>SJYX01004760.1:21515-100093 GCA_006410675.1 Oreotragus oreotragus
GAAGGTGGGAGGGGGGTTTGGGATTGGGAACATGTGTACACCCGTGGCGGATTCATGTTGATGTGTGGCAAAACCAATACAATATTGTAAAGTATAATAATAATAATAAATTTTAAAAAAGAAATGTATGGAAAACTCCAATTCATTAAAAAAAAAAACTAGTATAAACCTGATGACAAAAATCTATAAAAGAGAAAAGAACAGATCTACTTAATATAGTGTTACACAGTTTTATATGACAGATCCAAGCCTAGGGCCATATTGAAAAGGATAGTTAGTTATGTTTTCCTCTCTGCTGATTAACCAGTATGATAGAATAAATACTACTATAAACTCCCAGGTAATAAAAAAAAAAAGGAGAAGCATAATATCGTATGGACCTAGAGGAATGCCATTTTGGTGTTAAAATGCAAGTTTTATAGTACTCCAAATAGATGAGTTCTTTTTAGGGGCCAGTTGAGGAGACAGCTGGTAAAAATTAAGGATTGTTAAAAGCAATTTGGCCTCATGAAGGGCATCATAAACATCAGTGGAGCCTGAGAGGAAGTGATCAATTATATCAAGAGTAGCTGAAAGAAACTCCAGCTCAAGGCCTGTTAAGATTTGAAGGGATTTGAAGAGAACAAAATGGTGACTGCTAATGTACCATGTCGGAAACGCATCTCCATAGGGAGTATGCCCAAATGAGCCCATGGTGGGCCAATTCAGCTTTCACACCCCTTTCTCATTTGCAGGAAGGCATTCTTGTACTCCACCATGCTCAGTGGAGGCTACCAACTTGCATCAATATCACTCATATCTAAAAGCAAAATCCTAAATTAAATATGGGGTTAGCCAAAAAGCTCATTTGGGTTTTTTCCATAACATCTTAACAGAAAAATCTGAATGAACCTTTTGGACAACCCAATAGTAGCACACTGTAGTCAAGAGTATAATAATTAAAAAAAAATACTACATTGTGACTTCAAACCCTGGGCATTCACGTATCAAATCATTCACACACAAATATTCACACACGCTCAACCAGAAACAAACAGATAGGAACTTCCTATGATCCAGCAGATAAAACCACTGGCCCAGCCAGCAGATAAATCCATCCACTCAGGCCTTTCCCTTGCCAGTTTCCATTAAGAGATGCACCTCCAACTAGTTAAGATTGAATTCCACAAGTAGGCTTTAGATTTCACTCCCTTCCATCATAGGAAGTTTGTTGACACTTTGCCTTTCCCTTTCATTCTGGAACTTTCTCATTGCCTTTAAAAAAAAGAAAATTATTGATTTGGCTGTGCTGGGTCTTTGCAAGATCTTTAGTTGCAGCATGCAGGAACTAGTTCCCTGACCAGGGCTCCCTGCACTGGCAGTGTGGAGTCTTAGCCACTGGACCACCAGGGAGGTCCCTTCTCATTGCCTTTTAAATGCACCTGGACTCTCTGTCATGAAGTGACAGCACACACACAGCCTCCCCTAACAAGCCATGCCTTCTAGCCATCTTCCTCTCTGTGGGCTCCCTGACATCTCTTGTTATCCCTTTTAATCCTTTTTTGACAATACAACTGGACTAACCTTTTTGAAATAAACATTTGATCATTAATTTCCATTTTAATGACTTGGATGGCTTCTCATTGTTCTCAGGATAAAGACCCAAATGAACATGGCCCCTAAGACCTTCACTGGCCCCTGCTTTCCTTTACAGCATCATCTCACATTAAACCCCATCTTTCTCAGTACACTAGCTGTGCCCAACTTCTTCAGCTCCTGGAATTTCCCATGTGCCCTCTTGCCACCTAGAGCCCTTCCACATGATCCTTTTCCTGCTGGAAATTCTCTTTGTACCACTGTCTCAAACTTTTGTTTAATTAATTTCTCATCTTTCAGACTTAAAGTTTAAATGTAATTGTTCTTAGGGAATCTTTCCCGGACCTCCCAAGTTAGGTCAAATTCCTCCTATTATGTGCTTTCATGGCATCATATGCTTCTTTTTAAAATTTGTTTCTAGTTATTTTTTGGTCACACCATACAGCATGTGGTGATCGAACTTCTGCCCTCTGTGGTGAAAGTGCAGATTCTTAACCACTGGACTGCCAGGCAAGTCCCAACCATATACTTTTTTTGTAGCTGCAATAACCAGCTGTAAGTTTAAACATATGTGTGTGTGATTATGTGATGAACACATTTCCCCCTCTAGATCTGAGTTGCAGAGGTGGGAACTATTTGTCTCTATTACCTAGGTCAGCACCTTGCACAAAAAAACACACAATAAATATTTGTAGGATGTTGTTTTCGAATGAAACAATAAGAGATTCCTGCTACTGTCAAGACCAAGGCAAAGTTGGCATCATTTACCTTATTTACTATTGTTCTTGCAATTCTGGACAATGCAATAAGAGATAAAACCTAAACAGGATAAACAACTATTGGAAAGAGAAAATCATCATTAATTGCAGATGATGATTTACTTGAGGAATTCAAAGAATGCACTTGGCATTGTTAGATGCATTAAGGGGTTCAGCAATTTAGTCCATTTTCTTTTAAAAGGAAAAAACAATATTCTAAGATGAATAACTTCTTATATTATAAACTCTTATATTATCCCACAAACATTTATAACACACATGTGTCAGGCACAGTGATTAAACACTTCTCCAACATAACCTTGCTTAAGAATCACATTTAATCCTTTCATTAATCCTAATAATGTAGGTGTGGCTCTTCTCATTTTACAAAAATAAACCTCTGCAAATTTAAACTAGCCCAAAGGGAGGGGCAGAACTATGGTTCAAAATGAGGCCAAAGTTCACGTCTATGCTACTAGCCGGTGATTTTAGAAAACACAAAGGGAGAAATAAAAGGTCAAAAATGCAACAAATAATATAAGACACAAGAGAAAATGTCAGTGAGGAATGTTTATCGTGTGCATGTGTGTGTGTTCAGTCATTAAGTTGTATCTGACTCTTTGCGACCCCATGGACTGTAGCCTTCCAGGCTCCTCTGTCCATGGGAATCTCCAGGCAAGATTACTAGAGTGGGTTGCCATTTCCTCCTCCAGGGGATCTTCCCCACCACGGCATTGAACCTGCATCTCTTATGTCTCCTGCATTGCAGGTGGATTCTTTACCACTAGTGCCACCTGGGAAGCCCATGTTGATAGTGTAGCAAATTACAAAACCTTACCAGTGGGTATTTAAAAGGTAAGCATAACTTTCAGGATGTACATACACACATAACATAATGCTGTATACCATATACTTACATACACTCTGGAGACTGGAAATTGAGTATGTCTGCATTCTTTATACTTTGGGGAATTGAGAAAGAATGTTGCCACTCCAGTATGAAAGCAGACTTGTAAAAGATTCTTAAACATCAATTATTACAACAAATTGATCTATTTTATTTCCTATATGTTGTGAAGGCAAGTTAAGACTACACAAATATACAATATCGGGATGGGAATCAGAGGTTTATCTTTTTTAAAATATATCACTTGCCTATCTTATTTTTCTACCAGAAACAGGAATGCTGAAGAAATAACTGCATGCCTGTGGACATTTTATTTTCCTGTGGTTTCGTCATTGCAGACTTACCCTCCCTGTTATTCAGGATGAGGGTTAAAATCCACATTCAAAACCACACATAAGTGGGCTTGCAGAGGCTGAGCCTCTAAAACCACATTAAAATGGATTACAGAGAGGCAAGTGTCACTGCCTGTAAGTAATGCAGTAGGGAAAGTAAAGCCAACATAACTGAGAGCTGTGCTCCCTCAGGACAAGGACTGTGCCTTCATTCTATATCATGGTACTGAGCCTGGAACCGAGTGGAGAGCACAGAGTCTAGTGCAGAGCAGGTGTTCAGTTTCCTGCATTTAGAGGATTTTATAACCCTCCAAGCATTCCAAGTATTCAACAGAATTGAGTTACACATTTAAAATGAAATTTTAAGCTTGAACTCAAGAAATTAAAAACATTAAGAAAATTTAAGCCTGAATCCAAGAAATTAAACCATTGCTTTTTGCAAAATGAAGAATCTCACTATAAGCACTTACAGTTCAACCCCCCAACAGAGAAGTTGTCCACTCTCTATTTTGGACTGTGTGATACACTCTGACACTCAGCTTCCCTAGCCATACCATTTGGGTTCATGGGCATGCAAGGTTCATCTAATGATGTTATCCTGAATTATGCAACACAGGATAGCCTCACAAGGCTAAATTCTGTTTAATTGAGAGTTGAAAGATTAGCAAGCTGAGCCCTGTTAAAATTTGCAAAATGTGTTCCAGGTATACAAGAGGATGTCAGAAACAAATGGACACCATCCCATCCACCGTGTGAGTACTGAAATGCACTTCTAACATGTGCAAGGCCTTTCTCTCCTCACAGCTGGCCGAAGGCCCACAGTGTCAATAAGGATAAATTGAACTGGTCAAGTTTCACAAAACTTGTATGCCTTAAACAGATGCAGAGATCATTTTACTATTCCTAACTGTATATCCAAGGGAAATGAAGATGTACATCCACACAATAATGTGTATATGAATGTTCAGAGCAGTTTTAGGCATAGTATCCAAGACATGCGAATAAAATAAAATCTAACTGATGAATGGATAAATATGGACACTTCCATACAATGGAATAGTAATCAGACCTAAAAAGTGTTGACTTATGTTGCAACATGGATGAACCTTGAGAGCACACTAATGAAAGAAGGTGGTCACAAAGATTGCTATGTGTGATTCCATTTATATGAAACGTCCAGAAGAAATAAAAAGTAGATTAGTAGTTGTGAGAGGTTGCTGGTAGCAGGAAAATGGGGGTTTGAGAGGAAATGGGGGGGTGATTTCTTAAGGGTACAGGGTTCTTTTGGGGTCAAAGTGTTCTAAAATTGTTTTGATGGAGTCTTCCCTGGTGGTCCAGTGGTTAAGAATCCACCTTGCAATGCAAGGGACACGAGTTCGATCCCCAATTGGGCAACTAAGCCTGTGTGCTGCAATCAGAAGAGTCTGTGTGCTGCATGAAAGATCACATGTGGCACAGCTAAGACCCAATGCAGCCAAGTACATCAGTGTTAAAAGAAGATTGTGACGATGGGTACACAACTTTGTGAATATACCAAAAAACACCACGTTGTAGACTTCAGATATATAAATTGTATGGTATGTGAATTATATCTTAATAAAGTTGTTACCAAAAAAACAGAAAATCATGCCAGGGGGTCCAGGCTTCCTGGAGGTGGAACCCAGGACCGTCTTGGTGGGCACTGGGAACACAGCAGATCCGAACATTTTGGCATCAGGCTCCAAAAATGAGGTCACATAGACTCTCTCAACTGAGTCAGAATTCATCTGGTCAATTTTCCTTGGGCAACTCTATGTGGTCTGTTAAGTTCCAAGGACCCAACATGCCATGCTTTCCCATCTGGATGGCCTTCTCGGTCAGGAAAAAACTGAAGTCAAGGATGACAGAGTACTAGATGCAAGGCTAATTCTATCAATGGCAGTACTCAAAAGCCTGAGATTAATACAGTAGATTTGGAGGTATGCAAGCAATAGCTGGGGGCTTCCCAGGTGGTGCTAGTGGTAAAGAAAGCATAGTCACTCTGTCGTGTCTGACTCTTTGAGACCCCATGAACAGCAGCCCACCTGGCTCCTCTGCCCATGGAATTCTTTAGGCAAGAACACTGAAGTGGATTGCCATTTCCCTGCCGGCCAAGGCAGGAGACATACAAGACTCAGGTTCGATCCCTGGGTCTGAAAGATCCCCTGGAGCAGGGCATGGCAACCCATCCCAGTATTCTTGTCTAGGAAATCCC
This sequence comes from Oreotragus oreotragus, assembly GCA_006410675.1. NCBI lineage: Eukaryota > Metazoa > Chordata > Mammalia > Artiodactyla > Bovidae > Oreotragus > Oreotragus oreotragus. Next base: position 27,321 of record SJYX01004760.1, read on the forward strand.
ATAGACTGAGGAACCTGGCAGGCTACAGTCCATGTGGTCACAAAAAGTCAGACACAATTGACTGAGCAGGCATGCAAGCAAGCATGACTATCTCTGGAGGGCTTCCTCTGATTCATCAGGAAAGTACCAGTTCCCAGATTACAAAGGGCATATCCGTCTTAAGGCTTCCAAGATATAACAGAAGACATGTCCAGGACCCTGAACCCAGAGGTTTGGGCCAAAGCAGACATGAAAGTGAGGAGGAAAGTGAGACTTCGATTCCTGGGAGGGAAGAGACACAGCCGACATTTAGTGTTGGGTGAAGCAGGCTAAACTCCTGGCTAGTTGAGGTGGGCTTCTAGGAAGCAGGGAGAAGTAAGCAAGAGAGAGAGAGAATCTGCAGGCAGATAAGAGTTCTTTTCCTAATTGCACAGAGGTGCCACTATATAAAAGACAGTAACTTAACTGAGGCCTAGGGGTAAAGCACACACCATTTCATGGGTTTACTGAAGGGCTGGTGTCCAGGATAGGTGGATTTACAGGTTGAACTACACAGGAAAGAGAAAGACAGATCCCGCAAGTCACAGTGACTGGATGGCAAGAACGGAGAATGCACTCCACCTGCGTAGGGAAGAGGCCAGGGCACAATGACTGGTACACGAGTTCTTAAGACCTGATGGGGAGTGCCTAGTAAAGGGTGCAGGGCTGCCCGGAGGACTGGCACAGGCTGTTGAGCCAACTGCCTCCTAAGGCAGCAGCTTCCTTAGCTTTCGCACCACTGGCTGGCACTGAAGTCAGAGCACTTTTCTTTTTTTTTTTTTCCCTTTTTCTTTGACCATGCCACATGGCATGTAGGGTCATAGTTCCCTGACCTGGGATCAAACCCATGCCCCTTACAGTGGAAGTGCAGAGTCTTAACAACGGGACCACCAGGAAGTCCGGTTAGAGCACTTCTAGCCCCCAGCTTCAGCCACGACAGCTGACTGGAAGGCACAGTCAGGAGTCAGTGAGAGGATGTCAGGGGCCTGGATTCCCGAGAGAGGAGTCCCCTTCATGTCACTAGAGGATCTGGGTTTCCCGCTGATTATTTCTGTCCTTTTACTTCCAGCAGAGAGAGAATGACTATCTGGACTTCCCTCTGCTCATTCACTCCCTTTTGGATCCTGGAATGCTTGAAGCACCTTGGGGCTAATTTACACCCTGAGGGGGCCACCTGACAATATGCTCACTTCCTAGTCCTATCAGGGTCCCTGGCTATGTGTACACACATGTTCACACACATAAATCATGGTGATCAGTTTGCTCCATACTGGTTTTCTGTTCAACTTGCAGGTATGAATCTAAATTATTTTCTGAGGATAACTTCTGACCAAGAGAGCATCAGTAAGGCAGTTCCAGGCTGATTCATTCTGTAATTCTGACTTATGCACAACACTACCTCAACTAATCATTTCTTGCATTTTCCTATTTATTCTCTATCAATCGGTGCCCTCGGTAACCATCTCGGTTAGGCAAATGCTTAGGAACACAGGAACACAGGATCGAGTCCCACTGTCCTTAATCTTTCTAAAATAATGATGATGAAAACAAAGAAAGCAAAGGCACAGTTTTCAGTTATTCAAATGACTTCTCCTCCTTTGGACTTCTGCTAGTTTGTAGATGAGGCTTTACCGATTTAGTATTGCTATTTCTCAAACCATCAGCAATGCCAGCCGCAGCTGTCCCTTAAGTGAAAGATCAAATACCTCCCAAACAGGTGGCGGTGCAGGGGGTGAAGCCGGCGTATTCCCAGCCGTAGGTCGCCTCACTGTGCTGCTCCTGCAGGGAGGCGGCCAGCTCTCGGGCAGCAGGGCTCTCCTCACAGGGCTGCAGGAGGCAGGGCCGCTCTGCGGGCAGCCGCGGGCCCTCACACTCTTCCTCTGGCAGCTCTGTCTCAGTTTGCGTGAAGGTCAGGAGCACGCGGCACTTCACCTCTCGCACCTGAACACCTGGCCCACACGTGGCACTGCAGGTGGACCACGGCTCCGGAACGAACCTGCAGGCAACCGGGGAGCCCCAGGGATCGGAGCAGGGGAGGACACGGGCCATCAGTCCAAAGAGATCACAAAGCAGGAGTGACATATGAACAGAAAAAGTACCTTCATTCAGAGGGGATTCAATATGTTTCGGAGGCTGTCCTGTTGGTGCCTGAAAATGTGTTGTGGACAAACGTTCCAACCCCATCAGCAACAGAAAGAAGCTTTTACCAGAGAGCCACTGAACTTTTGCACCTATTTTATTTAACTCAAATTCAGTGCTCTGACCTTTGCATATCATAGTTAAAAGGTATTCTGTAAGATTTGGTCATAATAAATCGTGTAGAGATCATTTCTACTCTGAGTTCTTTTATAACATGGAGATGTTCACCAGTATTTATTCAAGAAGTAATTGTGGGGCTTACTGTGTCTTAACAGGCAGAGTTTTATTAAAATGTCTTGATATTTAGGAGCAAAACTGTAGGACAGCATGCTTTCTGCAGAGCGGTGGTGGTGGTGTATTCACTAAGTTGTGTCCAACTCTTGCAGCCCCATGGACTGTAGCCCACCAGGCTCCTCTGTCCATGGGATTCTNGCTTACTGTGTCTTAACAGGCAGAGTTTTATTAAAATGTCTTGATATTTAGGAGCAAAACTGTAGGACAGCATGCTTTCTGCAGAGCGGTGGTGGTGGTGTATTCACTAAGTTGTGTCCAACTCTTGCAGCCCCATGGACTGTAGCCCACCAGGCTCCTCTGTCCATGGGATTCTCCAGGCAAGAATTCCGGACTGGGTTGCCATTTCCTTCTCCTTCTGCAGAGCAGATAAAGCTTTAATATTCTTTTTTATTTACTATATGGGCTTCCCTGGTGGCTCAGTGGTAAAGAATCTGCCTGCCATTGCGGGAGACACAGGTTTGATTCCTGGTGCGGGAAGAGCACCTGGAGAAGGAAATGGCAACCCACTCCAGTATTCTTGCCTAGAGAATTCCATGAACAGAGGAACCTGGCGGGCTATAGTTTATGGGGTCCCAAAGAGTTGGACACGACTGAGCAACTAAACAACATCAACATTTTCATATATAACAACACACAAAACTTCTGAATCTTCTTGACACTATCACAGCTGTTGCCCAATCTGACTGAACAAAGCATGTATTTCTTATTCTGAATCTTTATCTACTAAATCACAGGGTGTCCTCCTTTGGCCTACAGGTCAAATCCTGTCCACCTATTTCTGCACAGCCTACCTGCTAAGAATGATTTTCATAGTTTTAAATAGATGGGGAGAAAAAAGAAGGATAATATTTTGTGTCATGTAAAAATGACATAAAATTCAATGTGTGTCTATAACTAAAGATTTATTGGAATACAGTGATGGTCACTTGTTCAGCCTGCTTTATGGCTGCATTTGTGTTATGTGCCAGGTCTGAGGATTTGCAATATAGACTGTTTGGCTGGCAAAACCTAAGATATTTATTATTTGGCTCTTTATAGAAAATGTTTACTGATTCCTGCTCTGAATTTAAGACACAGACTCCATTGGGACATATAATTTTAAGACAATCTGAAGCAACACTTGCATCATGAGATATTAATAAGTGATAGGCTGGAAAGAGAGCAGTGATTAAGTCCAGAAAACACTGTTTTCAATAATGATCAATAGGTTTATTTACCAAAAGATTTCCCCCAAAACTATGATATATGAACACATACCATACATACTCAACGGGGGTGGACACGACATGTATGATTTCCTAAATTTAAGTGAATATAGACCTCTATTCATGGGAAAATGTTGTACTAAATGACTTCAGAAAAAATGCTGCTCAGCTGTTTGCTTCAAATACAGTTCCAAGGCTTAATGGTTAAAATCTCAGAATAGGCTGGTTGTAAAGAATCACCTAAGCATCTCTCTCTACATGAGGCTTCACCACAGTTATACACAAGAGCACAGCAGAATTGAAACGTTATGGCTCTCCATGAGCAATAAAGAAATATCAGTAACATCTCCCTTTTTTCATTTTGTTTTGTTGGAAATTGTTACTTGGAAACTATTTTCTAATCCTCATCTTCCATGACTCAGCTCCTTAGGATGGAGTAGTACTGGAGCAATATTTGCATCTTTACTCCTTTCTGTGCTTGCTGTTTTCCCATGGGAAAACTGGAAAGGAGACTAAGAAGACACATCCATACAATGTAGTCAACAATAGGATGAGGTCATTGAAAAGAAGAAGGTGAATCTATGTGAACTGATAAGGAATATTCTCCTTTTGGAGGCTGTTAAATGAAATAAGTATGTGGTCTTATGCTATAAGTATCATATGCTATGATCTTTTGTCTAACTACACAAAAGGACACAGACATGCCTATATAGTGTATGTATCACATATTGTTGTTCAGTCGCTAAGTCATGTCTCACTCTTTGCAACCCCATGAACTGCAGTACGCCAGGCTTCCCTGTCCTTCACTAACTCACTGACTTTGCTCAAACTCATTTCCATGGAGTCAGTGATGTCATCCAATCATCTCATCCTCTGTCACCCCCTTCTCCTCTTTCCCTCAGTCTTTCCCAGCATCAGGATCTTTTCCAGTGAGTTGGCTCTTCACATCAGGTGACCAAAGTATTGAAGCTTTAGCATCAGTTCTTCCAATGAATATTCAGGGTTGATTTCCTTTAGGATTAACTGGTTTGATCTCCNTCCAGTGAGTTGGCTCTTCACATCAGGTGACCAAAGTATTGAAGCTTTAGCATCAGTTCTTCCAATGAATATTCAGGGTTGATTTCCTTTAGGATTAACTGGTTTGATCTCCTTGCAGTCCAAGGGACTTTCAAGAGTCCTCTCCAGCACCACAGTTCAGAAGCATGAATTCTTCAATGCTCAGCCTTCTTTATGGTCCAACTCTCACATCCATGCAGGACTACTTGAAAAACCATAGTTTTGACTATACAGACCTTTGTTGGCAAAGTGATCTCTGCTTTTTAACACAATGTCTGTCACAGCTTTTCTTTCAAGGAGCAAGTGTCTTCATTTCATGGCTGAAGTCACCATCCACAGTGATTTTGGAGCTCAAGAAAATAAAATCTGTCACTTTTTCCCCATCTATTTGCCATGAAGTAATGGGATTGGATGCCATGATCTTAGTTTTTTGAATGTTGAATTTTTTACAGCTTTTTTACTCTCCTCTCTCTTTCATCAAGAGGCTCTATAATTCCTCTTTACTTTCTGTCATTAGAGTGGTATCATCTGCATATCTGAGGTTGTTAATATTTCTCCCTGCACTCTTGATTCCAGCTCATGATTCATCCAGCCCTGCATTTCTCATGATGTACTCTGCATATAAATAAGCAGGGTGACAATATACAGCCTTGTACCCCTTTCCCAATTTTGAACCACTTTGTTGTTTCACATCTGGTTCTAACGGTATATATTTATAGTCTCTATGTTATCTATGCTGATTTATATATAATTTCTCTTTTCAGGAAGTAATTGCAAGAGCTGGGAACTGGAGTTTATAGGAGGAGGCTTTTACTATATTCTGTTGCTGTTTTTTTTTAATTCATTTGTATTGGAGGATAGTTGCTTTACGATGCTGTGTTAGTTTCTGCTGTACAGCACAGTGAACCAGCTCTACGTATACATGTATGCCCTCTTTTTTTTTTTTTTTTTGATCTCCTTCCCAGTTAGGTCACCACAGAGCACTGAGTAGAGTTCCCTGTGCTATACAGTAGGCTCTCATGAGTTTCCTGTCTTATATATAGCATCAATAGTGTGTATACATCAGTCCCAATCTCCCAATTCATCCCACCCCATTCTTTCTGCTTTGGAGTCCATACAGTTGTTCTCTACATCTGTGTCTCTATTTCTCTTTTGAAAATTGGATCATCTATATCATTTTATAGATTCCACATATATATGTCAATATCTGATATTTGCCTTTGTTCATTTTCGTTTTGCACCTTTTAAAGGCTTGAACTTTCTAACCATATACATACTATACTTCTATGGTCATTGGTTTCTCTTTTCTCCTTCACAATAAAAACTAAAATTGGGAGTTATGTTTTAATGGGAAGTAGTTTTTTTTCCATTCAGATTGGACTCTTATGTCTCACAGATTCAGAATCCTGAGAGAAGGTGGAGTAAGTGAGAAGGCCCATCTTAATTCCCAACAGGGCAAATGATGGTTACACTTAATGTTTTTCGGGTGTCCTGAATGTTTCAAGTTGGTCATCATTTTTTTTTCTTAGCTTGTGGGATCTTAGTTTCCCAACCAGGGATCGAACCCCAGCCTTCAACAGTGAAAGTCTGGAGTTCTACCCACTGGACAGCCAGGGAATTCTATCAAGTTGGTTTTCAAAGATCCTTGTAAGTGTCTTCTTAAGAAAAAAAAATATCAGAACTGTCCAAATTATCCATGAGTGATTTGGGGGAGGAGAGATGGGGAGTCATGGTAACTAAAAAATGTATGCATCATCTCACGATTTTCTTCTATGCATTATTTTTTATTTAAACAAAGGACATTATCATGTTCATGCAGTTCTGAATCTTGCTTTGTCTTTGTTCCCTCCTCCACACACACACACACACACACACACAGTAATTTTTTCCTTAAAGAAAAGAAAGTCACACAGCTGCACACAAGCATTTGAAGAGTGATGTCTGGGCAAAACAACCAGAGAAACAGAGCATGTTCCCTGTGTCTTTGCACGATGCATGCATGCATGCTCAGTTGTGTCCAACTCCACAACACAAAAGATTTTTTTTTAAAAGAGCAATTCAAGGGACTTCTCTGATGGTCCAGTGATTAAAAGACTTAGTATTCCAATGAAAGGGTGCAGAATCAATCCCTGGTCAGGGAATGCCACATGCCTTGAGGCCAAAAATCCAAAACATAAAAAAAAAGAACAATTCACTTATAAGAGAGCCTAGGTAGCAGATGATAAAACCACAGAATAAAATGGAAAACTACAGAACTGAAGAAACAAACTGTGAAACGTCACATTATTAGAAACTAACAATTTAGAACCAAGAGAAAAAAATAGAAGAAACATGGCTGAAGGTCAAATTAATAACATAGAAGCAAGACTTGGGAGTGAATGCAGTGTTGAGAGAGAGAAAGAAAAGTTTTAAAGCAATTAGAGGGGTGAATGGAGGGCTGGGCTGCAAAGGAAGCTTCTGGGTGATAGAGATGTTCTGTATCAAGAATGGGGCTGGGGTTCTGTGTTTTGTGTCCACCTGTTAAAACTCATCACTTTAGACAGACACAGATTTTGTATGTAAATTATGTCTCTCTAAAGTTGATTTTAATGCAGTTTTTAGAGATAAAATGAGAGAGAATCCAATATTGAAGATAGTTGGATTCTTCAAGTAGAGGTTTCAACACATGAAACAGAAAAAAAAAGTTCATAAATAAAATATGTGAAAAATGTGCCTAAAATACAGCCTGGAAAGATTACACTGTCTTCCAGGAAAAAGTGATACAAAATGATTAACGTAAAAACCTAGAGCTTTCAGCAGAATGCCCTCCCTAAAGATACCCACACCCTAACCCCTAGAATATATGAATATGCTGTTACATGGCAAAAGGGATTCTGCAGATGTGATTAAGGTTATGGACCTCAAGATAGGGCAATTATGCCAGTGGGCCTACTCTCACAAGTCCTTGGAAACAGAAAGAATCCTCTGGCTGGAGTTAGAGAGATGCAGCAGAAAAGAGGCAAGAGGGAGAGCATGAGAGGCACTCAACCCGCTGTGGCTCCGGGACAGAAGGGGCCAGGAGCCAAGGAAGGCAGGAGGCCTCCAGAAGCGGGGAACGGCCCCCGGGCCAAGAGCCAGCAAGGGAATGGGGATCTCAGCTCTGCAACTGCGTGGATCTGCACTCTGCCAACTGCCTGAATGAGCCTGGAAGTGGATTCCACCCTGGGCCTCCAGAGTAGAGATTAGGCTGACAAACATCATGATTTTAGCCTAGTGGGATTTATAGAAATCAGCTAAATCTATTTGGTTGCTGACCCACCAAACTGTGAGATAATACATTTGTGCTCTCTTAAAGCACTGCTGCTGCTGCTGCTGCTGCTGCTGCTAAGTCACGTCAGCCGTGTCTGACTCTGTGCGACCCCAGAGACGGCAGCCCACCAGGCTCCCATCCCTGGGATTCTCCAGGCAAGAATACTGGAATGGGTTGCTGTTTCCTTCTCCAGTGCATGAAAGTGAAAAGTGAAAGTGAAGTCCCTCAGTCATGTCCGACTCTTTGTGACCTCATGGACTGCAGCCTCCCAGGCTCCTCNATCCCTGGGATTCTCCAGGCAAGAATACTGGAATGGGTTGCTGTTTCCTTCTCCAGTGCATGAAAGTGAAAAGTGAAAGTGAAGTCCCTCAGTCATGTCCGACTCTTTGTGACCTCATGGACTGCAGCCTCCCAGGCTCCTCCGTCCATGGGATCTCTCAGGCAAGAGTACTGGAGTGGGGTGCCATTGCCTTCTCCAGTCTTAAAGCACTAAGTTTATGTAAATGAATATACTTAAAAAAACAAGACTTTGAGGATGAAAAAAAGAATTCCATAAGCATCTAGGTACAAAAATCAAGTCTCTTATAAGAATAAAGTCAGGTGGACTTCAGACTCAGCAACATTCAAAACCAGAAAAAGACAGACAAAAGTTTTGAGAGAGTTGGGGTCCCAAAAATATTATGTCCAGTCAAACTGCTATTCAAATACAAAGGCAATAATTTCCTATCATATAGCAACAGTAATAGTATCAACCTCATGGGATTAGGTTGGGATTAAATGAGATGTCAGAGTGAAAAGTTCAATAATTATAACAAAAATGGCAACAACTAACATTCATTACATTGTTATTTGTGTGAGACACTGTTCCATGTACTTCACATATGTTTTATCATTTACTCATAGCAGCAACCTCATCAGGAAGTATTATTATTATTCCCACTGTACAGATGAGGAAACTGAGGATAATTTATCAAAGATAACATAGTAGCTACTGGCATTATTTTACCCTGCCTCAGCAGTATCATAGGTGAGAGATGCAATTTAAGGTCATCCAAGATGGCAATCAAAGAAGCCCAGGAAAATCTGACAATACTATTTGGGGGCATTTATTTTTCTGATTTCAAAAATGAATAAACACCAATATCCACTAAAAAATTTTTTTGCTATTAAAGAAGAAGAATGTAACATATATCTGTGAAAGGAAAGCATATCTTGGGAAAAAATATTATCAGAAACAGAAGGAAATGCTACAGCATCTCCTTAAAAGTTTATGACAGTAAAAGTCAAGGAAACGTTCTATAAAACAAAAGAGAAATGAAGAGATTAAGAAAGTCAAAACATGAACTTCCCTGGTGGTCCAGTGGTTAAGAATCCATGTGCCAATGTAGGGGACTAGGGTTCGATTTCTGGTTTGGGAAGAAACCACATGCTATGGAGCAGCTCAGCCCAGGTGCCCCGACCACGGAAGCCTGCACCCTGGAGCCCATGCTCTGCAACTGGAGAAGCCACAGTGAGAAGCCTGCACGCTGCCACTAGAAAGCCCCTGTTCGCAGCAACAAAGACCAGGCCAGGACAAAAATAAACAGAGCACTCAAAACATGGCTGAGGACAGTCTCTGGTTTGGTTGAGAAAAGGCTGAAAAAATAAAAAATAATGCAGAGTTTGCTCTCTGACAGAAGAAAATCCAAATGAATTAGTAGGAAATACATTCATAGTAAGGACAGCAAATGGTTGTTTGAAGGGCAGATGTGCATCCAAAACATAGAGGGAAAAAAAAAAACACACACACAAAAAGGTGAGGGAAGTATCACATGTTAAAAACAGAGAAGAGATTCAATACACAGAGTTGATGAACCTTTAGAATAAATAAGAAAAACAATAGAAAAAAAGGCACAAATACAACAGAAGAAAACTTTCATGCCCCCAAGAAAGATTTCAATCCATGTCCCCCAAATTCTCACTGTTTACCAAAATTTGAAAAGAAAGTAATACCTGGACTGATTTTTTTTTTAATCCTCTAATTTTAAGCATATGGAGAAAAATCTTACGTTTAAGTTTAAAAAAAAAAAAAGGTTCACAACACAAGTATAAAGGACAGTTTAGGCATAAAGAAGATAGTTATTAAACAAGAGTTCATACGTCTGCTCATTTGAGGGTATAAGAAAGGGACTCTTAAATGCAGAGGGTCTGAAAGATTTATGCCATCTATATAATCTGCCAGAAAAAAAATGCACAAAGATACACTCCCATTTAATGAGAATTTAATTTTTAAAATTACCATGGGAGAAAAACAGAAATAAGATTCAGCACTGCCTGAACACTGCAGTATCTTTTGTTTAAATTTTAAAGAGGAAATTTGATGGTAGGAGTTAAATGCCTTCAATGTGTCCATCTCAGAGAGGGCAATGGCACCCTACTCCAGTACTCTAGCCTGGAAAATCCCACAGACGGAGGCGGCTGGGAGGCTGCAGTCCATGGGGTCACTAAGAGTCGGATACGACTGAGCGACTTCACATTTACTTTTCACTTTCCTGCATTGGAGAAGGAAATGAACCCACTCCAGTGTTCTTGCCTGGAGAATCCCAGGGACGGGGGAGCCTGGTGGGCTGCCGTCTCTGGGGTTGCACAGAGTTGGACACGACTGAAGCGACTTAGCAGCAGTAGCAGCAGCAGCAATGTGTCCATCTTCTGGCCCCCAAATTCCCCCCCAGCAAATGTGTCCTAAGGAGACAATTAGAGATGTAGAGAGGGGCAATTTGAGATTTGCTACAGTTTTATTTATTATAGTGAATAATTAGATACGAATTGCAGAAGGCCAGAAAGATCTTTCTAAAAATGTAATCGTTGTGATTACATCACTTGTTAAAAATCCCTAAATGACTCTCACTGCCTCCAGATGAAGTCCAAACCCTTTATGAGCTATGGAAGGCCTCCAAGACTCGCCCACTTTCCAGGCTGTCATTACCACCTCCTTAGCCTCCATCCCCCTCTCCTCACTTAGTACCTCAGTGTCCAGGTGTGGTGGCTCCCATGAATCAGTGGATCTACATACAACCTCAATGCCTGACATGCTGTTCTAACACCCATGTACATCTTAAGGCATCACTTCGTGTACCAGCTCTCCCAGGAAGCCATCCCTGAGCGTTAAGCCTCAAAACACAGCAATCTAATCACTAACTTCTCTGTCTGCCCTATCAGACCAACCCAAGGATGGGAGAGCCTCAAATTCAGTTCTCCTAACATAAAATTGGAGCTCTTCCTCAAATCACAGGCCAGACATCACCATCCACCACTTAGTAGATCTGAAATGTTGGAGATAATACCTTAATCTAAACATGTTTCTTCATCCCTAAAATGAAGCTAATAATAGTGCCTCCTCGTGGGGTCATTGTGAGAATTGGATCAGAATTAATCCATACAACACTGAGGACACAGTCTGGCACAAAATCCTCAATATTAGTTGTTATTACCGTTGTGAGAAAAACAGAATGTCTAAAATATAACCTGATTCAATCTGAGCAAACACAAATGGAGAGGCTAAAATGACAGTGGAAAATATACAAAGTGTTCTGAATCTGTCTCATTTCCTTGGTTCTCATACATGCTAAATGGGAGGGAGGGCAGCGTGACTAAGGAAGCTCTGTGAATCCCATATAAACTAGGAAGGCTCCGGGGAAGAACTTTTAAAGCAATGATGAACCATATCAACTGTCAACACATTCCACAGCTGAAAGCTAACACAGTTAAAACTGCAATTCCCCTGGCTTTGCTTTATAAGCTGTAATTTTTATTTTCCTAATTAAAAATAAAAGCCTTTTGAACATCCGTTCTCTATGTAAAGTCAGAGCTTGAGCCATGGTAAACCACAGAGACAGAAATATTTATCTTCTCCAGGCGGCTTTGGCAGGCACTCTTCAGGGATCCAAAATACAGCTATGTTCATCTTCTCGCTCACTGTCAACAGGCAAGCATCCCCAAACCACAAAGACAGGGGGAATAAAAGGATGAACTGGAAGCTGAGATATGCTGTGGTTTTGTTTGGAAATCAAGGGAATGACTAGAGTCAGAGTGGTGGGAGGAAACCATAAACTTCACACTCGACAGCGGGAACAGGGCAGCAACTGCCAGGCAGCGTGAATTATAAAGGAAAACTGCAGAGAGACCACAGGGAGAGGGAGAGGGATGGTGCGGAGAGGCAGCCATTCAGGCCCAGGAACAGGTGCTGGGGAGGAAGAAGCAGTCCCACAGGGGAGGGCGGATCAGCTTTGTTCAGTGAATGTGAACAGGAAGACCCACCACCAAAGTCAGGTGGGGCTGAGAGCACATGCAGGCTTGAGGATGAACATGGGGTCAGACCCTGCTTCAGCAAACACGATATGGCTCTTTTCCAGTAGGTAAAACTTAAGAAAGACCCGGGCTTCCCTGGTGGCTCAGTTGGTAAAGAACCTGCCTGCCAATGCAGGAGACATGAGTTCAATCCCTGGGTTGGGAAGATCCCCTAGAGAAGGGAATGGCTACCCACTCAGTATTCTTGCCTGGGAAATCCCAAGGACAGGGGAGCCTGGCCCAAATAGTTGCATATGACTGACCGACTAAAACCACCACCACCACCAAGAGGGACCCTAGAGATTACCTGGTCCAATAGTTCCCAAATTTGGATGCGTCCCTGCCCGCCTCTGGTCACCCAGGTGTTTGCTAAAACATGCTGCTGACAAATCCATAGAGCTGGAAGTAGAACAGAGATGACCACGTGCTGCAGGGAAAGGGACTGGGGATGGGGAGTCAGTGCTTCCTGGGTACAGAATTTGTAGTGGGGTTGATGAAAACTCCTGGAGATGGATGGTGGCGAGGGTTGCACAATAGTGTCAATGTACTTAATACCAGTGAACTGAACATTTAAGAAGGACTAAGATGCTCCGTTTTAGGTTATGTCTATTTTACCACAATTTTAAAATAGAACTGGCAGAGCCAAAAGAAAAAATATGCTCCCAGAATGCCTGACTTGGTGAGGTCCAGAAATCTGCATTTTAAATAGCATCACAGGTGCTTCTAAAAGAAGCAATCTGAGGACCACACTTTAAAAAGTGGTATTGTGGGAACTTCCTTGGTGGTCCAGTGGTTAAGACTCCGGGCTTATAATACAGAGGGCACAGGTTCCACCCCTGGTCAGAGAACTAAAATCCCACATGCCATGTGGCATGGCCAATAACCTTTTTTCACAGTGGTATTCTGATGATCAAAAACAGACTTTTCTCTTTTAAAGATACACACTTAAGTATTTATGAATGACATGACATGCTGTCTGGGTGTGCTTCAAAAATGCCCCACTATGGGTGGAGGCAGTGGTGTGAATGAAACAAGAGTGACACTGAGTTGATAACTGTTGCAGTTGAAAGACAGACTCACGGGTGGGGTTGTCATACTGTTCTCTCGTCTTTCATACAGGCTTGATATTTTCTATAACCAAAAAAAGAGCTTTTTCAAAATCCAGGTGGGTGCCATTCCCAACAGAAAGGAGAATGTAGTTAAAGTGAAGGAGGCAGCTCGTTACAGGCAAGGAACAGCCAACAGCAGCGAATGCTGGAGCACCCCATTCCAGTCTAAGCTGGAGGTTGGGGGGGGTTGTGGTCAGAGATGAAGCTGGTAGTCAGGAAGGGTGATACCTACCCCACTATGACTTGTTGGCTGGTGAACAACCATAAGTCTTCAGGAAATGGGGAAACATTGGGATATGATTGATGAACATTGTAAGAAAAGATTAGACTTCTGCCTTAGCCAGACTGGGTGGATCTGAGGAGATCAAAAGTGAAAGTCGCTCAGTGATGTCTGACTCTTGGCAACCCCATGGACTGTACAGGCAAGGAATTCTCCAGGCAAGAATACTGGAGTGGGTAGCCATTCCCTTCTCCAGGGGATTGTCCCAACCCAGGGATCGAACCCAGGTCTNTGAGGAGATCAAAAGTGAAAGTCGCTCAGTGATGTCTGACTCTTGGCAACCCCATGGACTGTACAGGCAAGGAATTCTCCAGGCAAGAATACTGGAGTGGGTAGCCATTCCCTTCTCCAGGGGATTGTCCCAACCCAGGGATCGAACCCAGGTCTCCCACATTGCAGGCAGATTCTTTACCAGCTGAGATCATCAAGTGGGGAGCAAATCAGAAGGCTGTTGTAGGTGTCCTGGTAAGTGACTTCAAGACCTGAACAAAGGTGGCAATAGGGATGGAGAGGAGAGCTGCAATGGAGATTTTAGTAGATATGACTTCCCAACTCTAGTTAATTATAGACAGGGGAAACATGAGCAAGAGGAAAGAATGACTGAAGGCTTCCAGTCTAGGGAACTGACAGCAAAGCCTTGAACCAAGAGAGAACATGCAGAAGGATTAGCAATGGTGACCTAATTGTGTGTATTTTTAATTAATTTTTACTGGAGTATAGTTGCTTTACAATGTTGTGTTAGTGGCTACTGTATAGCAAAGTGAATGAGCCACACGTGGAATATTGCTGTGCTGTGTTTAGTTGTTCAGTCATGTCTGACTCTTGGTGAACCCATAGACTGTAGCCCAATAGGCTCCTCTGTCCATGAAGGTTCTCCAGGCAAGAATACTGGAGTGGGTTGCCACTGCTTTTTCCAGGGGATCTTCCCAACCCAGGGATTGAACCCAATCCTGCATTGTAGGTGGATTCTTTACCATCTGAGCCACCAGGGAAGCCCCATGGAATATCACTCAGCCATAAAAAGAAACAACGTTGGATCATCTGTAGAGGCATGGAAAATGTGGACCTAGAGAATGCCATAAACACTGAAGTCAGAAAGAGAAAAATAAATATCATCTATCAACACATACATGTGGAAGCTAGAAAGTGGTATAGGTGATCTTATTTACCAAGCAGAAATAGAGACACAGGTGTCGAGAACAAATACCAGATAACATCTAACTGTGTTCTGAGAAGAGACCCTGGCAAGATGTATCATTCAGCACTGAGAGCTCCCTGACCATCCCTGCGTGACAGCTACAGACTCCCTTGCAGGCACCCAAGTCCCTTTTCTTCTCTAGATTCCATCCCTTACAGAACCATAGGAGATCAGAGCTGGGAGAAGCTTCCAGTATCATTTAGCCTAACACCCTCCTTGTACAACTAAAAAGTCTAGACATGGTAACGGTCTAAAATCCTTATGACCTTTTTAATATGTTTAAGGTTGGCCTAACTTCAAATGAAAAGCAACAACAAAAATCAAATATATACCTATAACCCTTCCTTTTCATCAGCTTGACTACCAGTCTTCCTTCTTGAGTAGTCAAATACCCATTGTCCCATTTCCTTGTAATTCAGATTTCATTCCTTAAAGATCTGCAGTGTTTTACTTCTCTACACTTTGAACGCTACTGCTCTAAAATTAACGGAGTTTGCTCTGCCAGGAATTGTCTGATGCGGGCCCTGGTTATAAGCAAGGTGAAAAGACAGCCTTCAGAATGGGAGAAAATAATAGCAAACAGAGCAACGGACCGAGAATTAATCTTAAAAAATATACAAGCGATTCCTGCAGCTCAAATCCAGAAAAATAAACGGCCCAATCAAAAAATGGGCCAAAGAACTAAACAGACATTTCTCCAAAGAAGACATACAGNGACAGCCTTCAGAATGGGAGAAAATAATATCAAATGAAGCAACTGACAAACAACTAATCTCAAAAATATACAAGCAACTCCTGCAGCTCAATTCCAGAAAAATAAACGACCCAATCAAAAAATGGGCCAAAGAACTAAACAGACATTTCTCCAAAGAAGACATACAGATGGCTAACAAACACATGAAAAGATGCTCAATATCACTCATTATCAGAGAAATGCAAATCAAAACCACAATGAGGTACCATTTCATGCCAGTCAGAATGGCTGCAATCCAAAAGTCTACAAGCAATAAATGCTGGAGAGGTTGTGGAGAAAAGGGAACCCTCTTAACACTCTTGGTGGGAACGCAAACTAGTACAGCCACTATGGAGAACAGTGTGGAGATTCCTTAAAATTTTTTGATTAAGCAAAGATCTGACAAAGATGTATCAAAAATAATATTATTTGAAATATGTACACTTAGGCCTTGTACATCTTTCCTGTTGTATTATAATTCAGTTAACAAAAGAAAAGAGCATAGTCTGTGTTCAGGAAAATGAATTTACCACTACTTTTGGGAAAAGGCTTTGAGATAACAGTAGGTAAGGTTAGCAGTGTCTCTTGAAATTTGTACATAATTCACAATCTATTTAAGGGATACGCTGAAGAGGAACATAGGGAAGTGGAAGATTGGCTGATTATCTGGGTAAATATTTTATATTATTAGATTTGGCCCACTATCTTTAAAAAGTGATTCCTAGCAACCTGCTGTGTTCCCAGAAGTAGTCCAGAATCATTAACCTCAACTTTCAGACCCCTTGGGTTCCCATCTATTCCTGAACTAATTAAGTTCACTTTTATACCTTAACTAGCAGCTTTTTTCTTGACACTTTGACTCTCTCTGTTTATCTGGGTAAATATTTTATATTATTAGATTTGGCCCACTATCTTTAAAAAGTGATTCCTAGCAACCTGCTGTGTTCCCAGAAGTAGTCCAGAATCATTAACCTCAACTTTCAGACCCCTTGGGTTCCCATCTATTCCTGAACTAATTAAGTTCACTTTTATACCTTAACTAGCAGCTTTTTTCTTGACACTTTGACTCTCTCTGTTGGTCCTTAACCCCTGATTTCCTGCGTCCCTCTTCCACTATAGCACTGTCTTTTGTTGCTTCTGGCTGCTCTAATTCAGCTTACAGGGACTTGCACATCAACACGAGCCCTGGAAACTAGCATAATAATAAGAACCTAGAAGTGCACAAAGCCCCGGTTTTATTCTTGGGTTTGAAAGAAATAAAATTCTCATAAGATCACACATGAAATGCTCCAGGAGATTTCAAATCCCAGCTTTCATCTTCTGTAGGCAGATGACTCTAACAGAGTTCACTCTAAAGCTACTACCCTCATAAGCTTCAAGGCCCTGAGCAAGATGCCTGATAGATATTTCCCCTTTTATATCCTTTTAGATGCTAATATTAAAAAAAATGATTCAAGTCAATGTATGGCAAAACCAATACAATATTGTAAAGTAAAATAAATAAATTAATTTTAAAAATGAAATTAACTGAGGAAGACTTTGTCAAACAAAACAGCTTTTCCTCAGTCCCCGAAGCTGTTCTTCGGTTTCCTGTGAAGTCTGAATACTACCTGCTGCACCTCTCCTTTAAGGCTTTGCCCCCTTGCTCCTTCTAACAGTGAGCCTTCCTTGGATCTATTCCTTCCTCCGTTGATGACTCCTACTCTTTCATGATCCACTTTTTTTTCTTTGAACACATGATCCACTTTTAAAAAAATATTTATTGATTTGGCTGCACTGGCTCCTTGTTGCAGCATGGGGGATCTTCAATCTTCATCTTCAATCTTACTTGTGACGTGTTCAGTTCAGTTGGATCTTTTCAAACTCTCAGGTGTGGTATGTGGGATCTAGTTCCCTGACCAGGAATCAAACCTGGGCCTCCTGCATTGGGAGCTTGGAGTCTTAGTCACTGGACCACTAGGGCAGCTCCCAAGGTTGACTGTTGACTCCCTTTTTCCTCTAAACCTCCACACTTCCATCATGAGCCAAACACTCCTCTCTTCAGTCAGCTACTCTGGGGTCATTCACCTCTCGGTGTTCACAGTCTTCTGGGTTCACATCCAGATGTTCTGCACATGTCATAAGTGTGATGTGCCAGTTCTCTTGGCCCCCTTGGTCACTGGAAGCAAGGTGCCTTCTCAAAGAAAAGGAATCCATGTGCCCATGGGGCTCACTGCTGGGTTGCACCATAGTGAAAAGGGACATTGACAGAGGAGAGCCTGTTCTGAGAGGAGCAACGGGGTTGGTAAGGGATCTAAAAACAATACACAAAAACCGCTGGAAAGGCTAAGAATGATGAACCTGGGAAAGATAGTACTCTAAGGATTCAGTTTTCTGCAAATTTGTGAAAACTTGTCACGTGGGATGAGGCATAGATGTGTGGTTTTGTTTTTTTTTTTTCTGTTTCAGAAAGCAAAAATTGGAAGGAGGTTATATTTTGGCTCAAAAGGAAAAAAATACTGCAAATAACTCAGGTTGTTCAATCCAAGAAAGAGCTCTCAGTGCAGTGAACTGTGCCCTTGCCGAAGGTGTTGAAGAGAGAGACTGGCCACTCAGCCTCTGAGATCCACTTTCCTCTGACCTCCTGTGAATTGTTCTCCCTGTGACAGCCTGTCAGCACTGCAGGCCTCACATACCTGATGTGGAATCAGCTGTCCTGTCCAATTCCTCAAGTATCACTGATGCTGTTTTGCTTCTAGATTCCTGGGTGAGATTGAACGTCTTTGATTCCTTGCTCTATTCCCCCATACCTTCACCTCCAGAATGTTTCTTGACATGCTCTTGATACTATATCTCCATGGATACCATGACAGCCCAAGCTTGCCAAATCCCATGTGGACAGAAGTCATTGGATTTTTGATCTCTCTAGAGATTAAGCCTGGCCTTCTCATTTTATAAGTAAGGAAAATGAGACACAGAAAAATGAAAGACTTGTGTAAGGTCCCATGGTTACAAGTGGTGGTTCTAGGCTCCAAGACTCCTGGTGCCATGTTCTTCCATGCCCCATACCACAGCAGCTCTGGGAGTTCTCCTGATAATCACTCAGGAGAGTGTGTTACATTTCAGCTGAACTGGTTTGATAAACATTGGCCATATCTTATCCATGGAATGATCAGTTTATTTGGTTAGCACTGTGATGGTCTTTGGTCAAAGCATTCGGGTTAATCTAGATCTAGATATTACCCCCAATCTGGTAACTGTAACAGAATACTGAGTCTGCTTTGAGTTAAAAGGCACTGTTCTTTTCTGTGCTTCTCGTAGATGCTGCCAAAGTAAGACTGCTGAATTGTGCAACAGAGGAGAATTCTAGCCAGTTCAGGCTCTCTAGAGTCTGCAAATCCAGGTCATTTGGATTTGAAACATATCATTGTCCTCCAATGAGTACAAAAATGACATATATCTTGTTAACTGACTAGGCCCTGAATACTCCCATAAAAGGTCCTGGACTCACGTTGGTTCTTCTGTTGCTATTCTGGTCTCTTCTAGTTCTTGAGCTTGCTTCAGCCAAGGTAATTTAGCTTCCACTGGGCTTTTTTCTAAGGAAAAAGGAACATAAACAACAAGCTTAATTATTGTTAATCATTCAAGAATTAGACATGTGATTGTAATTTATTGGAGATTTCATAAATTTTTTTTTTTCAAATGAACAGTGCATGAAGTGGCTTCTAGACGGAACCAAAAATTTCTGTCATGTATTTTTTAAATTAACACATTATCAGAATGCAACCAAACAATCCCATGACACAGTTGAATACATTCTCCAAGTTAGCACAAAAACACCTTTTATAAATCAGTACCAATCTCTATTGCTTGCATATTAAAGCTCTGATTTCAACCAGATCAGTTCGCTTTCTTTTGCCACACAGTTTTTGCCCACTGAGTGAAGAAATTAATAGAGACAAGCAAATAACATAGAAGGCTTAGAAAACTGCGAGGAGGAAAGTCTGTACTATGGTTTACTCAAACTTTAAAATGTTGTAGTTGCTATGAGAGATGGTTACCAATCACAATTGGCCTGCAGGAGCAAGCTGGTGCCCTTCTCTGTCCTTTGACGCTTCCTAAGATGTGAAGAAAGCATCTAATTATGAAGCGAGAAGGGAAATAATTTTGGACCACTTTGGAGAAATCACAGACACTAAGAAAGTGGCTATAAAAGTACCACTGACTGCAGAAAAGGAGGAGAAAAGACTTCCCTGAATAAGTTATATAATCAGTATTTGTACCTTGCATGGAAACCAGTGATTTTTCCAGAAGACAGACATCATGAAAGAAATGAAGAATTAGTTGGTTATGAGGCTATTTGTATGAAGAATGCACCCAGAAATCATGAAGAGGAATCTCACCATCCTCTCTAATGGGCTAATAAGGACGGTTCCTTGGCACTGACACTTGGGAGTAATTCTTTTTCCATTTCCAAAAGGAAATACTTGTCACAAGGATTGGTAATACCTTACTGAAGTGCGTGTATGGAAATAATCCTGTCTAGAGGGGAACACATACATACCCAAGAGGTGGTGCCAAGGTTTGCTCACCCATGGATGCTACCCGTGTCTGCTAATTCATGCAAAACAAATGGAACCACACAAAAATTTCTGAGTCCATCTATAAATCTAGACTGGAGATTTAGTCTATAAATCTAGACTTTCAGTCTAGAAAGTTTTCTTTGTTCATGGTAGACGATAGGATGTATGATGAAACGGACACTGTTCCTTCCACTCTGGTGGAAGGCAGGTAGGAATCTTCCTATTCCTCTCTCTCTTCATCTTCCTCCTCCTTTTCCTTCAAACCAGGCACTGCATCACGTAATTTTATGTCCACTTCTTTCTGGAGTTATTTCTCATCTGATCTCCAGTAGCATATTGGGCACCCACTGACCTAGGAAGTTCATCTTTCAGTGTCCTATCTTTTTGCCTTTTCATACTGTTCATGGGGTTCTCAAGGCAAGAATACTGAAGTGGTTTGCCATTCCCTTCTCCAGTGGACCACGCTTTGTCAGAACTCTCCACCATGACCCGACCATCTTGGGTGGCCCTACAGAGCAAGGCTCATAGTTTCATTGAGTTAGACAAGGCTGTGGTCCATGTGTTATGTCCACTAAGAAATGTTAATATAAGCCTACACAGACAGGAGCCACTGTACCTATACAGTAAGTCTCCTACATATGACCCTTCAAGATGTGAACTTCCAAAGATGTGAATGTGCATCTGGTTTAGCAAAGAACTGCCATAAACATCAGGCAGCCTGTCTTTCGTATCCTATTGCCAACAATCCTTCAGCTCGACCATCTCCCACCCCCTCTCCCTCCTCCAGTCAGTAACTCTTCTTGCCTGTTCAACTGATTTCAGCCCATGTTCTACACTACTGTACTTCTTAAGGTACTTACTGTAAGATTAAAAGTGTTTCGTTTGTGCCAGTACCATACTGTCTTGATGACTGGATGGGATGGGGAGGGAGGTGGGAGGGGGGTTCAGGATGGGGAACACATGTATACCCGTGGCAGATTCATGTCAATGCATGGCAAAACCAATACAATATTGTAAAGTAATTAGCCTCCAATTTAAAAAAAAGTGTTTCCTTTATTTTTTTAATGTATTGTTTGTGTGAAAAGCATGATGAACCTATTACAGTACAGTACTATATAACTTATTGTGTTAGTTGGGTACCTAGGCTAACTTTGTTGGACTTACAAACAAATTGGATTTATGAACCAGCTCTCAGAATGGAACTCGTTTATACGTAGGGGACTTAGTGCACTGAATCAACAAGATCTAAGTTTCTCTTCAAGACCAATTAATGACATAGGTTTAACTTCTTCATCTAGGTGGACAGGTCAATCTGTCAGTGAACAGCTTTGTAAGAAAGTATGTTCAAATGCAAATGCTGCAGTATTAGTAAGAGAGCTGGAAAGCACCACCTGATTTCACTTTAAAATGCACCCCAAATTTACCTTTTGGTTTATAACAAGGGATGGGAATGATACATTCTTCTTTGATGTGTAACTTCAGTTGTGGGTTACAGCCGCCAACGTGCTGCCCACGGTGGTTGACGCACAGCACAACTCGATAACGTAACCCTCGGCCACAAGTCACTGTGCACTTCAGAGATGAAAAGAGAAGCCAGTGAAATTCCACATGAATATTAAACACAAAAGATCATCAAACAAACATTACATAACGAAGAGGGTGGAGGCTAACTTCCCATGATTCTTATGCTTCAGGGCCCCTCCCTTGCAAGATTACGTCCAATTTTCACTTTGAAAAGTATTTCAGGTGAGGTCACAGCACAAGAAATATTGAAATGCCCTAAAATCTTTCTATACAAATATGAAAAAACTTAATACAGGTTTTTCTCAAACTTGATTAAAAATTTACACATCATCCAAAACAATCTGCGAAGACAAAAGAAACCTTTTGAAATAGTTAATTAAAAATAGTTAATAGTAAATTAAAATTTTGCTCAACCATGCTACAAGATTACCTTTCTATTCTGTGTATAGAAACTTATCTTGCAAAAATACCATATGAAAAGGCTCTCTAAGAGTATTCAGCCAAAAATGTAGGGAAAAATACTATAGGTGTAATAAGGCAGTTAAAATGAATGAAAACATTATGTTATTTTCTATAAATTTTGTGAATTTTGTGTTGTCAGCATTTATTTTCTTGAACAATTTGTTTATGATTTAGAAGGTACTTTTGCCTATGAATGGAATTTTCTCAAGTCATGAATATCCAGGATATCTTTGCAGTTTATGTACATTATGTTGGTAACTATATATGTATGTATGTGTGTTTGTTTTTTTTAATCAAGACTAGTTTTTAGGACTACTTAAGGTTTATAGAAAAATTGAGCAGTGATTATAGTGCAATAAAAATAAAATAATTTTAATTACACACAGTGAAAATGAAGTCGCTCAGTCATGTCTGACTCTTTGCGACCCCATGGACTGTAGCCTCCATCCGTGGGATTCTCCAGCAAGAGTACTGGACTGGGTTCCCATCCCCCAATATTAATATCTTGCATTAGTGTGGTACATTTGTTACAACTGATACACCAATACTGATACATTATTCTTAACTCAAGTCCAGAGTCACATTAGGGTCGTCAGCTTACAATTTCATTATTCTAAATAAACATTTATTTAGATACTCAATATTTGTGTTTTGTATTCTTTTTTCTTAAAAAGTCACCTCCTTGGTAGGGGAGGGATGGACTGGAAGTCTGAGAGTAGCAGATGTAAACTGTTGCATGTAGGATGAATAAACAACAGGGTCCTACTGTATAGCACAGGAAGCTATATTCAATGTCCTGTGATAAATCATACTAGAAAAGAATATGAAAAAGAATGTATATATATGTATAACTTGATCACTTTGCTGTGCAGCAGAAATTAACACAACATTGTAAATCAACTATATTTGAACAAAATAAAAGTTTTTAAAGGTCACCTCCATATTGTTTAAACTTCAGGCCCCACCAATCCTGGATCCACCCCTGGGAGAAGTCAAGAAGTCTTGGGCACATGCCACAGAACAGACAGTGCTCTGCAGATGTGATCTCACTAAGGTTTCTGATACACTGGCAGGTCAACAGCTTCATTCCTATTTAACAGATGATCCAATCAACAACCTGCCAACTAAGGACCTTCCTCAAAGTCAAGTAGTTCCTAAGAGGCCAAGTGGAATTCTATCCCAGAGCCTCTTGCTAGCAAAATAATGACTTCACCACTGCTTCATAAAGCTTGACGATTCTTTCCTAAGTCCATAGATGTTTCTTAAAAGGTCAGAGAAGAGTTTCAGAGGATATGGAGGCCTTTTGCAGCATAGACCCATCTTCAAGAAATTCTTAAAGAGATGGGAATACCAGACCACCTTACCTGCCTCCTAAGAAACCTGTACGAAGGTCAAAAAGCAACAGTTAGAACCAGACATGGAACAATGGACTGGTTCAAAATTGGGAAAGGAGTACGTCAAGGTTGTATATTGTCACCCTGCTTCCTTAACTTCTATGCAGAGTACATCACTTCAAATGCTGGGGCTGTAAGAATCACAAGCTGGAATCAAGATTTCCAGGAGAAATATCAACAACCTCAGACACACAGATGATACCACCCTAATGACATAAAGTCAGGAGGAACTAAAAAGCCTCTTAACAAGGATGAAAAAGGAGAGTGAAGAAGGTGGCTTGGAACTCAACATTAAAAAAACTAAGATCATGGCATCCAGTCCCATTACTTGATGGCAAACAGAAGGGGAAAAAGTGGCAGTAGTGAGAAATTTTATTTTCTTGGACTCCAAAATCACCAAGGTTGGTGACAGCAGCCATGAAATTAAAAGATGCTCGCTCCTTGGAAGGAAAGCTTTAACAAACCTAGACATTGTATTAGAAAGCAGAAACATTACTTTTCTGACAAAGGTCCATCTAGTCAAAGCTATGGTTTTTCTAGTAGTCATGTATGGATGTGAGAGTTAGGCTGAGCACCAAAAAACTGATGCTTTCGAACAGTGGTGCTAGAGAAGACTCTAGAGAGTCCCCTGGACAGCAAGGATATCAAGCCAAGTCAATCCTAAAGGGAATCAACCCTGAATATTCGTTGGAAGGACTTATGTTGAAGCTGAAGCTCTTGGCCACTTGAGTAAAAGAACTGATTCATAGGAAAAGACCCTGATGCTGGGAAAGACTGAAGGCAAGAGGAAAAGGGGACGACAGGGGATGAAATGGTTAGACAGCATCACCAACTCAATGGACCTGAGTCTGAGAAAACAGCCGGGAGTGGAGAAGGCAATGGCACCCCACTCCAGTACTCTTGCCTGGAAAATCCCAAGGACAGAGGAGCCTGGCAGGCTGCAGTCCATGGGGTCGCTAGGAGTCAGACATGACTGAGCAACTTCACTTTCACTTTCCACTTTCATGCATTGGAGAAGGAAATGGCAACCCACTCCAGTATTCTTGCCTGGAGAATCCCAGGGACGGGGGAGCCTGATGGGCTGCCGTCTGTGGGGTTGCACAGAGTCGGACATGACTGAAGCAATTTAGCAGCAGCAGCAGCAGCAAACACCGGGAGATAGTGAAGGACAGGGGAGCCTGGGATGCTGCAGCGCACAGGGCCCCAAAGAGTCAGAAACGACTTAGTGACTAAACGACGATATCTCAGTGGTTTCCAAATAGGCTGCCTGCCTCTGGGCTTTCCCAGCATCGGTCTATCTTACCTCATTTACTTAAAATATAACACATTTACTCTCTTCCACAAAAACAGTGAAGCTTCATAGTAACCACCAGATCAAGAATACATTTCTAGGGACTCCCTTGATGGTCCAGTGGCTAGAACTCAGCCCTCCCAATGCAGGAGGCCTAGTTTCAATCCCTGGTCAGGGAAAAAGATCCCATATGCCACAACTAAAGATTCCTCATGACACAACTAAAAAGAGCCCACATGCCACAGGAAAGATCAAAGATCCCACACGCCTCAAGTAAGATCTGGTGTAGCCAAATAAAATAAATATTCTAAAAGAGAACACACTTCCACTGTCAGTTTTAGCATCTCTGTCTTAATCTTCCAATGCTTAATAACATGAATTCTCTCTTTAATCCAGATGAATTAGGGCCTTTCCAACCTCCAGTCATTCTGTGTCATTTCTGCTTTACTCCACCATCCCGGCTTAGCCATACCACACAGTGATGCTTTCTCTAGGCTCCTGCATGGTTAAAGTCTGCGGATCGGAAACATGGGTTAAGCACTACAAGGGCAAGAAAGACTTTCCAAATAACTCTGTTTCAATCCCTGTTCCTTTCAGATGTACCACGGTTCTCAATCATTCTTACCTGCTCTGATGCCTCCAACATTCTCCCTCATACCATCCTTCAACTGTCTTCTCAGCTCTTTAGGAGTAGGAACCATGTTCACATACAACTTCTGCATCCGCCGTGTTGCCCAGTACAGTAAAGTCTGAGACGGAATTAAAAGTGGCACGTTCTCCAAGCTTACCTGAGACCACTCCATGGCAATCCACTTGGGACAGTCGAACAGGTTGCAGGCTTGCATCACCTTGGGTTTGGGTGCATACATGCACTTCCATTCTTCCACCTGAAGTATCTCTCCATGCATGGACTCCTCCACACACACAAAGGTCCGTCTCTGAATCCCGCCTCCACAGGACACTGAACATGCTGTCCAAGGGTTATGTTCCCAGCTCAAAAGCAAAGAAGTGAAAACACATTATTCATTTGTTGCTTGCTTCAAGTTTGCAAAGTTGATTGCAACAAGCACAGCCGTAAGACTTTAATCTTAACTACTACACACACTATGTTGTCTTAACTCCTTGGTCCTGAAGGTTATTGTCAGATGGGAGTAACACAGCTGCCCCAGTCTATTATAACACAGGGCCATAGTGTGGAAGCATCTTCAATCTGACTCTAAAGTATAAAACACCAATGGAGAATATTACCAGGGAAACATACAAACTCAGAGTCAGAAAGAATCATCCTAACATGTCTAGGTATAAAAGGGAATGCAAATATCTGATCAACTGGAATGTGTTAGCTCCCTCTGTAACATGCTGTGCTTAGTCACTCAGTCATGTCTGACTCTTTGCGACCCGACCCCATGGACTGTAGACTGTCAGGCTCCTCTGTCCATGGGGATTCTCCAGGCAGGAATACTGGAGTAGGTTGCCATGCCTTCCTCCAGGGGATCTTCCCAACCCAGGGATCAAACCCAGGTCTTCCACATTGCAGGCAGATTCTTTATTGATTGAGCCACCAGGGAAGTTCCCCTCCACAATACCTAGGTATAAATGCATGCTTGACATCTCCAGGGACAGAAAATGTTACCTTTGAGGCAGCCTATTCCATCTAATTCTTAGAAAGATCTTATTTTGTAATTTGTTCTTTGTTCCCTTAGCTCTCTGTAAAGGGTCTAGTCTCATACATTTAAGACCACTGCTACAAATACTATGGGCTTCGCCGATGGCTCAGACAGTAAAGAGTCTACTTGCAGTGTGGAAGACCCAGGTTCTATCCCTGGGTCAGGAAGATCCCCTGGGGAGGGAAATAGCAATGCACTCCAGTATTCTTGCCTGGAAAATCCCATACACTGAGGAGCCTGGTAGGCTACAGCCGATGGGGTCACAAAGAGCTGGACATGACTGAGTGACTTCACTTTCACCTTTCACAGATACTAAAGCTCCTTGAAAACTGCTTAGAGTATATTACAGAAAGGAAAAGGCAACATGTAACTCACCGAGGGAGAGGTTGGAAGTGGTCATAGGGCATGATCTCTTTAAATCCATCGCTAGAAATGAAATCGTGAGAATATAATTACTACTCAATACATTTACTCATTTGACTAGTACAGATGTCATATGACAAAAGACAGAGCTCTTTCAAATTATACTGACACTTAAATATGCCAACTGTTCTGAACTATTTCCCCCCAAATTCCCTTTCCACTTGCATACTTCTGCTACCATCTCCTTAATTTTTAGGAACATCTCTGATATACAACTTACCCAATTCTATATGAAAGTGAAGCTAGCAGTATATACTTATTAAATTAGTATATGTTCATCATCTCTTAATTAAGATAAATCTATTTATTCCCTTTTATCCTCTTAAATTATTGTGATAAAATGTATCCATGATATTAACACATTGTCTTATTAGTAGGATCTTTAGAAAACCACTTTAACAGAATCTGTCTTTTGAAAAGGCCTCTATTTGTGACTATGTACACCTGGGATTACAGGAAATGCACAGCTTCGTGATAGGAAATGAAATCCACTGAGAACGCTTCCCTTTCCACTTGCACACTGCCTCAGCCAGCTGGCAGAGAGCTGGGGGATTCTGGGACTTGATAGTGTGCTGTTATTTTAGGACCCTGTAGCAAAGCCAAGAAAGTTCCCCAATCCAACTTTCCCAATCCAGAAGTTGGATTGCCAACTTCTGGCAATCCAAGTCACCAGGTACTAAATTATGCAGCAGGATGGTTTATGCATAGTTTTCTGCTCTGGCAGTCAAATTCTGCACTTCCTGCACTATGCATTATTTATACTGAGTTTAAGGTGAACACTTCAAAAGTTGAAATGTGGTCATCAGTAACTCAGTTTAAAAAGCTAAAATGGTGAATTATCGATATTCACAGCTGGTAGGTGGACTAGATGTACTTAAATGAAGAGACCTTTCATGTTGTATACACAAGACATGCTCAGAGAGGTTCATGACAAAAAGTGAAAGGTCACATCATATGGACACAGAGCCCACAAGCATGAACCAGATGAGTGAGCGGATGAACCTAATGCCTCCTGATCATGGTTATAAATGGGTTCGCAGGTACCTGCCACCAGGGTACGTTCAAGGTCATGCAATGGAACTGTGTTACTTGATAAAGATGGATCAGTCCCAGCTGTTGTTGATTTCTTTTTAAAAATTTTTAATTGGAGAATAATTGCTTTACAAAATTGTGATGGTTTCTGCCATACATCAACATGAATCAGCCTGTGTCATACAGGCTCCCCATGTCATACAGCAAATTCCCACCAGCTGTCTGTTTTACATATGGTAATGTATGTTTTCATGTCACTCTCTCAACTCATCCCACCCTCTCCTTTCCTCATTGCATCTACAAAGTCAGTTCTCTGTTTGTGTCTCCATTGTTGCCCCGCAAATAGGTTCATCAGTACCATCTTTCTAGATTTCATATATATGTGTTAATATATGATATCTGTCTTTCTCCTCTGACTTACTTCAGTCTGTATAACAGGTTCCAGGTTCATATACCTCATTAGAACAGACTCAACTGCATTACTTTTAATAACAGAGTAATATTCCATTTATACATGTACCAAAGGGCAGTGATACAAACCTTGATGGGCAAGGATCCATGCTGCATTCCTTCAGTTTGGGTTTTGGTTTCACATTTTCAGGGTAGTAATGGCAATAATGGTCAGGAACCACCCTCTTCAAGCGGATATCCACACATTCAGCAGAATTGAGCTGATACCCTAAAGCGGCAGAACAGGAATGTCTGAGTATTGCACTCATTTGGGATTTCCTCGGCAATGTGATTGCTTGCCACACATTTTTTTCTTTCTTCTTTAAGAAACTCATCTCAGTGGTTCTCAATCCTGGTTGTATAACAAACAGAATCATGTGGGAGCCTTTAACACATACCAGCACCCAGGTCCCCTCCTGGTCCAATGAAATCAGAAGCATTACAGTCAAGAAATCAGCATTCCCAAAGGTCAAAGTGGGAGGAGTGGGTCCTATCTGCTCCCATGGTCACATTGCAACTGAAGAAATATGACCATTCCTTTATTCCTAGGCTACCTAGAGGGTTGAAGCAGCAGATGCCCACTACTTAATTGGAAGAGGGTGTAAGGTACTTTAGCAAAAGCACTTATGGAGAGCTAGCAATTGGGCTGAATGCTGCTTCCAGTTTCCCAAGCTCCTTTAGGTTTACAGTTACTATGGGGAGCAAATAAGATCACAAATGTCAAAGCTTTGTTAAAAATGCAAATCTTTAAACAAAGGCTGGGTGATATGGTACAGCAGCAGCAGAAAGTTATGACCAACCTAGGCAGCATATTAGAAAGCAAAGACATCACTTTGCCAACAAAGGTCTGTCTAGTCAAAGCTATCGTTTTTCCATAGTCATGTATGGATGTGAGAGTTGGACTATAAAGAAAGCTGAGCACCAAAGAATTGATGCTTTTGAACTGTGGTGTTGGAGAAGACCCTTGAGAGTCAGAAAGGAGATCCAACAAGTCAATCCTAAAGGACATAAGTCCTGAATACTCATTGAAAGGACTGATGCTGAAGCTGAAACTCCAATGTTTTGGCCACCTGATGCAAAGAACTGACTCATTTGAAAAGACCCTGATGCTGGGAAAGATTGAAGGCGGGAGGAGAGGGGACGACAGAGGATGAGATGGTTGGATGGCATCACTGACTCAATGGACATGAGTCTGAGTAAACTCTGGGAGTTGGTGATGGACAGGGAGCATGCTGCAGTCCATGGAGTTGCAAACAAAGAGTCAGACACGACTGTGTGATTGAACTGAACTGAACTGAACTGAGCAGCAAGAAAAAAAGACTCTTTAAAAAAGACTCTTCTAAAATGACTGAAATGTTTGACCAAGACTGAGAATGACTACTTGCATTATAACTGATTCATGTTACACTTAGCACTTACTTTTTAAGATTTTTGTTTTGATATGGACCGTTTTATTTTTAAATTCTTTATTGAATTTTCTATAGTACTGTTTCTGTGTTTTTTTTTTTTTTTTNGACTCTTTAAAAAAGACTCTTCTAAAATGACTGAAATGTTTGACCAAGACTGAGAATGACTACTTGCATTATAACTGATTCATGTTACACTTAGCACTTACTTTTTAAGATTTTTGTTTTGATATGGACCGTTTTATTTTTAAATTCTTTATTGAATTTTCTATAGTACTGTTTCTGTGTTTTTTTTTTTTTTTTAACTTTAAAATACTGTATTGGTTTTGCCATACATCAACATGAATCTGCCACGGGTGTACACATGTAATTATGTTTTGGTTTTTTTCTTTTTCTTTTTGGCCATGAGGCATGTAGGATCTTAGTTCCTCAACCAGGGATCAAACCTGCAACTCCTGCATTGGAAGGCAAAGTCCTAACCACTGGACCACCAGGGAAGTCCCTGTTTTTAGCACTTACGATTAGAAAGTTATAATAGACTCCTTTGAAAATTTTTGGAGCTCATGTACAGAAGGTTAGTTATTCATTGTCATATCTCTTTACTGTTGTCATGGCACTGTGCAAGGCTCTTGTTTCCTTATATTTTCCCTCCTTCCATTACAATCCCCCAGAGACATCTGCTGCTGCTGCTGCTGCTGCTAAGTCGCTTCAGTCGTGTCCGACTCTGTGCGACCCCACAGATGCCAGCCCACCAGGCTCCCCTGTCCCTGGGATTCTCCAGGCAAGAACACTGGAGTGGGTTGCCATTTCCTTCTCCAATGCATGAAAGTGGAAAGTGAAAGTGAAGTCGCTCAGTCGTGTCCGACTCTTCGCGACCCCATGGACTGCAGCCCACCAAGCTCCTCCATCCATGGGATTTTCCAGGCAAGAGTACTGGAGTGGGGTGCCATGTGTTAAATATACATCCGTCTTTTGTAATGTTGTTTCATGTGTATCTGCTTTGACCAAATAAATGATACTGTGTCTTAAACTGTCTTCTGTTTTCTACTTTTCTCACTCAGCGTTACATTTCTGAGAAGTACCCTTGTACTGAGCTGTTGTTTCGTTCTTCTGTATAATATTCCATTGCTAGTACACTTTACTGATTTCCTGCCCTGGGGTACCTAGGTTACCTCTGACAACAATACACTTTCTAACTGGGGAAATAGCATTTTCTATGCAGGGGAACAAAACCCTCCCATCTACATCTCCCCCTGCCTCATAATCCTTCAAAGAAGAAGGAATGAAGACTTATTCCTGATTCTATTCAATCAGTTTGTACAGCCTCTGAGGAAAGTAAACATTCCATATGGATGAGAGCTGTATTTCAAAAACAAACTCACAAAATGATGCTTCTATTTCCTGAAAGATCTGATTCCAAGCTTCCAGTCTCTATATAAGTGTCATGTTAAGTTTTTTAAAAAGGTAATTTTTCAAAACCAGAATGAGCTCTTCAGAAGAAAAAAAAAAAAAAAGTCCAAAATTAAGTTCTCAGCCTTAGTCAACTGGTAAAAAGTTCCAAAAATACATTTAAAGGCCCAATGGCTGAGAGCAATCTGATTTTATAAAACACTAGACAGCTTCCTACAAGTTGTGGCTTAAATGTAAGCTGAGTGTAGAAGGACAGACTGGTGTGCATTATAAAAAGCAAGGTACAAAACCACAGGAACGAAAATCCAAATGGCATCAATAAAATACGACTTGGGCGCCAATATCTGCCAGAAAGTCTGCAACATCAGATGGCAATGCCAGTCCGGGTACTTTCCCTGAACTAACCTCACGTGTCCCACACAGATGACTGCAGACAAAACCGGGGAAGTCCACCCAAGTACTTGGAGGCCAGCATACTAGTCTTCCTCATTATACCAAATGCTGAAATGCCATTTACATAAATCATGTAGATTCAATTACTAATATAATTAGATTTTGGTAATGCTCTCCTTGTGGGTTTTATGTGTATTTTCCCCAAAATAATAACAGAATGAAATTATAGCTCCTCGAGTCAAAGAAAAATTTCTCTGTTCTAAATGGAAACATATTTCTAGAAGGAGACAAAGAGCATACAGGTGTTTATAATTTGGGGGGAGAGACAATTAATTTTCCTCCTTAATTTTGTCACAGTACACAGATAACTAAAAAAGAAAGAAAGAAGACAGACTGCTTTCCTACATTAAGAACAAATGTACTAAAATTCTGCTGGTATACAGAAAATGGCAGGATGTTGGGGGAAACTCCAAAAAGAGCCTAACGTGTTCCTTCTGTCCTCACTGACAACACCATCTTTGGTGATAGCGTCACAGCCAGGCGATTCCCATGAAGGTTGGAATCCCAACCAGCAGGGCTGATTGTGGCTTTCCTTGGGCATCCAGATATGAGAAAACCTATTGTCCTCCCAAGAACTGAGCCAACTGAACTAAGCTGAGTCCCACTGTACATGTCCCTCCCAGAATGGAAAGCATCTCTTTTAACTTTGGTATCCAAATGAAAACACATATTTAACTGTGTGTGAAAGCTAGAAAATAAATTAAAACTAAAGAGATATTTGTTGTTTTTCTCATGGATAATTAGAATCAAAAAGAATTCTTTAGGATTAGAATTTTAAAAGACACAGAATTTGAAAGCCTCCCTATCTCTTTGCTCTTATTTTGGGGTCCATGAGAGACATGCAAACATGTTTCCAGTTCTTTGCTCAAAGGAAAGGGTGTTCTCTAAATCCAGTTTTCACCTGTTTTCAAGAATAAGGAAGATGCATGTTCATTAAACCCACTGGGTCCCAGGCCGTGGAGTAAGATGCTGCGTGGTTACACATCTCTGACTAGCACACTAACTTAAAAGTCAGCTTCAAAAACACAAACATGTTATTTTTAACTCTGAGCTCTAAATATTTAGGAACAAAGCCTGTGCCTCACCTCCTCCACATGTCACAGTGCAGGGAAAGAAGTCAGTTTGTCTCCACTGATGGCTGATCGGCTGGTAGAAGAAGAACTGGACCACACTGTCCTTAGCCACGGTGTACCTGGTCTGGACAGAGAGAACTGTGATAGCATATCTGCATGCAATGAAACAGCTCCCTACACATCTTTCAACATGAGGCGAATACAAGTCACCTAGGTAGATAGACGTGTCTGTCACAACACACTCTCATACACGAAGACTCCCAGAATGTTAAGATGTGATAGCATTTCAATTAAATCTGTCATAAACGGGATTTCAGAAGATCTTCAACCATTCTCCCTGGAGTCATTTTCCTAGGTAATTCTATGCTTGTGAATGAGTTCACAAAAATGTAGGTGGACTTAAAAAAAAAATTATTGGCATATAGTTGCTTTACAATGCTGTTATTTTCTAGTGTACAGCAAAGTGAATCAGCCATTTGTATACATATATCCCCTGTTTTGGATTTCTTTCCCATTTAGGTCATCACAGAGCATTGAGTAGAGTTCCCTGTGCTATATAGTAAGTTCCTATTAGTTATCTATTTTATACACAGTAGTGTATATATGTCAATCCCAGTCTTCCAATTCATCCCACCTCCTCTTCCCTGCTTGGTATCTATAAGTTTGTTCTCTACGTTCATGTATTCCTTCTTTGCAAATAAGTTCATCTGTACCAATTTTTTTCAGAGTTTTTAGTTTGTTTAACATTTTTTCTTCCTGATACATATGATTTTAATTTCTATGAGAACAGGAACTGAGATGTAATCTGGGTTTGCTTACAACATGGCACATAATTAGGAATCTTACATTTTTAATAACAACATCCCTAAGCATCTTTTAGCAGAGCCTTCTGAAAGCACAATTACAGAAACTCGAAACGTACACAAATCCACAGTGTTTGCTATGAGCCTTGCTGCATCTAGTTAACAAAGAGAAAGTACATCGCTGAGCGTGAGAAGGCAGTTACAGACAAAGTTAAGTTTACGTTCAGCTTATTTTATTTCAGCAAGTCCTCTCCAGTCTTTCTTTTCTTCTCTACTGATTGAACAAATGAGTGAATTGAGGAAAAGTCTCGGAATGCAACACAAAGATAAAAACAGAGGGAAAACAAAGATTAAGCTTGTGGGGAACAGAACCAGAAATGCCAGTGTTACATGGCGCTAAAGAGAAAGAACAGAGGGACTTCCCTGGGGGTCTAGTGGTTAAGACTCTGTGCTTCGACTGTGAGGGGTGCAGGTTTGGTCCCAGGTCAGGGAACTAAGAGCCCATGAGCTGTGCAATGTGGGAAAGACAGAAGTACCCAGTCTAAAAACATTCCTAAAGTTCTGAGCAGGCATCATTAAAAAATGCAACACCAAGGACAAAGAGAAATTCTAAAAGTTATCAGAAAAAAGAGGATTCCCCACAAAGGAGTGAGAATCAGACTGGCATCAGGTTTCTCATGGGCAATAATGGATACAAGAAAACAAACACCTTTAAGACAATGAGGGGCAATAGTTTTTAATCTAGAATTCTACAACCAAATTATTCACTACCGATCAACGATCAGTTGTCAGCTTATAGACAATCTAAGATCAAATTAACAATCAGTAATCAGTGAAATAAAGTTTTCCTCAGAGACAAAATGACAGAAACTTGACCACTCAAAGACTAGAAAAAGAAACTACTTAAGGGTATCCCGAAAAAGAACTAATATAAATGCACAAGAAAGCAATGAGACGCAGGAAGCAGTAGTGATGAAATGATCAGTAAAGCTTACTAGTAAATATAAATAAGAATTGACTGAAAAAGGAAAAGTGTGATGTACTTACTTATAAAACAGTAAAAAGGTTGTAAAATTATCAAATGAAAAATTCCGGACCAAAGATGTGTGTGGAAGAAGGGAGAGTTACAGGGATGGGATGAGCTTACAGAGTCAGAAAAGACTTCTAAGGAGTCTAAGAAGTTAAGAGTTTTTTAGATTCACGAAGCACCGTGAAGCTCAAGCAGAAGAAAGTTACTAATTCCATCAATAGTCAAATTGATGAAAAACCAAGAGAAAATGGTGGAAAACAGACAAATAAGATACATTACCTTCTAAGGGACAAAAATAAGCCTGATAACTGATGTCTCAACAGAATAAATGGAAGCCAGAAGGCAGTGGAGCGCTATCTTCAAGAAAGAGTTTCACAATGAGAAAGAGGTCAAGTTACTACAAGAGCTAATGATTCTGAAAGTTAGCGTACCTAACCACCAAGCTTCAAAATATGTAATCCACAAGTTGACAAGAATAGAAAAAGTACAGATACCTCCACAGTCTTGGTGGGAGTTTTATCAGGTCTCCTGCGGTAACAGAATAAGGAGATAAAACTCAGTAAGGCTATAATTTTGGATAAAACCATTAATAAGCATGACTTAATTGATAGATGTAGAATGCTGTGCCCAACAACAGAAGGCTACATATCATACTCTTCCAAAATTTGCCACAAATTGTTTTCACAAATTTCAAAACATTGAAATGATATACTGTTCTCTGACAACAGTGGAATTAAGGTATAAAATGATGTGATTTCTTGAAAATTCTGACATACTTAGACACTACACTTGTAAATATACTACAAGTCAAATAATATATCACTATGAAAATTATAATACAGTTTAACTGAATGATGAAGGAAAAGATTTCATATTAAGCTTTGTGGAATGAAATTTAAGGCATACTTTGAGGGAAATTTATAGAATTAAAATTGTATGTTACAGAAAAATTGGATGAAAAATCACTGATCTAACCATCCATTTCAAAAAGTTAGAAAAAGAAAAGCATATTGGATCCAGAGAAAGTACAGAGATGGTAATAACAAAGACAAAGGCAGACATTAATGATATGAGAACTAAATTACATATTACTGGCTTATAAAGCCAAACAGTGTTTCTCTGAAAAGTTTAATAAAACTGAAAGCACTCCAACATGAATGATTAAAAAAAAAAGAGTAGGGACAAATAATCAATGTTAGGAATGAGACTCACCACAGATTCTCTACATAATGGAAGAAATAAGACAATACTATAAAAAAAAAAAAACTATGTCAATAACTTTCAAAAAGCTAGTTGAAAAAGACAGGTTCCTTGAAACATAACTGACACATAAGGAACTCAAACATCTGACTAATTAGATAACAACAAACTCACACAAACTGTTACAGAATAGAGCAAGTATTTCTCAATGTATTTTATAGTTTATTACAGGAAGGTAAGATCAGTTTAACATCCCCAAATCAATGCAGTTCACTATATTAAAAGGAAAGAAAGAAAAAAAAAACATAATCACTACTTCTATTGAACATTGTACTAAATGTCCTAAAGTAATGCAAGAAAGCTCCAATACTTGCCACCTGATGCGAAGAGCCAGCTCACTGGAAAAGAACCTGATGAAGGGAAAAACTGAGGGCAGGAGGAAAAGAGGGTGGCAGAGGATAAGATGGTTAGATAGCATCACTGACTCAGTGGACATGAATCTCAGCAAACTCCAGGAAACAGGGAAGGACAGGGAAGCCTGGCATGCTGTGTGCAGTCATGGGGTCTCAAAGAGGACATGAACAATAACAACAATGCAAGAAAATTTCTTTAAATTATACAACAACTGGAAAAGAAGAAAGCAAACTCATCATTTGTGGGTGTCATAATTGTGTATGTACATAATCCAAAAGAATTAACAAACTATTAGTATTAAGATGTGAATGCAGTGAGAATATAACGTCAGTATATAGAAACCATTTAGATTTTCATTCTCCAGCATAAAACAAATAGAAAAAAATTTAAAACATTTACAATAGCATCAAAATAATAATCAAATACTTGGAAATTAATAAAAGATATGCAAAACATACACACTGAAAATTATAACCATTATTGAGAAGAATTTCAAAAGAACTAAATAAAGGGATAAATATACCATATTTATGGACTGGAAGACGATATTGGAAGGTGAATTTTCTCCAAACTGACCTACAGATTTCAAAGCAATTCAAATTAAAATCGGCAGAATAAAAGTTTAGAAGCATATTTCAAAATTGACACGGAAAGGGAAGGAGGCAAGAATATCAAAGACAGTCTTCAAGAACAAAGCTGAAGAAATTACACTGGCAGATATTGACTTGTTCTAATGTTACAGTAATTAAGTCACAATGGTATTGCTGCATATAGATGAATAGGTCAGAAGAGAATGTAAAAATAGAGCCACACATATATAGTTTGGAATTTAAGATAGATGGGGAAAGGATTGTCTTTTCCACCTAATGATTTTTGGCTCAACTGTATAGTCATGGGGGAAAAGATATTGATTCTACTTCATATACAAGTATCAATTTTAGTATATAGCTCTCAGTGTGAAAGGTAAAATAGTTATGTTTCTAGACAAAAATATATAAGAATATTTTTATGATCCAGAATAAAGCAAAAATTTTCTAGCCAGGATACAAATAGCTTACACATAAAGTTTAAAATTAACAACCTATAGCACAACAAAATTAAGAACTTCTGTATGGGGACTGATAGCCGTAAATAAATTTAATGGAGAACAAAAGTCGAAAATGAATTAAGGATTTAACTCTAGAAATTAAAAATATAATACCAAGATAAAACCCTTGTAAAGAGAAAAGAAACAAAAACTAAAATTTACATGGATAGAATTCTTTATAAACTCTGAGAGTTAACAAGACTAAAATCTAGTTCTTAGATACCTCAGAGACAAGCCTTTGGATGGTTTGAACAAACAAAAATTAGACAAAGAACCAGAGAACACATTTAGGAATGAAAGAGACTTAGGTACAGGCAAATTTTTTGTTGTTGCTGTTTTGTTTTGTTTTAGTGATAAAGGAAGGCTATGATTACATTTCAAAAGTTAAATTGGAAAAATTAGATGGACACTTTTCAAGAAAATAATAAATTGCAAACGTTTCTACCTCTGTGATTCATGGCACACGCTTAAAATGAGATGGAATTCTGACTGAGAGGAATGATGAGAAAGGTAAATTTTATTTTCTGTTAGACACTGAACTTTAGACCCCATAAAAAGTTATGCTGAGTTCAAACTCACAGAACCTCAGAAATGATCTTATTTGGAAACAGGGTTTTTGTAGGTCTAGTAAAGCTAAGATGAGGTCATTAGGATGAGCCCAACCCAGTGTGACTGGTGTCCTTATGTTACCAACCAGGGTTCTTGGCCTCCTTGATCAACAGAAATTGATCAGAGGTAAGATAAAAAATTTAGTCAAGACTTTATTGCAGCTAGCTCCTTCTGCAGCGCTGGAAGAGAGAACTAACAACAGATTCCCCTGCTCCCTGAGGGGGCAAGACGCAGTCCTTAATGGGGTGAGGGTCGGGGTGTGTCCAGGGGGTCAGATTGGAGGGGTGACTTAGGTGGTCTACACACCCCTTAGGTAGTGGCGTGTGCAGAGCGCATGCTCAGTACTCTGCCTTTGTTCCCAACACCCCGTTTTGCTCCAGGCTCTTTAAAAGCGGCAGTTGGGCTTTTCGGTCTCTTTGGGTCTTTTGTCCAGAATCTGTCCCAACTGTGCATGCACGCAGTTATTTTTAACCCCATATAATTTATTTGTATTTTGTCACATGAGAGGTGTGTCCAGGTGCAATCATTGCAGTGAAAGGTTCCAGGTCCCAGCCTGTCTCACTTATATAAAGCGAGACATTTGGGCACAGATGTGGACATGCACAGAAGCAAAGTGATGTAAAGAAAAGGTAGAAAAGCTGAAGATTTAAGAAGTGAGGAGAGGCATGAACAAATTCTCTTTCACATCCCTTTCAAGGAACCGGTCCTGCCCACATCTTCATTTTGGACTTCTAGCCTCCAAAACTGTGAGATCAATAAACATCTACTGTTTAAGCCACCCAGTTTACTGTGCTTTGTTACTGTAGGTTCAGGAAGTGAACACATGCTCTGACTCTGAAAACTGTTCTGCTGTGTTTTGAAACACATGTGGACATGGGGATTTAGCCACCATCTGCACCACACTGCAAGGCTAAAATCTTCTCTTTGAGAGAGAGGAAAACAGATAGTTTCAAACTCTCTCATCCCTGGGTAAGTTGGATGAGCTGCCATAGCTCCCCAGAAAGAAAAGAGAGACC
Organism: Oreotragus oreotragus; assembly: GCA_006410675.1. Classification (NCBI taxonomy): domain Eukaryota; kingdom Metazoa; phylum Chordata; class Mammalia; order Artiodactyla; family Bovidae; genus Oreotragus; species Oreotragus oreotragus. The sequence continues at coordinate 66,274 of SJYX01004760.1, forward strand.
TTGTAGGTAGAAAACATACACAGTATCCAGAGCTGTGGTTGGAGGAAACCAGAGACAGGCTTGCCCAGCTGAAAACCAACATGAAATGTATTTAGTGCCACTGAGCTGTACAAGTGAAACATGGTGAAAGAAAAACATTTTTTCATTTTACCACAGTAAAAAACACTAAAAAAAGAAGAAATGAGAAAATATTTTTCTATAGAAATATAAAATATCCAAATAGAAGAAAGAAGATAGGCAACTAACATATTTTTTTCCTTGAAGAGGGACATACTTCTTAAAGAGGGGAAAAGCCACCAGCAATCTTTATTAAAATAGTTAACCATGGAAACAGATACCTTTCTCAAAGCCACTTACGTTTATTTCACTAGATTATTCTCATACACATATACTGAAAGCAGATATTCACAAACATCTACTTACAGATACTCAGTAAATTCTTGCTGAAAGGATAGCCTCAGGGTCCAACCAATAAAGCACACAGCATCAACCACAGGCTCCAGACTCTCTACTGCTACATGGTGGCCACATACACATATTGCAGAAGCAAAATAAGAATATCTCAGGGGCTCACATGTAAACTACTGTGACTCAGTAACAGAGTGACAAGAGTCATCCACTAGAAATAGATCACTCAGGAAAATAAGGATGCTTAGTGAGAAATCCACTGGGAAGAAGAAAAAGTGCACGTTTTCAAGAAGGGTCCAATCATGAAAATACAGCTTCTGCTGCTGCTAAGCTGCTGCTAAGTCACTTCAGTCGTGTCCGACTCTGTGTGACCCCATAGATGGCAGCCCACCAGGCTCCCCCATCCCTGGGATTCTCCAGGCAAGAATACTGGAGTGGGTTGCCATTTCCTTCTCCAATGCATGAAAGAGAAAAGTGAAAGCGAAGTCGCTCAGTCTGTCCGACTGTTAGCGACCCCATGGACTGCAGCCCACCAGGCTCCTCCGTCCATTGGATTTTCCAGGCAAGAGTACTGGGGTGGGGTGCCATTGCCTTCCCCGATATAGCTTCTGAAAAAGTATATAAAAAAAAGAAATTCCATCTCATTGGTGCAGTGAGTTGCCAGATTTCAGAATCAGCACAATAGCCACAAAAGATCCCAGCATCCCATAGATGCCTTCAGATTTTACTCATCACGTCAGAATATAGTTGTTTTCAACCTTCCATCTATTAAAAGTACATGTTGCTGTTGCTGTTGCTCAGTTGCTAAGGTGAGTCTGACACTTTGCGACCCCATGGAAGCAGTGCAACAGGCTTCCTTGTCCTTCACTACCTCCTGGAGATAGCGGAGACGTCCACGAAATGAGGTCTAATCTAGGAACTGTATGCAAAGGGTGCCTTTGTATTTCAGTGCACCCAGGACTGAGTGAAATTATTAACAGCATTCTGTGGGGTAGAGCTGATGCAGGTGATATAGCTGAGCTCTTTCAAATCCAAAAAGATGATGCATAGCGGAGACGTCCACGAAATGAGGTCTAATCTAGGAACTGTATGCAAAGGGTGCCTTTGTATTTCAGTGCACCCAGGACTGAGTGAAATTATTAACAGCATTCTGTGGGGTAGAGCTGATGCAGGTGATATAGCTGAGCTCTTTCAAATCCAAAAAGATGATGCAGTGAAAGTGCTATACTCAATATGCCAGCAAATTTGGAAAACTCAGCAGTGGCCACAGGACTGGAAAAGGTCAGTTTTCATTCTAATCCCAAAGGAAGGCAATGCCAAAGAATGTTCAAACTACCACACAAGTGCACTCATCTCACATGCTAGCAAAGTAATGCTCAAAATTTTCTAAGCCAGGCTTAGAGAACTAGTACATGAACCAAGAACTTCCAGATGTTCAAGCTGGATTAGAAAAGGCAGAAGAACCAGAGATTAAATTGCCAACATCCATTGGATCATAGGAAAAAAGCAACAGAGTTCCAGAAAACATCTGCTTTATTGACTACACCAAAGGCTCTGACTGTGTGGATCACAACAAACTGTGGAAAATTCTTAAAGAGATGGGACTACCAGACCACCTTACCTGTCTGTCTCTTATACACATCTAGATGTGTATAAGAGACAGGTGTGACCCCATAGACGGCAGCCCACCAGGCTCCCCCATCCCTGGGATTCTTCAGGCAAGAATACTGGAGTGGGTTGCCATTTCCTTCTCCAATGCATGAAAGAGAAAAGTGAAAGTGAAGTCGCTCAGTCTGTCCGACTGTTAGCGACCCCATGGAGTGCTACTCCGTCCATTGGATTTTCCAGGCAAGAGTACTGGGGTGGGGTGCCATTGCCTTCCCCGACAAACTTTCACTAGTAAGTAGTAAAAAAAGAACAGATATAAACATGGATTGCTCTAATGAATCAATGACATGGTATGATCAGTATTAACTTCAGATATTTAAAGTTTCTTCTTAGAACATGTCAGCAAATTGGAATGCCATTTTTTTTTTGTTTCCCAGGGAAGTACAATCTGAGCAGACTTGAGATGCAGCAGAGTAAGAGAAATACCATTCTGCACTCCTGCCTCAGGTAGGTATGGTACCAACCTTATGGCTTTTGGTGAATTATCTAATCCCCTTGAGCCTCATTTTCCTCATCTATGTGGTGGAGACATAAATGATTGTTTTGCCTAAGTTTCAATATTTTATAAGGATAAAATGAGTTAATAAATGTGAGTTCTGAAATGAAACCTACGTGTGATACAAACTACTATAAAAATGCATGATACCTTGATCTACTGAGAGGGAAAAAAGCAACTAAAAGCAATTAATTACTGAGCTGGGGTCAGCTGTATGTCTCTGTGTGTATACACAAACACATATGGGTACAAATATACTGCAATATATATTAGTATTTTTATACTAAGTATCTGTTATGTGTTAGGCAGTGTATTTTCAAATTCAAATAAACAAAAAATCACTCAGCTGTGAGTTCTCAAATAGCCAAAGTGGTTTCTTGGACAAGACGTTGCCACACTTTCTGCACCATGAGTCCCTCCCCAGGTCGCTTTGGCATCATCTGTGGACCGGCACACGGACACACTGGAATGAGGGTGTGCAGCACAGCAGCTCTGGGCTGGGTCTCTCGAGTAACACAACCCTGGGTCTAATCCTGAACCCTACACTTAACTAGCGGCTTCACTTTGTGCAAGTCAGTTAAATTGATGCTCGAACCTTCCCAAGATTGCTGGGGGGACCTGCCACCTGGTGCGTCACATGTCACCGGCACATCACAGGTGCTCAGGATATGTTACCTGTGCTGGTGATGGTGGTTGACAAGGGACACCAGGGACCAATAACCTGGCTCCCAGTCTTTGTTTTATTACCTGGGGATGGTAAGCAGCCTTATTCACAAGAAATACTTTCAGCATAGCCCATACTTTTTCTTGTAACATTTCTTTAACTGGGACTCTTCTCTGGTGGAGAAGGAAGTTTTCAAAGCACACTATCATCTCTCACTCTTTTGTTATGGCAACTGCCTACAGGAGCTATTTTGTGGCACTGTCTTGGAAAACTTGTAGGGATTTGGCTTCTATGAAAGTGAACTGCCATCTGTTGGTGCTGCAGACATTTGCACAGGGAAGAGTAGTGGCCTAAAAAAAAAAAAAATAACCCATGGAAAAGGATATTTCCTAGAAACCCACAGAATTTGGACAAGCTTGTAAGTCAGGGAAAACCATCAGAATTATTCTTGCTTCATCACAGCATCTCTGATTTGCCAAATTCTCTCCCACCAAGTATACCGCATTCATGAAAAAAAAAAAAGTTTGGGCATGGAAGTGAGGCTTTATTTATGCATGAGTCAGACAGTTGTGTGTAACACCCTCTTTGATAAATAATATATTTTTTTAAAAAACCGTTCTAGTCAAGAGAGATCAAAAGCTTTCCAGAAATTGAAGTTAAAACCCAGAATTGTTTATTTAATCTGAGAAAACTAGAACTCAAGAGACAGGAAAATAGAAGACTGAGTACAAATTCGTACAGTGGAAACACGCTAAAATGCATTCTGTTAACAGGTGAATATCGAATTTGGACATAAAGGTGTAAAGTAATTTTTGAGTGTTGTTTTTCAGTTGCTAAGTTGCGTCCGACTTTTTTTGTGATCCCATGCCCTCCAGGCCCCTGTGTTCATGGGATTTCCCAGGCAAGAATACTGGAAAGGGTTGCCATTTCCTTCTCCAGGGGATCTTCCCAACCCAGGGATCGAACTCATGTCTCCTGCATTGGCAGGTGGATTTTTTTTTTTTTTTTTAACTGCTGAGGCAACCAGGGGAAGCCCAATTTTAACTACACCTATAATATATGACTGTATTTCTAAGAACTAAATTTTACAATATTATAGGTAAAACTAAAATCACTCCCCCAAAACACTGATACCCTCTAAAATAGCTACTATTTTCTCAGTGTTTTCAGTTTGGAATATATCCTCTCAAATCTTAAAAAAATGTATGTACACACAGACATACACATATTCATATATGTACGTGTGTGTATACAGACACACTCAAAGTAAATAGTTTATGTGTGTATGTGTGTTTATGCATGAGGTCAATAAACAACACATTTTCCATGTTAATACCTTCACCGAACATATCATAAAATTTTAACCTTTGTGGCTATTTTTCTCATCCCATTACTGTACTAATGTTTCCTACTCGGTCAGACATCTCTAAATTGACTTGAGAGGAATACAGATCTTCTGAGTAGGAATGAAAAGAGAATTTCTTAAGAGGGTATGTTTGTGTTGTGTGTGTGGGTTTTTCTACTTTAGCATCAAATGGGAAAACCTTAAGAGAAGCAACCCAAGCCCAGAATTTATGAACAACAATGGGTTAGAGAGAATAGAAGGAAAGAGAGCTGACAGTTAGAGCTTCCCCAGAAGACTTTCCCAACACTGCTGTCAAGGAACAGCGTTGGGTTGATGCTTCAAGGGTCTGACACAAAAGTCACTTCAATGTCTAGGAACGGCAAGTGATGTCCAGGAGTGGCAACCTAAACGTCTATAAATGTCTATACCTTCAACGTCAGGATCACACGCGGGCCCAGTGTGGACCATGGCAAGTGAGGGACGTGTGCCCTGTAGAGAAGGCAGCTGTCACACAGCTGCCGCCAACTATCACCATGGTGGAACGCAAGCTGGTGGTCAGACCTTCCCATTTTTAAAGTGAAGCAGGGGAAAAAAAAGAACACTGGTATTTTAATGTGAAAATCTCTTGATTTTTCTAAAGGTTGACAATTTAAAACCCCAAGTTTCAAAACAACAAATCCACCCAGACTGACACTTGGCTGGTCACACTGGAGGCTGACTTTGCAAAGAGGACAGCAGTTTGCAACTCTCCTCCAGCTCCAATGTCTTTCTCTGCTGGCACAACCAATGCTTGATGAAACTTTGTCAAGTTAACATAGAACAGTTCTTTAGAAGGCACTGGGTCTTCTCACAGGTAAATATATTCCTGGCAATTGGAGCTCTTGTCTTTCTTCCCTTTCCATTTTGAATGAGTTTCTCAAAAGGGATAGATAGGACAAAACCATCCACTGAAACACCCCTTTCTGCATGTCTTGGGTATTTTCGGTTGTATCAGAAGAATTTCAGGTTGTGCCACCTTGGAAAAACATTGGCCACTGCATTTCATGTCCTCTGAGTGAAAGAAGATGCCCCCGATTTACCCAAGAGAGGGGACACAGAGCCCTGGTCCCAGGAAAGAAGAGTTCTTGTGAGGGGACCTCGTGACAGGTGTCCAGATAAGTAGGAAGGTAGGGGAGGGGCCTCTGTCTTCTCTGCTCTGCTTTGCAGGGGAGCAACAGAAGAGTTGTGGTTTAAGACATGAGCATTTAACCAGGGACCATTCTCACCGAACTCCATCGAGAAGTTAAAACTGAAAACGGCAACCGGAGACTACAAATCCAAAACATTCATTCCCCTGTAAGCATGAAGTTTCATTCCCCTATAAGCATGAAGTTGCATTCCCCCATAAGCATGAAGTTTGTTTCTTAACTATTGGGATTGAGGGACAGAACCTTGAGAGAGGTGAATGATTTTTAAGAACTGACTGTCAAGGTGAAAATATTAATGACACATGCCCTGTATAATAAACAGTCATTGGTTGCCAATCAAACAATACTTGTTCTTTTTCAAATTCAAGATATGCTGGGCCCCTGATGCATGACATGTTATGAAGAGACTCGTCCTACCTTGAAGATGAAATCAGCCATCAGAGGTCCTGGAATCTTAAAGGTTTGCCTCTCTGAGCCCTTCTGAAATTCCACTGTTGTGTTTTCTACCACAAAAACTCCAGGGCTGTTAAAACTGTGCTCTCCTTTGCTTCCTTGAAGTGTTTTTGATTCAATAACTAAAATTCAAAAATAAAGTTTTCATGAAAGTATCTTAAAAGCATTTCATTTCAAAAGATATTTCAGTACATGTAATTGCATCTGATATCAACACATCAGTACATCCGCTCAGTTTACAAACACTGATTCAAATTGGTGAAATAAATATATAAGCTTTTTGTGCGTGCGTGCTAAGTTGCTTCAGTAGTGTCTGACTCTGTGCAGCTCTATGGACTGTAGCCCATCAGGCTCCTCTGTCCATGGGATTCTCTAGGCAAGAATACTGAAGAGGGTTGCCATGCCTTCCTCCAGAGGATCTTTTTAGCTGTCTATAAAAAGGAGCAAACAAGATTGCTAGCTCCAGTAAGTTCTACTCAACTCTTTGGAGTCATAAGGGCAAGAAGAAAACTTCTCTCTATATTTTTTCATGATGTAGTTATTACTTAAAGGTATGTTACTAATTTTCTCACCCCTTCAGATCATAGGCCTAGACTTTACTAAACTACAATAAAATTTGAATTTGCTTTGAGATTATTTTTTTATTTTTAAATAATTATAGATTCACAGGAAGTTGCAAAAGTAGGGAAGAGGTCCTGTATACCTTTCATTCAGTTTTACCCAGTGGAATGGTTACATCTTATCCAATGATAATACAATATAAAAACTAGGAAACAGACATCAGTACAATGTGTGCCTATAGTCCTGTGCTATCTTGTCACACATCACCACAACCAAAGCACAGTACTATGATATCAACACAAAGATCTCTTTCCTGTGCCACCTCTTTATCACAGTGGCTTTTTTTCAAATTTTATTTATTTTTTTCCCCCGTCACAAGGCATGCAAGATCCTAGTTCCACAACCAGGGACGGAACCCATGCTCTCTGCACTGGAAACACAGAATCTCAACCACTGGATCAACAAGGACGTCCCTCACATTGTGTTTTAAATGAACACTAGTTCTTTCCGATCTCTAAAATAACACTGCTGATGGTTTAACCAAAATAACACTCCTACTTTATTTAAATTATTTCTTTCTTTCCCTTTCATTTTTTTTTTTCCTTTCATTTTATAAATGTTCCCAAACTTAGTGGAGCTGATTCACCTGCATTTCTGGCTCCAGCTCTACTCCTAACTCACTGCCTTGGCTTTTTATGGCCTATTTCTAAAAGGAGGAGTCAGAGCAGACAATCTCCCAGGCCTCTTCTCTGAAATCTACGCTTGACTCACTGGCATCCCGTGGTTCTTTAACCATCTCTAACAAAGGACACAACAGAACTACAACTCCATTCAATCTAATAAAAAGCAACAAAATGATCTGGTTTTAAGAGGCTGCAATCCACATGCTGCTGTGCTTTGGCAGTTTTTTGTTTTTTTTTTTTTGGTTGATTTCTCTCTGCCACTGGAGCAACTGCAGGAATTCAAGTGCCCTGGACAGACTATTTAACAGGCATTAGGAGACATCCCTGATTATCCCTGACAGGCAGGCTGGGAACTTTTCTGGGAAAATTCAAAGACTGGACACAGGCTCCTTGATCTGCAGGAGTCATTAGTGGCCAAAGAATAATTCTGGCTACTCTCAGGCACACAAAACCCCAACCACTTTGGCCCTGATCTCTGTGACTGCAGTAGATTTTTGGAAAGTGTGAGATTAAATTCATTTCCTAGTTCCAGTGAAGATATAAAACTGAATGCTATAAAGCGAGTTGTCAGTAAAAATGAGATGGGAAACTAGAGATGGTAAGAGGGCCCTACACTGGATGAATTAGACCTTGAAATTAAAGGAGAAAAAAATCATGAGCATTCAGGTAATATCAAAACATGAAATAAAGTTGGGCAAAATCCATCACTGCAAAGAAGAAGGCATACAAAACACCAAGTTTCTAGATGGAGATTGAGCCTGAAGTGACTTGATTAAATTCAAGTAGTGTCCGATGGATTTGGCGGCTGTGTTGGGGCAGTGATTGTTTTACCACCGAGCTGACCTTCTGCATTACAGCTTGCCAAGCTCCATCTGGTTGCAGAGTTATGGCTGCGGCGGTGGGGGGAGTGAGGCGGGGGAGGTCAGAATCTGGAAAGGCGATCTGGGGGAAGGGAAGACCAACATGACATCTATCTTTTGAACCATTTGTTCATTTGGTTTTCATTGTTTTTAATGTTTATTTAATTATCTACTTGGGCTTCCCACGTGGTGCCAGTGGTAATGAACCTGCCTGCCAATGCAGAAGATAAAAAAGACTTGGGTTCGATCTGATCCTTGGGTCAGGACGATCCCCTAGAGGAGAGTATGTCAACTCACTCCAGTATTCCTGTCTGGAGAATCTGATGGACAGAGGAGCATAGAGTCACAGAGTTGGACACAACTGAAGTGACTTAGCACACATGCATGCAAGTATCTACTGCATTTTCTGCCTCCTTTAATTTTTTTTCCATGACATTTTGTTGTTCTTTTCTTTTCATTTATTTTTAGGCCATGCCATACAGCATATGGGACCTTAGTTCCCCAACCAGGGACTGAACCCATGGTCCCTGCATTGGTAGTGCTGAGTCTTAACCACCAGACCACCAGGGAAGTCCCTAGGGTTTTGATTTTGGATTCTGAGTCCATTCTATTAACTTCAATGGTGTCTAAGATCTTTAGGATGAAAATGTGAGAATACAAGGTGCAAAACCAGTTGTCAAGTGCATATGAATTACCCAAACTACTCCTCTCCTCCACTTTTCATAAAATATCTTTATTCTAATTATTTCAAAAGGTTTTCTACTCTCTGGGTCACAAATCCTGGCTGCATACACAGGAGGTCAAAAGCAGGTACCCGGACCTCAACTACGTGACTCAATTCAGAAATGGGTGGTCAATAAAGCTAAGGGAAGCGCTCTGATGAAGCCACCTTTTGATGGTTTGTGGGTCCCAACACTGCTGGCACATCAGATTAACAAGGCCACTGTGATGAATTCACAGTGAAGCAGAGGCCAGTGTTGTTCTGCAGGAATCTTCATTTTTACGGGGGATAAACTTGCTTCTCCTTAGTGCCTATGCCTCTTAAAAGTAATTGGCAGAAAAGGGGATTTTGAAAATCAACAATTCAGACAATGTGTTGATTTATGGATATGTTTTTTAAGTTGCCATTTTTGTATTATTTATTTATTTAAATTAGAGGATAATTACAATATTGTGATGGTTTTTGCCATATATCAACACGAATCAGCCATAAATATGTCTCCCCCATCCTGAATCACCCCCCACACCTTCTCCCCATTTCAAGGAATCTCCACACTGTTCTCCATAGTGGCTGTATTAGTTTGCATTTCCACCAACAGTGTAAGAGTGTTCCCTTTCCTCCACACCCTCTCCAGCATTTATTTGGTTTTGATTTGCAGTTCTCTGATAATGAGTGATGTTGAGCATCTTTTCATGTGTTTGTTAGCCAGTGCTATTTTTTCAAATTAAGGTCCAACACCCGGTGAATGTGCTGCAGGCTTACACTGCGATGTGCAATCCACAGCTCATGAGAACTGCACTCATAGCCCTTCAGTCCTCAGAGCTCTCAAGGACCCTCTGTGTTCCTATAGTAGGACAGCTAGTGCTGGGTAAAGACCCCAGGAAATGTATAAACGCTCCCACACTGCAAAAGGCAGAGGATAACAGCCTCTTTTCCTGCTGCTGCTGCTCCTTTTTTCTCCTCTTCAGGCTTAAATGACTGGGGTTGCAGAGAAGAGTCAAGGAAGAGATGCTATATATAGTTAAATAGATGAAAGAGAAATATCCTATGATATCACTTACATGAAATCTTAAAGAAAGATACAAACAAGCTTTGGCATTTGTTAGCTGGCTTAACAAAGAAATATATTGGAAATCCCCTCATCTTCTGCTGCTTACTCTGAAGAATGAAGTTAGTGCTGTCGAAAGAATAAATAAAATTACATACCAGGAGAAAAAAAAGAGGATCAGAAACCAAGATGCTCTTTTATCCCCAAATCTTCACAACTCAAGTCTACAATAGTACCTTTACCTATTTTGATCCATATTAGTTATTTTTAAAAGAAATAATTAGAAAGATGATGACTGCTCCTAACTGCTTCTAGATGAAAGGCCTGCCCTGAGAAGTATCAGTCCAGGCTTCTTTCGAAAGAGACAGGGTCATGCTAATTACCAAGAGGTCTCAGATTTTAAGAAGGCCACCAAGTATTGTTAGGTAAGCATGTAATGAGCATTTAGCATGGCTTCCTTGGCTATAAATACATCAAACTTATGCTTCGAGTTGTATTTTATAGTGTATGCACACTCTACTTAGCATCCATTTCCTTTGATGAGTCATTATGCTCATGCTTATATTTATACATCTCTATACAGTGAGTCCCCTAAATATAAACCTTCAAGTTGCAAACTTTCAGAGATCAGAATGTGTGGTCGCATGTCCAATCAATAAGTTAGTTCACATGTCCAGCGTACACTGTCACATGTGTGCACCCTCTACAAGTGATCATGCTGTGTGCGAGTAGTACAGCATCTTTATTTCAAGCCCAGGATGTCCAGAAGCAAGCATAAAACAGCACTGATGTAGCTGGTACAATGTAGTCAGTTGTGTTAGCTGGGTACCTAGGGTAACTTTGTTGGACTTACAAAACACTCTTAGGATGGACCTCGTTTGTATGTAAGGAACTTACTGTATATGGTCATCGGACAGCATTTAGATGACCAAAAAAAAAAAAAAAATTCTTACAATCAATAATGGAGGTTTTCAGTTTACGGCATCTTGCCTTCTCCAGTTTATTTCCAGTCAACATATTTCATGTTGAAATTTTGCTTCAATAAAATCCCTTTTGCAATAACCCTCTTATTATTTCCAATTTTGAAATTTTAGGGAAATCTGGAGCTGTGTGCTTGATATAATACTGAGGCCAAGCTTGCAAAAGGACTGGAAATTCAGGCTCTAATCACCTCAAGGCAATATGCAAGATGGATATTATGTAATTAAATTCCACAGCAAAGAGACTAACATTATGTTACTGAGTGTCCTCAGTTTTTAATGATGTGCCTTTTTAAGGGTGGCACTTAATACAGATCTTAAAAAGAATGATTTATTACTGCAAAGTCAGCTTAATTTCAGGACTATATCTTTGGAATAAAATTAAGAAAACTCTTGTACAAATCAAGAAAATAAAGGCACATCTATATTAAGATGTTAAGAAATGCTAACTAATTCCTTTGTAAATGAAGCCAATTCATTCTCTTCACTGGCAAAGAAAGGCAACTTTCAGAAACACTTCTGAGCCAGTTTTGAGAATGTTCAGACGGAAAAATACTCCAAGCAAGAGATCTTATCACCTTTGGAGAAATGGAAATATTTTTGAGCTCTGTTCTTGGGACAGTGCCAGTCTTGAGTATTAAAGTTATATTTAATATGCCAGAATAGGTATGTAAGTAAATGAGTGTTTTACCTCAAAGTATTCATCTTTACTAAACCTGTTTACTGCCTACTTATTCTGCTTTTTGGGCTTCTTAAGCTCTCTTTAGAGATGAATTTTAAAGAACTGTCTTTAGTATCATGAGAAAATCAGGCCCAGTCATTGCATATTTTTATTTTCTAAAATATCTTTTTGATATGCTGTAAAATTCACATGCCATAAAATTCACTCATTTAAAATATAGTTTTGTGGTTTCAGCATATTCACAGAATTGTGAAACCATCACCACAATCTAAGTTTAGAACATTTTTGTTACCACTCCTCCAAAGAAACCCCATATCCATTAACAGTCCCCAGACCTGCCACCAACCCAACTCACCCTTGCCCTACGTAAGTGCTAACCAGCTTTCTGTCTCCTTAGAATTGCTTATATTGCACACTTTATATAAAGACCATCATATATTAATAATATGTGACCTTCTATGACTCACTTCTTTCACTTAGCACAATGTTTTCAAAGATCTTATCTATTGTAGTAGGCTTCCTGTGGCTCTAGTCATAAAGAAAATGCCTGCCAATGCAGGAGATATGAGACTTGGGTTTCATTTTTAAGTAGGGAAGATCCCCTGGAGTAGGAAATGGTAACCCACTCCAGTATTCTTGCCTGGAGAATCCCATGGACAGAGGAGCCTGACAGGCTACAGTCCACAGGGTCACAAAGACTCGGACATGACTGAGCACAGAGACATCTATTGTAGCACATGTCAGGGACTTCATTCTCTGTTATAGCCAAATAACATTCTACATATGCCACATTTGATTTACCCATTCATCTGTTTATGGACATTTGAGCTGTTTTCACATCTTGGCTATCATGAATTATACTGCTATGAATATCCAAGCCAGGCTTCAGCAATACGTGAACCGTGAACTTCCAGATGTTCAAGCTGGTTTCAGAAAAGGCAGAGGAACCAGAGATCAAATTGATTGCCAACATCCACTGGATCATGGAAAAAGCAAGAGAGTTCCAGAAAAACATCTATTTCTGCTTTATTGACTATGCCAAAGCCTTTGACTATGTGGATCACAAGAAACTATGAAAAATTCTGAAAGAGATGGGAATACCAGACCATCTGTCCTGCCTCTTGAGAAACCTATATGCAGGTCAGGAAGCAACAATTAGAACTGGACATGGAACAACAGACTGGTTCCAAATAGGAAAAGGAGTACGTCAAGGCTGCATATTGTCTCCCTGCTTATTTAACTTATATGCAGAGTACATCATGAGAAACACTGGGCTGGAAGAAACACAAGCTGGAATCAAGATTGCCGCGAGAAACAGCAATAACCTCAGATATGCTGATGATACCACCCTTATGGCAGAAAGTGAAGAGGAACTAAAAAGCCCCTTGATAAAAATGAAAGAGGAGAGTGAAAAAGTTGGCTTAAAGCTCAACATTCAGAAAACGAAGATCACGGCATCCGGTCCCATCACTTCATGGGAAATAGATGGGGAAACAGTGGAAACAGTGTCAGACTTTATTTGCGGGGGCTCCAAAATCACTGTTGATGGTGATTGCAGCCATTAAATTAAAAGATGCTTACTCCTTGGAAGGAAAGTTATGATCAACCTAGATAGCATATTCAAAAGCAGAGACATTACCTTGCCAACAAAGGTCCATCTAGTCAAGGCTATGGTTTTTCCAGTGGTCATGTATGGATATGAAAGTTGGACTGTGAAGAAAGCTGAGTGCCGAAGAATTGATGCTCTTGACTGTGGTGTTGGAGAAGACTCTTGAGAGTCCCTTGGACTACAAGGAGACCCAACCAGTCCATCCTAAAGGAGATCAGTCCTGGGTGTTCTTTGGAAGGACTGATGCTAAAGCTGAAACTCCCATACTTTGGCCACCTCATGTGAAGAGTTGACTCACCGGAAAAGACTCTGATGCTGGGAGGGATTAGGGGCAGGAGGAGAAGGGGACGACCAAGGATGAGATGGCTGGATGGCATCACTGACTCGATGGACATGAGTTTGGGTGAACTCCGGGAATTGGTGATGGACAGGGAGGCCTGGCGTGCTGTGATTCATGGGGTCACAAAGAGTCGGACACGACTGAGTGAGTGAACTTAACTGAATATTCAGTACTTCATAGTTTTGAACCAAAATGTTATTTTACAATGTGATCATTCAAATCATTCACAGATCTAAATGATTTTCACCTGTTTTCAAACATCAAGCTGGCATTTACAAGGACGAAGATTTATTCTCATCGAGTTGTGGGCTGGGACTCCCCTGGTGGCCCAGTGGCTAAGACTCTGTGCTCCCAATGCAAGGGCCCGGGTTCCATCCCTGGTCAGGGAACTAGATCCCACATGCCACAACTAAAGATCCTACGTGCCACAACGAAGACCTGGCACAGCCAAATAAATAAATTTTACAAAAGAAAGAGCTCTGGTGGGCTTTAAGCCATTTTAAGAAGAACCCTTAAAAAATGTTTTGATGCATCATTCTAGAGAAAGCCTTGAGTGAACTGACCATTATATGGTTGTGAACATTTTAATATTTTAAATCAGTCACACTCTTTTAGTCATAATTCATACAATAAAGTAGGGTTAAAAAAAGACTTTCCAATAATGGCTTACTCTCACTGTCCTAAACATACTCTCTTCCTTCCCTAATTTAGGCCCTAATGTACCATGGAATTTCTTTTTTTTTTTTTAAGATTTTTAATCTATATCCTTGGTGACAAACATCTTTTGATATAAACGTTCCTCAAAGGACATTGCTGGTTAGAATATCAGTACTGAATCTAAAATATACAAACACATACACACACATGCACATACACACTTGCACGCTACAGAGAATGTACGATGCTGTGGCCCTGAGAAATTCTTACAACTTGAAAATCTAAGATGGTGGCTCAGGTTAAACAAAAAGACAAAATATGCAGCATTTTAATCCAGTGGACCGTGATTTGTACAGTTTTAAAATAGCTATATTTATAACTACTTCGTGTTCTGTACTTTTTACAGAAAGATAGAGCTGAACGCAGTGAGCTTCTTCAAGGCCAGGGACCCAGTCTTGGCAGAGACTCAACTCCCCCAGAAAAAGACTAAGAAAGTGCTTCACATGGCCACAGGAAACCCTGGGAGAAAAATACACAAACTTCAGTATTACCAGTTTCTTTGGGTCCTAAGAGACCAGAAAGGGCTTCCCTCATAGCTCAGTTGGTAAATCATCTGCCTGCAATACAGGAGACACAGGTTTGATTCCTGGGTTGAGAAGATCCTCTGGAGAAGAAAATGGCAACCCACTCCAATATTCCTGCCTGGAGAATTCCATGGACAGAGGAGCCTGGTGGGCTACAGTCCATANTGGTAAATCATCTGCCTGCAATACAGGAGACACAGGTTTGATTCCTGGGTTGAGAAGATCCTCTGGAGAAGAAAATGGCAACCCACTCCAATATTCCTGCCTGGAGAATTCCATGGACAGAGGAGCCTGGTGGGCTACAGTCCATAGGGTTGCAAGAGTTGGACACAACTTATCAACTAAACCACCACCAAGAGACCAGAAAAGCTAAGACAGAGGAGATGCCATGTGACTTTGACCAAAGAAACATACAATCCCAACCCTTTATTGTTTCAAACTCTTAGGATTCTGGGAAACCAGTGTTTACTTTCAGTGCTCCCTAGATCTAGGCTATGATGTGCTGTCAACAGAGCTTGTACTTGTCAGCTTTATTCACTGATGCAGCTCTGTGTTTTAAATTTTGTTTTGCTATTTTTTATCCCAAACTGTTGAGATCTCCAGAAGACTCTTGAATCCAAGTTTACTCTCCACATAAAAAAATAGTTCATTTCACATATAACTTGATTTCTTCTCCTGTGAGAGGATTAACCCCAAACTGGTATACTTCCCACTAGAACATAAGAACCAAAAATTCAGGGTCATAGATCATTCCCTAGAGATACAGACTATTTCAGTGGGCATGCTCGGTTGTGTCTGACTTTTTTGCAACCCCATGGACTGTAGCCCACCAGGCTCCTCTGTCCATGGGATTTCTCTGGCAAGAATACTGGAGTGGATTGCCATTCCCTTCTCCAGGGGATCTTCCTGACCCAAGGATCATATTCACATCTCCTGAGGCTCCTGCATTGGCAGGCGGATTCTTTACCACTGATCCACCTGGGAAGACCCAGACTATTTCAAGGTGATAAGCAAAACCATTAAGATGCTGACCTATTCATTAATACAAAGAAGTGTGTATACATATATATATATATATATATACATACATATATTTTCTTTACTAAATAAGCTTTCAGAAAAGAAGAAAAATGTTAAGATTAAATCTTGCTTACAGAGATGTGCAGGTCCTTTCACTGTAATTCTCACACTTCGACTTCCCAAAGGAACAGCAATTACATTTTCTTCCCCTAGGAAAGAACACAAGACAAATGCAATAACACTTCTGCACTAAAGGCCCACTGAAATAAGCAACTCAATCAAAACTAAGGGCATGTATGAAGAGTTCTTAATTGTATTTCATTTCCATCTTCAGTCAGGAAATCTTCAGAAAATGGCTATTGTGTCTAAGGCATATTAATATATGCACAGAATTTCATGTAAATATTGGGTTGGCCGAAACATTCGTTTTTTATGTAAGATGGCTGTAGTAGTGCTCAGTTGTCTTTAACTTCATTAGAAACTTTTTTTTAGACTGCATTAAGACAGCTGTCATATCAGTGTGCAAATAAAAAATAACTTACAAAACTGGTGAATTTTTGTGTAGCCATGTTAATAATAAAGATGGAAGAAAAAAAGCAACATTTTCAGCATATCATGCTTTATATATTATTTCAAGAAAGGTAAAAAACACAATTGAGAAGCAAAAACAGATTTGTGCAGTGTATGGAGAAGGTGCTGTGATTAAAAGTGGTTTGTGAAGATTCGTGCTCAAATTTCTAGCTGGACAATGTTCCATGATCCAGTAGATCAGTTAAAGTTGATAGCAATCAAACAGAATTACTGAGAACAATCTATGTTATACCACGCAGAGATAACCAACATACACAAATATCCAAATCAAGTGTTGAAAATCATTTGCACCAGCTTAGTTATGTTAATCATTTTGATGTTTGGGTTCCACATAAGTTAAGCAAAAAAGAATCTTCTTGACTCTGCACATGATTCTCTTCTTAAATGTAACAAAAAGTCCCATTTTTAAAAACAAACTGTGATAGGCAATAAATAGAGGATGCTGTACAATAATGTGGAACAGAAGAGATCATAAGGCAAGGGAAAAGGACCCGTCAACAACACCAAAGGCCGATCTTCATCCAAAGAAGGTGATATTGGGTGATATGGTGGAATGGGAAGGGAGTCCTCTATAATGAGCTTCTTTAAAAAAAAACCAAATGATTAATTTCAACAAGTAATGCTCCCATTAGACCAACTGAAGACAACACTCGATGAAAGTGTCCTGAATTAGTCAACAGAAAACCCATAATCTTCCATCAGGATAATGTAAGAGTGCATGTTTCTTTGATGACTAAGGCAAAAAATGTTACATCTTGGCTGGGAAATTCTGACTCATCTGCCATATTCACCAAACACTGCTGCTTCAGATGTCCCTTCAATTTGGTCTTTACGATACTAGCTTCAGGGAAAAATTTTTCAATTCCCTGGAAGACTGTAAAAAGCGCCTAGAACAGTGCTCTGCTCAAAAAGATTAGAAGTTTTGAGAATACAGTATTATGAAGTTGCCTGAAAAATGGAAGAAAGCAGTGGAACAAAATGGTGGATACATTATTCAATAACCTTCCTGGTGAAAATGAGAAATGTTTCTTTTACTTTAAAAAAACTGAAGGAATTCTTCGGCCAATCTATTTTTTTTTAATATTAAAGAAAAATTTAAATAAATGCACTGATTAACTTGAGTGAGTCTACAAACTAGGGCCCTAAGATAATACTCATTCATGTGAGGTTGCTTGTGCCCTACAAAGGCAGAGGTGAGTAGCTATAACAAAGACAATACGGCTCACAAAGACTAATATACTTACTACATGGTTCTCTGCCAAAATGTTTTGACAATACTTGGCCAAGACAATTATTTAATGGAAATCAGGGGCCAGGACAGATTTTTTTTCATGCTGTTACACATTCTGAAATTAATTTTCATGACCACATAATAATCCAGGGGAATATGAAATTCTATCCCCCAGTCTCCTATTTGATCATCAAGTCTATGACTAAATGATATTAGTACATCATCAACAATATGAATTACTTCAAGCAGATGTTGTGTTTTGTTTGTTTAACTTACAAAGAAGAGTTTTTGATAGCCTCTGGGTGAAGTTCTTGAATCAAAGGATGTCACTATGTTTATTGACTTGTTTATAAGTTTTATCAAATAAAAATACTTTTCACTATTAAAATTAGAAAATTTAAAAAGCATTCCAGACAAAATAAAGCTATTTCTAATCCAACTGCCCCGAGATCACTTCTAGCACTGTGATAAATATCCTTTCCTGATTTTACATTTGTCTGTTTATGACACACATACATGTAAAAAAATGAACACCATTTAAATGCTTACTATTTTGGGAGGAGTTAGATAAACAGTGATATGTCCAGGCTAAGGATCTTTCCAACCTAGGGATTGAGCCTGTGTCTCTTGCATCTCCTGCATTGACAGGTGAATTCTTTACCATTAGCATCACCTAGGAAGCCCTGAAGGAATACTCTGCAACTGATAAAAGTAACACTAGGAGGCCGCATTACTTGATGTGGAAAGACTGCTAAAATATATACTGATTCATGAAAAAAGCAAGTTAATATACGTTTTTATGCAGTGTTATTTTAGATAAGTACAATCCTTTGTTTTCCTGGTAGTTGGATCACATGTAAATGTATCCTCAAGCAGCATATTGCTTAATTTTGCTTGTTTGGGACCTTGGTTAAAATAGAAAGAAACTACATACATATGTGTATATTCTTATATGATTTGCTTTTCTTTGAACAATGCTGTTTATTTGAAATCAAGTCATGTTGATGAGCCTAATTGTCTTTCATTCACTTTCACAACTGTACCCAACATAATAGTTAAATTAAACATCTTTGAATCTCCTTTTCCAGGAAAAAAAGAAAAGAGCAAGTTAAAAAATAATTTCATGGTCAACTATTTCTTGAATATGATGTCAAAACCATAGGTAACAGATGAAAAACATAAACTGGACTCCATCAAAATTAAACTTTTCCATGTCAAAGCGTACTATCAATAGAGTGAAAAGGCAAGGCATGCAGTGGGAGAAAATATCTGTAAATCATGTACCAAATAAGGGGTTAATATTCAGAATAGATACAGAGTTTATACACACAACAACAATGACAACAAAAATCACCCCAATTCAAAAAGTGGGCAAAGGACTTGAATAGACATTTTTCAAAAAAGGATATGCAAATGTCAATAAGCACAAAGAAACAGCCTCAACATCACTAATCATTAGGGAAGTGCAAATCAAACCCACAAAGAGATATCACTTCACATTCACTGCTGCTGCTAAGTCTCTTCAGTCATGTCCGACTCTGTGCGACCCCATAGAAGGCAGCCCACCAGGCTCCCCTGTCCCTGAGATTCTCCAGGCGAGAACACTAGAGTGGACTGCCATTTCCTTCTCCAATGCGTGAAAGTGAAAAGTGAAAGGGAAGTCACTCAGTCGTGTCCAACTCTTCGCAACCCCATGGACTGTAGCCTACCAGGCTCCTCCGTCCGTGGGATGCCATTGCCTTCTCCGTCACACTCACTAGGATGGCCATTATTAAAACAAACAAACAAAATAACAAGTGTTGGTCAGGATGTGAAGATATTAGAACCCTTGAGAACAGCTGATGGAAATATAAAATAATTTTTCAATCACTATGGAAAACAGTTACTCAAAACATTAAATATAGAGTTACAACATGATTTAGCAATTCTACTTCTGGATATATCTCAAAGAACTGAAATCAGAGACTCATACAGATATTTGCACATGCACATTCACAGCAGCATTATTTCAGCCAAAGATGAAATCAACCTAAGTGTCCATTCACTGATAAGTGGAAAGCTATCACGTGGTAAATATATACAATGGAATATTTTTCAACCTTAAAAAGTAAGGCAATTCTAGGACGTCTCTTGTGGTCCAGTGGTTAAGAATCTGCCTTACAGAACCCAGAGGTCTGTTTCGCCGCACCGGAGACCTTCGCCTCGCCCTGCCGGCTCCTCACCCTCTGGGAGGAACATAACCTCAATAACAAACCAAAATATTGTCTTTCTCTTTATTCTGAGAAGGGTTCCTAAGGGTGCTCAACTAAAAAAAGCATGAACACCTCCTCAGTTCAGTTCAGTTCATTTGCTCAGTCGGGTCTGACTCTTTGCAACCCCGTGAATCACAGCAGGCCAGGCCTCCCTGTCCATCACCAACTCCCGGAGTTTACTCAAACTGATGAACACCTCCTAGAGTTATGAAAATAAAAACAAAAATAACTAAGTAGAACCTAATGAAACTTAAAAGCTTTTGCATGGGAATGGAAACCATAAACAAAAGAAAAAGACAGCCCACTAAAGAGGAGAACACTTGTGCAAATGAAGGATCAACAAGGGATTAATCTTTAAAATATATAAACAACTCTTCTGGAGAGTCTCCGAGCCCAAAAGGTCTGTTTCGCTGCACCGGAGACCTTCGCCTCACCCTGCCAGCTCCTCACCCTCTGGGAGGAACATGGGGCCTTGCTCGCCACGACCAGAGAAAAGCCTGCACAGCAACGAAAACCCAGCACAGCCAAATAAGCCGAGGAGCCCGCGTGGGGAGCCGCAGACACAGCCAAGAAAAGAAGGCCCCTGTGACTCCAGCCTCCAGAAACTCACCTGAGAGGGTGGCTCCTGAGAGAGAGAAGGGCCAGAGTGTCCCTCCTGAAATGGGACAGTCTGCCTGGAAACACGTCTCTTCTCTGCCTTCGATCCTGGCGGGAACGACTCAGTCATTAATCAACTGGGCAGATAAGCCTGATGTGGTGACACTCGGGTCCAGCCCGTGCAGCGGCTCTATGCTGTGGGCCTGCCTCCTAAGGGGTGGGTCCCCCCTCTGCCGGAGCCGCCGAGCTGCTCAAGTTCAGAGAGCTCTTCCAGCAGTGAGGACACAGGAGCAAGCGGAGGTCTTTGGAAGCTTCCTGGGCCTGCCAGGTGATTCTAATACACACCTTGGGCTGATGACTGCTGGCTTAATTACTAGACATTTCCATCAGGTGGAGGCAGACTCTGCTAGTCTGAAAGTTATGGCAGCGAGACAGGCGTGAAGCTGGAACATGGATGTAGGTTTTTTGGCTAGTGACCTGAGCTGCTGAGTTGTGACAACAGCTAACCCTACCTGCAGCAGAGAGGTCCCTCTGGTGTCAGCCAGGACTTGTGAGCCTGTCCCACCTGAAGGTCCACGTCTCTGAGAGTCATCCTTCCTGGAGCAAGAGAGAAGAAATCCAGCTCCACCCACCAGAACTCCAACACAAGCCTCCCTAACCAAGAAACCTTGACAACCCACTGATACAACCCCACCCACAGTGAGGAAACTCCATAGTAAAGAGAACTCCACAAATTCCCAGAATATAGAAAGGCCACCCCAAACGCAGCAATATAACCAAGATGAAGAGACAGAGGAGCACTCAGCAGGTAAAGGAACAGGAGAAATGCCCACCAAACCAAACAAAAGAGGAAGAGATAGGGAATCTACCTGAGAAAGAATTCCGAACATTGATAGTGAAAATGATTCAAAATCTTGAAATAAAAATGGAATCACAGATAAATAGCCTGGAGACAAGGATTGAGAAAATGCAAGAAAGGTTTAACAAGGACCTAGAAGAAATAAAAAAGAGTCAATACATAATGAATAACGCAATAAATGAGCTCAGAAACACTCTGGAGGCAACAAATAGTAGAATAACGGAGGCAGAAGATAGGATTAGTGAAATAGAAGATAGAATGGTAGAAATAAATGAATCAGAGAGGAAAAAAGAAAAACGAATTAAAAGAAATGAGGACAATCTCAGAGACCTCCAGGACAATATGAAACGCTCCAACATTCGAATTATAGGAGTCCCAGAAGAAGAAGACAAAAAGAAAGACCATGAGAAAATCCTTGAGGAGATAATAGTTGAAAACTTCCCTAAAATGGGGAAGGAAATAATCACCCAAGTCCAAGAAACCCAGAGAGTTCCAAATAGGATAAACCCAAGGCGAAACACCCCAAGACACATATTAATCAAATTAACAAAGATCAAACACAAAGAACAACTATTAAAAGCAGCAAGGGAAAAACAACAAATAACACACAAGGGGATTCCCATAAGGATAACAGCTGATCTTTCAATAGAAACTCTTCAGGCCAGGAGGGAATGGCAAGACATACTTAAAGTGTTGAACGAAAATAACCTACAGCCCAGATTACTGTACCCAGCAAGGATCTCATTCAAATACGAAGGAGAAATCAGAAGCTTTACAGACAAGCAAAAGCTGAGAGAATTCAGCACCACCAAACCAGCTCTCCAACAAATGCTAAAGGATATTCTCTAGACAGGAAACACAAAAAGGGTGTATAAACCCGAACCCAAAACAATAAAGTAAATGGCAACGGGATCATACTTATCAATAATTACCTTAAACGTAAATGGGTTGAATGCCCCAACCAAAAGACAAAGACTGGCTGAATGGATACAAAAACAAGACCCCTGTATATGCTGTCTACAAGAAACCCACCTCAAAACAAGGGACATAAACAGACTGAAAGTGAAAGGCTGGAAAAAGATATATCATGCAAATAGAGACCAAAAGAAAGCAGGAGTGGCAATACTCATAGCTGATAAAATAGACTTTAAAGCAAAGGCTGTGAAAAGAGACAAAGAAGGCCACTACATAATGATCAAAGGATCAATCCAAGAAGAAGATATAACAATTATAAATATATATGCACCCAACATAGGAGCACCGCAATATGTAAGACAAATGCTAACAAGTATGAAAGGGGAAATTGACAATAACACAATAATAGTGGGAGACTTTAATACCCCACTCACACCTATGGACAGATCAACTAACCAGAAAATTAACAAAGAAACGCAAACTTTAAATGATACAATAGACCAGTTAGACCTAATTGATATCTATAGGACATTTCACCCCAAAACAATGAATTTCACCTTTTTCTCAAGTGCTCACGGAACCTTCTCCAGGATAGATCACATCCTGGGACATAAATCTAACCTTGATAAATTCAAAAAAATCGAAATCATTCCAAGCATCTTTTCTGACCATAATGCATTAAGATTAGATCTCAATTACAGGAGAAAAACTATTAAAAATTCCAACATTTGGAGGCTGAACAATACGCTTCTGAATAACCAACAAATCACAGAAGAAATCAAAAAAGAAATCAAAATGTGCATAGAAATGAATGAAAATGAAAACACAACAACCCAAAACCTGTGGGACACTATAAAAGCAGTGCTAAGAGGAAAGTTCATAGCAATACAGGCATACCTCAGGAAACAAGAAAAAAGTCAAATAAATAACCTAACTCTACACCTAAAGCAACTAGAAAAGGAAGAAATGGAGAACCCCAGAGTTAGTAGAAGGAAAGAAATCTTAAAAATTAGGGCAGAAATAAATGCAAAAGAAACAAAAGAGACCATAGCAAAAATCAACAAAGCCAAAAGCTGGTTTTTTGAAAAGATAAATAAAATTGACAAACCATTAGCCAGACTCATCAAGAAACAAAGGGAGAAAAATCAAATCAATAAAATCAGAAATGAAAATGGAGAGATCACAACAGACAACACAGAAATACAAAGAATCATAAGAGACTACTATCAGCAATTATATGCCAATAAATTGGACAACGTGGAAGAAATGGACAAATTCTTAGAAAAATACAACTTTCCAAAACTGAACCAGGAAGAAATAGAAAATCTTAACAGACCCATCACAAGCACGGAAATTGAAACTGTAATCAGAAATCTTCCAGCAAACAAAAGCCCAGGTCCAGACGGCTTCACAGCTGAATTCTACCAAAAATTTCGAGAAGAGCTAACACCTATCCTACTCAAACTCTTCCAGAAAATTGCAGAGGAAGGTAAACTTCCAAACTCATTCTATGAGGCCACCATCACCCTAATACCAAAACCTGACAAAGATGCCACAAAAAAAGAAAACTACAGGCCAATATCACTGATGAACATAGATGCAAAAATCCTCAACAAAATTCTAGCAATCAGAATCCAACAACACATTAAAAAGATCATACACCATGACCAAGTAGGCTTTATCCCAGGAATGCAAGGATTCTTCAATATTCGCAAATCAATCAATGTAATTCACCACATTAACAAATTGAAAAATAAATGCCATATGATTATCTCAATAGATGCAGAGAAGGCCTTTGATAAAATTCAACATCCATTTATGATAAAAACTCTCCAGAAAGCAGGAATAGAAGGAACATACCTCAACATAATAAAAGCTATATATGACAAACCCACAGCAAACATTATCCTCAATGGTGAAAAATTGAAAGCATTTCCCCTAAAGTCAGGAACAAGACAAGGATGTCCACTTTCACCGCTACTATTCAACATAGTTCTGGAAGTTTTGGCCACAGCAATCAGAGCAGAAAAAGAAATAAAAGGAATCCAAATTGGAAAAGAAGAAGTAAAACTCTCACTGTTTGCAGATGACATGATCCTCTACATAGAAAACCCTAAAGACTCCACCAGAAAATTACTAGAGCTAATCAATGAATATAGTAAAGTTGCAGGATATAAAATCAACACACAGAAATCCCTTGCATTCCTATACACTAATAATGAGAAAGTAGAAAACGAAATTAAGGAAACAATTCCATTCACCATTGCAACGAAAAGAATAAAATACTTAGGAATATATCTACCTAAAGAAACTAAAGACTTATATATAGAAAACTATAAAACACTGATGAAAGAAATCAAAGAGGACACTAATAGATGGAGAAATATACCATGTTCATGGATTGGAAGAATCAATATAGTGAAAATGAATATATTACCCAAAGCAATCTACAGATTCAATGCAATCCCTATCAAGCTACCAGCGGTATTTTTCACAGAACTAGAACAAATAATTTCAAGATTTGTATGGAAATACAAAAAACCTCGAATAGCCAAAGCAATTTTGAGAAAGAAGAATGGAACTGGAGGAATCAACTTACCTGACTTCAGGCTCTACTACAAAGCCACAGTCATCAAGACAGTGTGGTACTGGCACAAAGACAGAAATATAGATCAATGGAACAAAATAGAAAGCCCAGAGATAAATCCACACACATATGGACACCTTATCTTTGACAAAGGAGGCAAGAATATACAATGGAGTAAAGACAATCTCTTTAACAAGTGGTGCTGGGAAAACTGGTCAACCACTTGTAAAAGAATGAAACTAGATCACTTTCTAACACCACACACAAAAATAAACTCAAAATGGATTAAAGATCTAAATGTAAGACCAGAAACTATAAAACTCCTAGAGGAGAACATAGGCAAAACACTCTCCGACATAAATCACAGCAGGATCCTCAATGATCCGCCTCCCAGAATACTGGAAATAAAAGCAAATATAAACAAATGGGATCTAATTAAAATTAAAAGCTTCTGCACAACAAAGGAAACTATAAGCAAGGTGAAAAGACAACCCTCTGAATGGGAGAAAATAATAGCAAATGAAGCAACTGACAAACAACTAATCTCAAAAATATACAAGCAACTTATACAGCTCAATTCCAGAAAAATAAACGACCCAATCAAAAAATGGGCCAAAGAACTAAATAGACATTTCTCCAAAGAAGACATACGGATGGCTAACAAACACATGAAAAGATGCTCAACGTCACTCATTATCAGAGAAATGCAAATCAAGACCACAATGAGATACCACTTCACACCAGTCAGAATGGCTGCGATCCAAAAGTCTGCAAGCAATAAATGCTGGAGAGGGTGTGGAGAAAAGGGAACCCTTTTACACTGTTGGTGGGAATGCAAACTAGTACAGCCACTATGGAGAACAGTGTGGAGATTCCTTAAGAAATTGCAAATAGAACTGCCTTATGACCCAGCAATCCCACTGCTGGGCATACACACCGAGGAAACCAGAATAGAAAGAGACACATGTACCCCAATGTTCATTGCAGCACTGTTTATAATAGCCAAGACATGGAAACAACCTAGATGTCCATCAGCAGATGAATGGATAAGAAAGCTGTGGTACATATACACAATGGAGTATTACTCAGCCATTAAAAAGAATACATTTGAATCAGTTCTAATGAGATGGATGAAACTGGAACCGATTATACAGAGTGAAGTAAGCCAGAAAGAAAAACACCAATACAGTATACTGACACATATATATGGAATTTAGAAAGATGGTAATGAGGACCCTGTATGCAAGACAGTAAAAGAGATACAGATGTGTAGAGTGGATTTTTGGATTCTGAGGGAGAGGGAGAGGTAGAGGGTGGGATGATTTGGGAGAATAGCATTGAAATATGTATACTATCATGTAAGAAATGAATCGCCAGTCTGTGTTCAATGCAGGATGCACAATGCTTGGGGCTGGTGCATGGGGAAGATCCGGAGGGATGATGTGGGGTGGCAGGTGGGGGGGTTCATGTTTGGGAGTTCAAATAAAAAAAAAAAAAAAAGAATCTGCCTTACAGTGCAGGGGATGCAGATTCAGTCCCTGGTGGAGGAACTAAGATCCCACATGCCTCAAGTCAACTAAGTCAGTACACTGCAACTACTGAGTCCATGTGCTCTAGGGCTGATGCATTACAACAAGAGAAACCCACATACCACATACTGCAACTAGAGAAAGCCCGCATGCTGCAACAAAGGTCTGGGGTGGCCAAAATGAAAAAAGAAATTTAAGTATATTTTTAAAAAGTAAGACAATTCTGACACATGCTATGACACATAGATAAACCACAAAGATACTATACTAAGTGAAATACACCAGTCACAAAGGGATATGTATGATTCCATTTATATGAGGTATGTTAAGTTCATAAAGACAGAAAGTAGGATGGCTTTTGGCAAGGGATGAGGTAAGACATATTATCACAATCTATCTCTAGAACTTTTCTCATTTTGCAAAACTGAAAGTCTAAGCCCACTAAATAATAACTCTCCATTCTCTCTCATCAAACCATTGACAGTGGTTTCCTCCCAGGAAAGAAAAGAATTCTAGGAGTGCCTGAATGGAAACAGTTCTATATATTTTAAGTTTTCTATAATAAAAATGCACCAATGAGTTACTTTTAAAATATAATTTTTTGAAAAGCTAAAAACATTATTTACAGAGGAAAAAAAGAAAATAAAGGACCAGGGCCAAAACGTTTTGCCGGATGAGTTTTGCAAAACCTTAAGCAAACAAGCAAGTTGCAGATAATAGGAAACTGAAAGCTTCCCAGTTAGTGAATACCAGCTAAAATAACTGATACCCAAACCTAACGCAGAGATCACATAAATAGATATGTGAACTAAAATTAATTATCACTGTGGATGTAAAAATAATAAATACAACAAAGCAAGTAAATTTTAGAACTCTATCTTAAGGATCACACATCATGACTAAATACAGTATATTATAAAAATGAATGATTGATTCAGCATCAGAAAAAGTATTAATATAATTGGTTATATTAACAAATCAAGTGAGTTAAATATTATGAACATTTTAATGAATATAAAAAGGTATCTGACAAAATTCAGCATGCATTACAATAAGATTCCTTTTAAAACCAAGGACAGAAAGAAACACCCTCAGTTAAAGGAAGAATCAGAAGCCATAGCAGATTTAATGGTGAAATATTAGAATTATTTCCACCATGGTTAGGAACACAACAAAAATTATCATGATTTTTCCCCACACTGTTATCTTTGTCCGTGTAAGTAGAAAATAAATTAGAGGAATATATATTGGAAATAAAAATATTTAAAACCTTAGTTGCAAATATTAACTTAATATTAAATATTAACTTAAAATTCAAGAAGAAAAAAATTACTAGAGACCAATTTCCTAATGAATATAGATGCAACAAGTCTCAATAAAATACTGGCAAATCAACTTCAGCAGCACTTTAAAATGATCATACACCATGATCAAATGGGCTTTACTCCTGGGATGTAAGGAGATGGGACAGTTCATCAAATATGAATCAATCAATATAATACATTATGCTAATAGAATAAAAGAAAAATCCCATTATCATCTCAATAGATACAGAAAAACCATTTGACAAAATTCAATAATGATAAGAATAAGAATTCAACAAATTAGGCATAGAAAGAACATATCTCAAAATAACAAAGGGAGTATATGACATACCCACAGCCAACATCATACATAATGTGCTTTTTATGCTTTGTTCTGTATTTTCCAATTTTATATAATAAAAATATTTTTTTTCTTATGATTTTTAAAAATTATTTAGGAAATTTTCCAGTGGCTTCAGATTTTATGATGGCATCTCCAGTAATAGAGAGTGACAAGGATCTCCAAATGGAGTCAGAAGAACAACAATTCTTAATAAGCTGAGGCTGGCCAAAATCCAAAGGACAATAACCAAAAACCTGTACACTTCATTGTGTCATTATTTAAGGTAGAAGAGTCAATAATATTTTGTTGCTGAATATACAGTACAGACAATTTAACTTTTTGTTTGGTAACTTCCGTGAGAAATACCTCTATTTTAAAATGACAAAAACAAGGAAATCATAAAATAAGTTTTAAATAGGTCCACAGATACACGGTCTTCATTTTTCTTTCTTCTACAGTTTCAAAGTTCTCTGCAGTGAAAATGGCTTGGAAGCAAAGATTCCCCAGTGACAATAAATATTGCCGAAGTCTTGGGCTCTAAATACCATTCCCCACTAAAAAGAATCAAGACTTCATGAAAAAAAAAAACAGGCAATTCTAGGTCTGGAGAAGGAAAAAAAAATTCAAAGTGAGCCTAGAACACCCTGTTGTCTCAGAACACAAAGCAGTGTTTAAACTCCAAAGGAATTATGTCAGAAGGGTTCATCTGGAACTGCTCCCACTGGCCACATTTTGGACAATATGCAGCCCCAGATGAATAGTGTCTATAGCATGACAAAACATAAAACAAAAAAATCGCTGAATACAGAGTGAGAAGTGAAAAACAAAAAAGACTGGGGAGCTTCTTTACAGAAGAATATCAGAAAGTAAATATAGAGGTAAGGAAAGAACTAGAAAATTGCCATTTGTAACCAAACCCCAGAATAAGCATTATTTCAAGCAAGTGTCAACAATAGATGCTAAACCCCATGTGAGAAACTACAGCAAAACAGAATATTTAACACCTTCAGATAACATTCTATAGGTTTCTTATAAGAAACATAGATCTGCATAAGATAGTGATCAATGTTTCCCCATCTTAGACCACTGATCAAACTCAACACTGCTATGTCACAGACTTCCTGATGTGATGCAACATAAAGCACTTTGTACCAAGGTTGATGTGTTCCTACCTAAACAGATGTCCAGTCCAGTTCCAATCAAGCCTTGGATCTCAGTGCTCTGTTTATAGGAAATATTGAGAGAGATCCACAAATAAAGTGGCAATCAGATAAACCCAGAAGATGAGAAATTCTGTAAGACAAATGGGATGAACACTTTACAAAGTCAATATTATGAAAAAATAAATGGTCTAAATAAGAGACACATCTGTTGAGAAGGAAGGTTATGGAGGCTTTTTCACAGAATAGCTACACTGGCCAGGGCTTCCTTGGTGGCTCAGTGGTAAAGAATCCACCTGCCAATGCAGAAGACCTGGGTTCAATCTCTGGGTCAGGAAGAACCCCTGGAGAAGGAAATGTCAACCCACTCCAGTACTCTTGTTTGAGAAAATCCCATGCCCAGAAGAGCCTGGCGGGCTATAGTCCATGGGGCTGTAAAGAGTCAACATGACTGACAACAATAACAATAACAACAACAAGAGAAACATCTATGTAACGAAAATTGTTTTGAAAATAATAAATAAGAAATCTTTCCTAAGAAATCCTCTTTGGGTAGATCAACTGGGCTAAGTAACTCTCTTAGAAAATCTTTGTGAACTTAAACTGTGGTGTCTTTGAGGAGCATTTATCCTGTGTATGTGTGTGTGTGTGTGTGTGTGTGCGCACATTCCAACTGCCATTCACTGACAGTTGAACACTCAAGTGAAACCTCTCAGACTAGAACCCCTGGCACTTTATTTTAGTCAGATGGTTCACACCTGGGGGAAATACATGGCTGTGTAGAGGGAAGTGAACCCTCAGTTGCTTGCAATACTACCTTGTTGGAAAACGCATATTGCAGGGCAGCTAGGCAAGGCTAGGAAGGCAGCAATCTGTAAGAGTCCTCACCTAAGGATTTAACATCCTTTAATTACAGAAAACTTATCTCCACTGTACAGTTTTAAATGCCGTCTCTCCTAAACTGCAATTCCCGTCTGCTTCTGTAACTCTCCATAGTATATTAATATTTGATACATCTCATTCCTTGTGGTACTTTTACAGAGCAGCACCTCCTAGAATTACCTTGAGGACTTATTAAAACACAGATTCCTGCTCCTCCCACAGAAATCCTGTCCCACAAGCTTAGGGTGGAGCCCAAAAATGTGTCCATCCAGCAGCCTCTGTGTGATGCTGCTATGGCATCTATGAGCTGTGTTTCCAACAGCATTGAACCAGGGCAGAGTAAGGGAAAACCCTGGGTCTTTAGGACAGGAAGCAGGGTTGTTCTACAGTCACAACTTTTCAGGATTTCTCCACCATTCTGAAAGGCACAATTCTAGGTCTGACCAGAAATAGAGGGAGAACCCTGATGAGAAAGAGACTTTTAAAGAGGGAGGGGCCAGCAGCACTAAAGGGTCCTCCACTGGGGCTTCAAGTGCCTTTTGGATTAAGCAGTAAAAAGCTTGCTAATGGGATTCATAAAGACAGTATCAACTGGGCAGTAAGCACAGGAGGCTGCCATCTGAGGAATAAATGACAAAAAAGGAGACACAGGAAATGTAAATAGTTTTTCCAAAAGTTGTCAATAAAGCTAAGTGAAAGATTAGGGTGGCAGCTGGAGATGTGGAGAGTTTAAAAGATCTACATACATATACACATATATTATGTATATAATTATGTAAAATATATACGTTGTTGAGTTGCTAAGTCGTGTGCAACTCTTTTACAACCCCATGGGCTGTAACCTGTCAGTTTCCTCTGTCCACAGGATTTCCCAGGCAAGAATACTGGAGTGGGTTGCCATTTCCTTTCCCAGGGGATTTTCTTAACCTAGGGGTTGTACCTGCATCTCCTGCACTGGCAGATGGATTCTTTACTGTTGAGCCACCAGGGAAGATATATATATCTTATCCATACACACATATATATACACACATACACACACACATATATATTTTGCAAATTATACTTCCATTTAAGATGGAAGAGATCTGGTCACATTTAACCCTGATGGGGAACGGAGACAGAGAGAGAGAATAAAGGAGAGAGAGGATAGGTGGGGTGAGATCTCTGAGAAAGCAGAGGGGGCTGGACTCCAGGATGCAGGGGGAGGGATTAATTAGCCTTGGAAAGGAAGACGGACACTTGTTCCTCTGTAATGGGAGGGAGCAAAGAATGGACGGGTGCAGCTGCAGGGCGAGGTCTCTACTAACGGTTTCTGTTTTACTGAGCTTTGGGGCTTTTTACAGTCTTCTTTGGAGTCTAGCACAGAATCAGTTTTTGTAAATGGTACATAAATGTTTGAAAAGACAGTACGTTCCCTCAAAATGCAAAGCTCAATAATACCTGTTAATGTAACATGACTTAGTTCCTACTAAGTGTGTTCAAGTCTTCATAACAGTTTCATTTGCTTCAATTTCTTCTTACAGACCTATAGGGCTATTGTTTTGTTTGTACATTTTTTAATATTTATTTTTGGGACTTTCCAGGTGGTGCTGGTAAAGAAAATGTCTCCCAAGCAGGAGACATGGGTTCCATCCCTGGGTTGGGAAGATCCCCTAGAGAAGGAAATGCCTACCCAGTCCAGTATTCTTGCCTGGCAAATCCCATGGACAGAGGAGTCTGGTGAGCTACAGTCCATGAGGTCACAAAAGAGTCAGATCTTAGTGACTGAGCATGCATGCATGCAAGATTCTACTAGCTTTAATATTAACACTGCTAACATGCTTTCTCGTCTCCCCTGTTACATATACTGGGATACTTAAACCCCAGACAAATGACCTCCAGGTAAATCCCCCTCAGTTTGGAGCTAACAGGAGCAAGCTGTATCTTGTGTTTCAGGACAGGTAAAGCAGACACCACTTAAAACCTCTTCTTACAAGTTTCCTTATGAGGCCACCAATCAGGTCTTATTTGGGGGCCTCTTTAAAATATTATACTCTCTAATGATATAGAATCCAGTGGTTGAGAACATGGCAGACAGCAGAAGGTTTCTTCTCCACCCCATCTAAACAATGTTCATAACAGCAGGTCCACGACTGGGAAATCTAGATCTGGTGGTGGTATTGGGAACTGGTTCCTGTTGAACACCTTCATTGTTTGGAACTACTTCAAAACATTTCCATTGAAATTTGGGGTGAGAGATCCTTGATATTGCTACTCACTATGTCATCTTCCAGGGCTTCTTCTCAACACACTCTGCATTTTTTTAAATTCTACAAACTACTGGGAGAGGAAATATGGAATCATGGCTAAGATCACAGAACACAGAGTCAGGCAACCTGGGCTGGAATGCCAGCTTCACCTCTTACAACCACTGTATGACTTTGGGCAAGTTTCCTACCTTCTCTGTGCCTCAGTTACATGTGTAAAATGAGGATAATAATACTTGTTTCAAGGAGTTGTTGAGAGGATTTGATAACATAATACATGCAAAGGATGTAGAAGAAAACTTAACCAGCAGTTGGGCTGGGTAAGCACAATTTATACGATGCCCCCAGGCACAATCCTGAGTAACTTGAGAAAACTGCCTCCTTTGTTCTAATAAAAAGCCACTTCTACACTTAAGGGCCTAGAGGAGCTATCCCACATTGAAGGTCAGGAACGGCGGCAGTAAGGAGATACCCCTCGTCCAAGGTAAGGAGCAGCGGCTGTGCTTTGCTGGAGCAGCCATGAAGAGATATCCCACTCCGAAGGAAAGAGAAACCCAAGTAAGATGGTAGGTGTTGCAAGAGGGCATCAGAGGGCAGACACACTGAAACCATACTCGAAGAAAACTAGTCAATCTAATCACACTAGGACCACAGCCTTGTCTAACTCAATGAAACCAAGCTATGCCTGCAGGGCAACCCAAGACGGGTGGGTCATGGTGGAGAGGACTGACAGAACCTGGTCCACTGGAGAAGGGAATGGCAAGCCACTTCAGTATTCTTGCCTTGAGAACCCCAGGAACAGTATGAAAAGGCAAAATGATAGGATACCAACAGAGGAACTCCCCAGGTCATTAGGTGCCCAATATGCTACTGGAGATCAGTGGAGAAATAACTCCAGAAAGAATGAAGGGATGGAGCCAAAGCAAAAACAATACCCAGCTGTGCATGTGACTGGTGATAGAAGCAAGATCCAATGCTGTAAAGAGCAATACTGCATAGGAACCTGGAATGTCAGGTCCTTGAATCAAGGCAAATTGGAAGTGGTCAAACAAGAGATGGCAAGGGTGAATGTCGACATTCTAGGAATCAGAGAACTAAAATGGACTGGAATGGGTGAATTTAACTCAGATGACCACTATATCTACTACTGCAGGCAGGAATCCCTCAGAAGAAATGGAGTAGCCATCATGGTCAACAAAAGAGTCCGGAATGCAGTACTTGGATGCAATCTCAAAAACGACAGAATGATCTCTGTTCGTTTCCAAGGCAAACCATTCAATATCACAGTTATCCAAGTCTATGCCCCTGCCAGTAATGCTGAAGAAGCTGAAGTTGAACGGTTTTATGAAGACCTA
>SJYX01004760.1:100175-152394 GCA_006410675.1 Oreotragus oreotragus
TCTTGAAGAGATCTCTAGTCTTTCCCATTCTGTTGTTTTCCTCTATCTCTTTGCATTGATTGCTGAAGAAGGCTTTCTTATCTCTTCTTGC
This sequence comes from Oreotragus oreotragus, assembly GCA_006410675.1. Lineage (NCBI taxonomy): Eukaryota > Metazoa > Chordata > Mammalia > Artiodactyla > Bovidae > Oreotragus > Oreotragus oreotragus. The sequence goes on from SJYX01004760.1 coordinate 100,267, forward strand.
TATTCTTTGGAACTCTGCATTCAGATGCTTATATCTTTTCTTTTCTCCTTTGCTTTTCGCCTCTCTTCTTTTCAGTGCTATTTGTAAGGCTTCTCCAGACAGCCATTTTGCTTTTTTGCATTTCTTTTCCATGGGGATGGTCTTGATCCCTGTCTCCTGTACAACGTCACGAACCTCATTCCATAGTTCATCTGGAACTCTGTCTATCAGATCTAGGCCCTTAAATGTTGTCATAAAGCTGTATCTTCCTGCAGTTCTCCTAAGAAGAACTTGAAAGTGTTTTGCTTTCCTGAAACTGCCTGCTCCCCTTCCCCTTATCCTGTTAAGATAGTACAAAAGCCCAAATTCTAACTGCCTCCTAGAGTCATATTTTTCTGTGAACCCTTGTTAATTGGTCTTTTGTCCATTTAATTCACAGGTCCCAAATGACAATATAAGAGTTAGAAAAAGTTTTTTTCTCTGATAACAGCTGGGACAAAGGCAGCTTCTGCCCTGTGGCAAATTTGGCAGAAAATGGGAGTATTGTTAGACCTAACACTAGGACCAGACAAAAGCAGAAAGGAGGTAGAAAGAGTCTACCATCTCCGGAAAGAGTCCTTATAAATCTGGGTGAGCTTTGTATGATTTCTGATAGAGAAAAACAGAAACAAAAAAACTAAGGTTTCCCAATTGTGGGATGTTGGAACCAAGCACTGAGTTGAGATGGTGGCATCAATTGAGAAGGAAAACGGCAATCCACTCCAATATTCTTGTCTGGGAAACCCCACAGACAGAGGAGCCTGGTGGGCAACAAGTTCATGGGGAGGGTCACAAAGAGGTGAGAGATGGGACGGTGGTAGCATAAACCAAAATCATGGCTCTTGGGTGAAAAGTAGGAATAGGGAGACAAGAGCTCTCAAAGTCTGAGCGTTAGTTTCCTCCCTTGAATGGTGTCACCACTGATTTTTGAAATAGAAGTTTTATTGGAACGCAGTCATGATTATTTGATTTCATATAGTTTATGACTGTTTTTGCATTACGACAGCAGAATTTAGTAGTTTCAGGAGACTGGTCTGAAAAGCCTGAAATATTTACTATCTGGCCCTTTATAGGTGTTAACTAGACTTACTGTGTGATCATTTCACAATATATACAAATACTGATTCATTATGTTATATATCTGAAACTAGTGTGTTATATCTCAATTATATCTCAATTAAAATAAAAAATATGTAATTATAGTAAAAATGTTTGGTGACTCCTTTTTTAGATGGTGATGTGCTTCTTTTCAAAATTTATTTTATTGACGTATAGTTGTTTTGCAAGATTGCATTTATTTCTGTTGTACAGCAAAGTGATTCAGTTATATATATATTCTTTTTCATATTCTTTTCTCTTATGGCTTAGTACAGGATATTGAATATAGTTCCCTTGTTGTTTATCCAGTCTACATATAATAGTTTGCATGTACTAATCCCAAATTCCCAGTCCATTCCTCCCCCAACTTCTTGGCAACCACAAGCCTGTTCTCCATGTTGCTTATTTCTCTAAGAATAGAGGTCTTATGGAAATCCAAAACATGAACTGAAGTGTTCATGGCGTCTGACACCAGGAATCCACACTACGTTTTCTTCCAAGGCTTTTTTGCTTTCATTGTGCACATCCACTCCACTCCTTTCCCCTCTATCAGGTAGTTATCACTGGCTCCTTATGAACATTGCTAAATGGTGGGGAGAATCTCCCCTTCTAGCTGGGTTAGAAAGGAGGAGATAGTAAAGAAGATTTAATTAAAGTTGGCACCACCCCCCAGGATGGTAAGAAGAGCCAATGTACACCTCTGGTCATGAAAGCTAGTCCCAGGGAGACAAAGAAAACAGTTCCTTCTCAACACAATTCCTCTTTTGCAACTTGTCAAATTAATGCCATTTTCACATGTGTTTTCTTTGTATGTAACTGGTCATGGAAGCTGAGAAGAAACCACTCACGTTGGAGAGTGTGCCCTGCTTTTTAGGGACATTTCTGAAGATGTTAAGCATATCAAACACCACGGATTGCCCTCACCCTCCCAGAGTCAGCAGTGACAAAGCAAAGCCTCTCAGGGGTTCAAGTTTGCAAGTCCCAGCCAAAGACAGAGAGGAGGACTGTCCTCTTCCTACAGAGAGGGTAAGGGCTTACTGAGGGAGTGGGTGGGTGCAGGGGCACTTCACTGAGGGCTTCAAAGAGAGGCTACATAGCTGGAGAAGAATTGACGAAGGAGGGAGAGAGGGAGCATTTATATGAGATTCCCTGTTTCTGAAGATCTAGTCTGGAAAGCATTTGCTGGAGTGTAGCAGAATAAAGTCCGACACTGTTACAGCCTGCTCCTGGGTGATGAAATTCAGTACATTGCTCAGTACTGAAGTACTGAGTACTCAGTACCAGTACTGTGTGTCTGGTCAGGGGAAACTGAGCAGTGAAGATTGTCAGGAAGGAATATTTAGTACCCTCTGATGGCTTTATGGGAGCTCCAGCAAAGAGAGGGCAGGAGACATGCCTGTAGCATTGGGACAGTGCCTCCCAGCACAGAAACAGTTGGACTGCATTTTCCCTAAAGGCAGATAAGAGGAGATGTGTACTGCTTTGTCCCACATGCTTCATATTCACATGATACATAAGGACACGTGATAAGGTTGCCAGACTTAGCAAGTAAAAAGTACAGGACATTCACTTACATTTGAATTTCGCAGATAAATAATGAGCAAATAGCTTTTTAATGTAAGTATATCCCATGGACTATCTGGGACATACTAAAAAAAATTTTGTTGTTTTTGTGGATCTGATATTCAAGTTTAACTATTTGTTTTATCTGGCAACACTGTGCCTGGTGTATAGCCTGCTTCATAACCTTTCAGATCAGCTCATGGAGCTACAAGAAAACTTCCCTCTGGATCTTTTGAGAAACAGACCAAAAGCCAGAGGCAGAAAGAGAACAGGAGTGGCCTTGTTTTCCCTGTTTGGGAAAGCCCTGTGTACCAGGCCACGCCAGGCCAGCACTCAGATGGCCAATGGCGTGTCTCTGCCCGGTCTAACCAACCGTGACCATGGCCATGGGCCATTGAGGTGGGGGGTGGAGGCACATACAGAGTTGTTTACATAGATAGACGGCAGCTAGGCCTGTCATTATATCCAGGGCACCTCTGTCTGCCAGCAGGCTCCCTCACTCCAGCCCTTCTCCTCCCCCACTTCTCTACCTCAGGCAAGAAGAGATTCCTTTCCTAGTACCCCTTACCTCAGCTCAGTGCTGACCCCTCTCCTCCCTTCCTCTGAAGAATCTCAAATGTGACTGATGTTTGGGGCCTGCTTACCTGCCTACTGACACTCGTTCTTACTCCTGTCACGGTAACCTTGTAGCCTGCTTCTTTTTCTGCACTATTTTTGAAACTCTGTTCAGCTAAATCATTTAAGGCTCAACTAAATGAACCTTACTAGGTCAGATCAGACTACCTGACCTGCTTCCTGAGAAATCTGTATGCAGGTCAAGAAGCAACAGTTAGAACTGGACATGGAACAACAGACTGGTTCCAAATTGGTAAAAGAGTCCATCAAGGCTGTATATTGTCACCCTGCTTATTTACCTTATATGCAGAGTACATCATGAGAAATGCTGGACTGGATGAAACACAAGCTGGAATCAAGATTGCTGGGAGAAATATCAATATGCAGATGACACCACCCTTATGGCAGAAAGTGAAGAGGAACTAAAGAGCCTCTTGAAAGTGAAAGAGAAGAGTGAAAAAGTTGGCTTAAATCTCAGCATTCAGAAAACTGAGATCATGGAATCCGGTCCCATCACTTTGTGGAAAATAGATGGGGAAACAGTGGAAACAGTGACAGACTTTATTTTGGGGCAGGGGGCTCCAAAATCACTGCAGATGGTGACTGCAACCATGAAACTAAAAGACTCTTGTTCCTTGGAAGAAAAGCTATGACCGACCTAGAGAGCTTGTTAGAAAGCAGAGACATTACTCTACCAACAAAGGTCCGTCTAGTCAAAGCTATGGTTTTTCCAGTAGTCATGTGTGGATGTGAAAGTTGGACTATAAAGAAAGCTGAGATGCTTTTGAACCATGGTGTTGGAGAAGACTCTTGAGAGTCCCTTGGACTACAAGGAGATCCAACCAGTCCATCCTAATGGAAATCAGTCCTGAATGTTCATTGAAAGGACTGATGCTGAAGCTGAAACACCAATCCTTTGGCCACCTGATTCAAAGAACTGACTCACTGGAAAAGACCCTGATGCTAGGAAAGATTGAAGGCGGGAGGAGAAAGTGATGGCAGAGGATGAGATGGTTGGATGGCATCACTGACTCAATGGACATGAGTTTGAGTAAGCTCTGGGAGTTGGTGATGGACAGGGAGGCCTGGCATGCTGCAGTCCATGGGGTTGCAAAGAGTTGGACATGATGGAGCAACTGAACTGAAATGAACTGAGATCACTCTGTGGCCACGAGATTAAATACTATGACTGACAGCTCTGTCAGGATGAAAACTGGCAAGTGGATGGGAAAAGAATAGTATCCCAAAGCGAGGAAGGTAGTCATGGGCAGACAGAAATAAGAGCTGTCTACAAAAACCAAGATTCTTCTGACTTTTGGTAGAATGAACCAATCCCCTTGAATCTGGTCATCCTTTGGGAAATTGAAAACAAAATTTTTTCAACTATTACACTGAGGACTGAACTCTCAGGGAATGGTAAAGGTCAGAGGACACTCTAATTTGAATGAAACTGATTTTACTTAATTATACCTTCTTTGAGTATCTGAATGAAATTTTTTTTCCCTTTGTGTCACAGCATGTGGGAATTTTAGTTTCCTGACTACGGATTGAACCTGTATCTTCTGCACTGGAAGTGGGGAGTCTTAACCACTGGATCACCAGGGAAGTTCCCTGAATGAATTTTATAATAATAGATGGCATGGAATGTCTAGGAAGGATTATTATTCTCCTTCATTTCAAGAGCAGGACATTTAGTTTTGAAAGAACAGGAAAAAAAAATCTGTCTAATGACATAGACTGGCACATTGCCTGAGGTTAAGTCAAAAGTTTTCAGCCATGTGTCTTATGGCCTATACAAAGGAAGCTTCCAAAATTCAAAATATCAGTGGATTTTTTAAAATTGGAAGATGACTTCAGGGTAAGAAGTTTTATTTGTTTCCTTCCCTCCCAAGTATTTAAATGAAAATCCTTCACATCCTCTCAGGAATAAGGCAGAAGGAATGCTGTTTAAATTGAAAGAATACACCCACTTCAGAAGGGATAAAAGTTCTGCTTCCAAACCTGTAGGTTTTTCTGTTAACAACATTTTGGTTTCATACAGGCCATAATCTCTTCTCATGTCTGTGTTTTTAAGGGTACCCTTTGGCTTAGTGGTAAAGAATCTGCCTACTAATGCAGGGGACATGGGTTTGGCTCAGGAAGATCCCCTGGAGAAGGAAATAGCAACCCACTCTGGTATTCTTGACAGGAAAATCCCATGGACAGAGGAGCCTGGTGGGCTGTAGTCCATGAGGTCCCAAAGAGTTGGACACAACTTAGTGACTGAACAAGTCTCCCATCAAATGGATACACCATATTTGTTTAATCAGTGCTCATTAATTTAAATGTGGATATTTTTCAGTCTCTTACAAATAACTCTACAATGATCAATCTTATACATGTCATTTGTTACATGTACAAACACATCTATAGGATAAACCCCAGAAATAAGATTGCAGGGTTGAATAGTTAACAGATTGTCATTCTTGCAGTGTTTTCCTAAAGCAATCCTACCATTCTTCCCTTCATGAGTTTAACCTTATTCTCCAAAATTCATTTTAAGCATTTGCTACTCTGCAAAGACTTCCTGATCCCCTCTCTAAAGATTGTTTGTTTGTCATTTGCTCCCACATCAGTGCTCTCACTGCCTCGTATGTGTATCATCACTCTAGCTCTTGGATTTTTGTGCTGAGATTATTTATTGGTGTGGCAGGGACTGTCATTGTCATAGACATGCTGTTCAAAAGCAGGGATGATGCCTGTCCATTTCTGTAACTCTAGAACCATGAACAGTGCCTAGTGCGCATCAGATACTCAATTCAGATGGATGGACGGATGCATATATGGCTAAATAAATAAATATGATCAAAGAAATTGCTATTACTGGGGAAAGTTCAAAAAATTATCCTGTAGAGAACCTGAGACAAATATCAATGTAAAATGCAAGCGGGCATAATTATGCATTAGGCTTGGCTGGATGAGTTGACTGAAAGAGAGGTTCTGAACTAGAAGCAGTACCCACTGAGTTCACATACGTAGGCAACAGCTGTGATTTGTACCAAATAAGGGTCGCATGGATACAAGAGCCAGAAACATATCTTCTATTACTTAAGCAAAAATTGGATTTATTGTGGAAGTTGGTAGCAGAAGGCAGAACTGAACAGCCAACCCTCAGGAGGGGTGGTAACAGGGTCAGTCCTTTAGAAACAAGAAGAGTCTGTGGCTTTCTCTCCTGAACATTGGCAGAGATGACTCAGCTCTTAACATTTCTGACCCTGATTAAGTTCTCAAAGTTCCCAGGAAAAAACCCAATAGGTTAGGAATCTCTTCCTTTGGATGATTCAGGAATAACTAAAGCACAGAATGAGTAACTTAGGCACAGCTTTTCGGGAAACCATTAGGTGCCAGGCCACCACTGTCATTTTTGACTCCGGAGGAACCAAGGTGATAAGGTAATGAATGTCCTATCTGGTGTGTATGTCAGAATGATAAGGAAGCCAGGGAAACCTAAAAAATCAGGTCAGTGGGGGTAAGAATAGGGTAGGAGAGCAAGCAGAGGCCTAGACACCAAGACGGCCAAGAGGTCAGAAGTAGACTGGCAGGGAGACTCTCGTGGAGTTGGAGTCATCTGAGTACAGCTAGTCTCGAGTCAGGACTGCATCTGGGAACTAGAAGAGGATGGAGCCTGCCCTCGGGAAATGGGTCGGGGAGCAGCAGAAAGGATGCTTAGGCGGGGCCTGGCATGGCCCATCCCTTAAGACAGAACTTGGAACAGAGCTCTTCCTTCAGAGGTGTTTCCCTTTGCTGGTGGGCCAGCTGGCAGTGTGAAGGCCCAGCCCAGCCTGGCTCAATCACAGCAAAATGTACCAACAGCAGTGCTCATGTATTTGCTTGTCTCTCTGTTGTTGACATTTTTCTGGTTGCTGTTACTCCTGAATCTAACGTATATGCTGGTGTGACTGAGAAAAGGGAGGGTACTAGTGTTCAGTTTTTGCCTACTGTGCTCTAGACACAGTGGGTGGTGGTTGTGCTTTAGTCACTATGTCATGTCTGGCTCTTGAGACCCCATGGACTGCAGCCTACCAGGCTCCTCTGTCCGTGGGATTTCCCAGGCAGGCGTACTGGAGTGGCTTACCTTTCCTTCTCCAGGGGATCTTTCCACCCTAGGGAATGAACCAGGGTCTCCTGCCTTGCAGGTGGATTCCTTACCGACCGAGCCACCATGGAGTGACAGAGATCTAACGTATGTTATTACATTTAAAAAATATCCTCAGAATAGCCCTTCGAGGGAAGGACTAGGCTCCTTTTTATACATAAATTAATGGAAGCAAGGAATGTGTCTTTGTTCAGACCGCTATAATGAAATTCCACAGACTGGATAGCTTATAAACCACACACATATTTATTTCCTACAGTTCTACAGGTTCAGAAGTCCAAGAACATGGCCCTGGAAGATTTGGCATCTGGTACGGGCCCACTTCCTAGATGGTTATTTTTTGCTGTAACTCCACATAGCAGAAGGGCTAGGGAGCATTCTCTCTGAGGCTCCTCTTACAAGGGTGCTAACCCTGCTCCTAAGGGCGCGTCCTCAGGACCTAGCCACCTCTCAGAGGCCCTGTCGCCTGACGCAACCACCTGGACAAACATACGAATACTGGGGGGACACAAACATTCAGACCAGAGCAGAAGGTCTAGGAATTTGAACAAAGTTCTCTGAGACCCCAGGGCTCATGTTTCCTTCTTCACAGCACTCTCTAGACTCCTTTGGACCTCATCACGAGACACACACTCGGCCTGTTTTCCTGCTAGTGGCTGTATGACAGCCATACTGTCACAGGCAATGGGATGCACTTGGAATAAGGAATCCCCAACTCTTGGCTCAGTTTTGTGTTACCAGTTAGGTGGTGGCTTTGTTTTCACATCTGTGAAGTAAGGGGATTGAACTAACTGATATCAAGGCTCTTTTATTCCATGTCTCAGGACTTCCCTGGTGGTCCAGCAGGTAAGATTCCAAGCTCCCAAAGCAGGGGTCCCGAATTTCATCCTTGGTTGGGGAGCGGAAACCGTTTACCTCAGATTGGAACTTGAACCCACAAGGCTGGGACTCGAACCCAGTCAAAACCCACTGTACCTGGTTTCAGGTCCTAATGAAGCTCGAGTTCTTGATGTCTCATCGCAGACAGAATTCAGTGAGAGCCAAAATGATAGGTAAGACGTGGATTAATTTATTCAGATTCAGAAAGGAGCTCTTGCTTGGAGTGTTCTTGTCTGGAGATTTCTATGGACAGAAGAGCCTGGCAGGCTATAGTCCACGGGGCTGCGTGAGTTGGACACGACTTTGCAACTAACTCACCACCAGAGAGGAGCTACTCCACAGACAGACTGTGGGCCATCGCAGAGGCGAAGTGTGGCTGCAAAATGTGGTGTGGTGAGGTTTTACAGCCTGGGTAACTCCACATGATAATGAGAGGAGGGGTATTCCAACTGCTTGGGGGAGGGGTGGAGATTCCAGGATCTGGGCCATCGCCCACTCCTTGGTCTTTTGACAGTGCCTTGGAACCGTCATGGCACCTCTGGGTGTGTCATTAGCTTGCTGATTGAGGATCAGTTGAGTTCAGTCATTCAGCTGTGTCCAACTCTTTTGTGATCCTGTGGACTGCAGCACGCCAGGCCTCCCTGTCCATCACCAACTCCCAGAGTCCACCCAAACCCATGCCCATTGAGTCGGTGATGTCATCCAACCATCTCATCCTCTGTCGTCCCCTTCTCCTCCCACCTTCAATCTTTCCCAGCATTAGGATCTTTTCCAGTGAGTCAGTTCTTCACATCAGGTGGCCAAAGGATTGGAGTTTCAGCTTGAATGAACATCAGTCCTTCCAATGAACACTCAGGACTGACCTCCTTTAGGATGGAGGTTTGATCTCTTTGCAGTCCAAGGGACTCTCAAGAGTCTTCTCCAACACCACAGTTCAAAAGCATCAATTCTTCAGCACTCAGCTTTCTTCACAGTCCAACTCTCACATCCATACATGACTACTGGAAAAACCATAGCTTTGACTAGACAGACCTTTGTTGAAAAAGTACTGTCTCTGCTTTTTTTTTTTTTTTTTTTTTTTGTATTTATTTATTTTTTTACACGAACTCCCAAACATGAACCCCCCTCCCACCTCCCACCCTGTCTCTTATACACATCTAGATGTGTATAAGAGACAGCCATAACACAGATCTAGAAAGAATTATTCTAAGTAAAGTAAGTCAAACAAAGAAAGAAACATTGTATGATTTTACTAACATGTGGAATCTAAAAAACAAATAAATGAACCAATATAACAAAAAAGAAACAAACTATTTACAAAAACAAACAGAGAGGAAGGTATGGGGAAGAAAGAAACAGTTGAGGGAGGCAGAAGATATTAAGAAGAGGTGGCAAGAATACACAGAAGAACTGTACAAAAAGGATCTTCATGACCAGGATAATCACAATGGTGTGATCACTCACGTAGAGCCAGATATCCTGGAATGTGAAGTCAAGTGGGCCTTAGAAAGCATCACTAAGAACAAAGCTAGTGGAGGTGATGGAATTCCAGTTGAGCTGTTTCAAATCCTGAATGATGATGCTGTGAAAGTGCTGCACTCAATATGCCAGCAAATTTGGAAAATTCAGCAGTGGCCACAGGACTGGAAAAGGTCAGTTTTCATTCCAATCCCAAAGAAAGGCAATGCCAAAGAATGCTCAAAAGTATGTCCCCATACCAAGTTACTAAAATACTATTGACCACATTCCTTATGCTATATGTTGCATCATTTGCAGCTTATTTATTTTATAACTGGAGATTTGCTCCCCTTTACCAATTTCACCTTGTGCCTAGTCCCGTTTCCTTTAGCAAGGAAAAACCGAATTCTCCATCTATGAATCTGTTTTCTTTTATTTTCCCTCTTTTTATTTTATTGGAGGATAATTGCTTTACAATATTGTGTTGGCCTCGGCCATACATCAGCATGAATCAGCCACAGGTGTACATATGTCCTCTCCTTCCTGAATCCCCCTCCTATCTCTCACACTATCCAACCACCGCCCCCCCCTAATTTTGTCACAGAGCTCTGGGTTGAGCTCTCATTGTCACACAGCAAATTCCCATTTGCTATCTATTATACATATGGTAATGTATATATTTTCCATGCTATTCTCTCAGTTCATCCCAGTCTCTCCTTCCCTCAATGTGTTCAAAGGTCTATTCTCTATGTCTTGCCTCTCCATTGCTGAACTGCAAATAGGTTCATCAGTACCATCTTTCTAGATTTCCTACACATGCATTAATATGTAATATTTGTCTTTCTATTTCTAGATTACTTCACTTTCTATTTCTAGATTACAAACTCTTCTGATGACTGTAGGTTTGTGGTATAGTCTGAAGTCAGAAAGTTGATTCCTCCCAGATCCATTTGTCTTATTCAAGATTGCTTTGGTTATTTGGGTCTTTTGTGTTTCCATACAAATTGTGAAACTTTTTGTTTTAGTTCTGTGAAAAACATTATTGGTAGTTTGATAGGGATTATGCTGAATCTGTAGATTACTTTTGGTCATATAGTAATTTTCACAATATTGATTCTTCCAATCCAAGGACATGGTTTATCTCTCCATCTATTTGTGCAGTCTTTGATTTCTTTTATCACTGTCCTATAGTTTTCTGCATACAGTTCTTTTGTCTCTTTAGGTAGGTTTATATCTAGTTTTTAAAAATTCTTTTTGTTGCAATGGTAAATGAGATTTTTTCTTTAACTTCTTTTTCTGATATTTCCTTGTTAGTATACAGGTATGCAAAGGATTTCTATATGTTAATTTTATATCCTGCAACTTTACTATATTCACTGATTAGCTCTAGTAGTTTTCTGGTGAAATCTTTGGGTTTTTTATGTATAGACTGATGCTGAAGCTGAAGCTACAATACTTTGGCCACCTGATACACAGAGTAAACTCATTGGAAAAGACCCTGATGCTGAGAAAAATAGAGGACAGAAGAAGAAGGGAAGGGGAAAGGAGAGAATGAGGTGGTTGGATGGTATTACCTAACCAATGGACATGAGTTTGAACAAAGAGATAGTAAAGGACAGGGAAGCCTACCATGCTTCAGTCCATGGGGTCACAAAGAGTGGGACATGACTTAGAGACTGAACAACAGCAATGCATTGTATCACGTTATCTTCAAATAGAGAGAGTTTTACTTCTTTTCTGATCTGAATGACTTTTCTTTCTTTTTCTTTTCTGATTGCTGTGGCTAGGATTTCCAAAACTATGTTGAATAATAGTGATAAGAGTGGACACCATTGTCTTGTTCTGGATCTTAGGGGAAATACTTTCAGTTTGTCACCATTGAGAACAATGTTTACTGTGGGTTTGTTGTATATGGCCTTTATTATGCTGAGACAGATTCCTGCTAGGCTTACTTTCTGGAGATTTTTTTTTTAAAATCATAAATAGGTGTTGAATCTGTTTTCTTTTTGTTTGGGCTGTTTGTTTTTTAGAGTCCACATATAAATGAGATCATATGGTATTTTTCTGACATTTCATTGACAAACTCTAGGTCCATCCATGTTGTTCTAAATGGCAAGATTTTTTTTTGTGGTCAAATAATATCCTTTCATGTATACATCACATCTTTATCCATGTATTTGTTGATGAGCATTTAGGTTACTTCTGTATCTTGGCTATTGTAATAATTCTGGAGTGAACATAGCGGTGCATATATCTTTTCAAATCAGTATTTTTGTTTTATTCAGGTAAATGCCCCAGAAGTGGAATTTGTGGATTACATGGTAGTTCTATTTTTAAATTTTTGAAGAACTTCCATATTGTTCTCCACAATGGGTTTATCAGATTATGTTCTCGCCAACAGAGCAGGATGGTTCCATATTCAGCACATCCTCACGAACACTGGTTATTTGCTTTCTTTTGATGATAGCCATTCTGACTCATTTGAGGTGGCAACTCATTGTAGTGTTGATTTGCCATTTTAATTTAGCATAGAAAAATAAGTTATTTATTTAAGATTAAATGGCCATTCTCAGCAAAACGAAGATGAAAGCTTTACCATTGCATTTGATAGCAGTGCTCTTTCCACACATAAATAATAAAATATTTAATTATAATAGAACACAAATGGTAAATATGACAGATCATATGTGTGTTATGTGTTTGGCCTGCCTATAGATTTGTTATTGAATATGTGTTAATGAATGTCAAGGAATCTGAGCTTTGGTGACATTTACATTATCCCAGTTTTCCTAATGAAAGCTGATTTTGCAGGATTTTGGACCCTGTCTCTGTGCTTTTTACAATAAAATATTCTCTTTTTTTTTTTCTTTCTTTTTTCTAACCCTGTTGATCTATTTTCTATATAGTAGTTTTTATCAGTAATCCTAAATCTCTAATTTATCCCTGCCCCACTCCCTCTCCCCTGTAATAATCATAGGTTTGTTTTCTATGCCTACAATGGAAATTTTTTTTAATCTCTGAGATGAGAAAAATACTAATGATCAAGTTTACATTCTAAGCAAACTATTGGACAATCAGGATAAGCTGGATTTAGTTAAGGTCTACCATCACAACTTCTTCAGAGAAATCAATTCCTCAGTGTGGACACTGTACAGGCTCTGTGTAGGATCCTAGGGACATGTTAGAGCACAGTATGCCCTGCTCAATTGCTTTAGATGACAATTTTGTTCTGTGTTTCCATTCGAATAAAACATTGGATTAAAGGAAAGATAGAGTTCAAATTCAATAGCTGACTATTTACAAAAAGGGCTCCTTCCAATAGCTGCAGACAGTTCAGATTAACTCTATTCTTGTGCCAAATATCTGATTGTCCCTGACTATAGTCCAACTATGTCTGCCATAAGTATTTACTTCATATCATTGTATGTTCACTGAAGTTATAACCAGGAGTGAAACAGATTGGTAACAGAGTTAAACAGATACTATGCCCAGTTATCATCTAGAGTTAGTGGAACCAACCAGGAGCTGGAACAAGGTAGAGACCAGTGGAACAGAACAAGTAGGTCTCCATCTTAGATACTTCATCTACCACTTAGTAGCCATATGGTCTTGGGTTAACTCATTCTTAACCTTTCAATTTTTGTTTGTATGCAAAAATGGAGACAATCATTTTGTCTGCCTCTCAACACTGCAAAAATAAATGGAATAATGTATTTTATAACATGCTTTTAAGTGGAAGGGCTTATTATTAAACAGTGTGTTTTATTATTGGGCTTATAGTCCATTTTAATTGAATTTAGACATTTGAAGCCAGAATTTACCAAATACCACATCATACAGTAAGCACAGCTTTCAAAGAACCAAATAATACTTTGCTATTAGGAAAATATGACATGTGTCTGTAGCCGACAGGAATAAAGGGTATGATTATAATTTTGGGGATGATTTGAGAAGAGAAAACTGACTCATTGTGCATGTATATATATGATTGGGTCCCTGTGCTGTTCACCTGAAATTATCACAACATTGTTAATTGGCTATACTACAATATAAAACAAATCATAAAAAAAAAACTGACTTTGTCACGTAGCTGTTATTCAATTAAATTTTTTACAAATATTATAACAAAACAGTAAATACATAATTTGGAAGATAAAATAGGAAAATCAATTACCAAACTTGTAGAAGAGAGATGCAACTTAATAGGATTGAGAAAAATAAGTTAAAAGTATCTTCCACATATTGAAAAAGAAATGCCTATTAACTTCCAAGAAGACTACAATTTCTCTCCATCTGTGTGCTGGAGGGTTTAAAATATAACTGATTTTGGTAAATCTGAGTTTGGTCTCACTTAACATGGAATGAGCTTGGAAAGCTTTGAATCTTTTTGGAGTGAAAATACAATTTTAAAACTTTGGATAAAAAAATCAAGGTTCTCTTCTCCTGCAGCCCTGAGGTTTGCTGCGGACACATGAGGATGAAGAACACTGAAGAACGTGGTTGGAAACTAAGTGCAGTTTGATAGCAAGAGTCTCAGGCTGTTAAGATGATAGAAAAGAAACTGACCCTTACTGCACGCCATGCAGTTATTGTAATTCTTAACCTATGCAGAAACCATGAAACTTCCTCACTTAATATGCACATTCAAAAATGTATTTTAGCCCCTTATTTAAATTCTAAAATCAATCAGGCCCCACATTTCATCTCCTCGTAGTCAACACACCCTGTTTGTTGACCCAGTGTTATTTTATACAACCAATCCCCATGTCCATTTTTAAAAAACAAAAAGAATTATTATTCATGATTTTCTTCTAGAAAGAATTGAAGTAGATAATTATAGCAGTCAACTGTTGTGAAAATTCTAGTTTAATTGCTCCTAAATATCAGAAGCATCAGTTGCATGTGGGAGCTTGCAAAAATACAGATTTTTGTCCCTGTGTTCCAAAGATACATTCCAGAACTGTTGTTGTTTGTTTGTTTTTGTCTTTTTATTAGCACATTTTGAAGCAGGTAATCTCTGGATATACTGAGAAACTCTGGACTGAATATGTGTGAATACTGGTGAGAGGAATTTGGAATTTGCTGTCTTTTGGGTCAGTGGTAAAAAATAAAAATCCACCTTCAAAGCAGGAGACATGAGTTTGATCCCTAATTGAGACATAGAGAAGATACCCTGGAGAAGGAAATAGTGATTTACTCCAGTATTCTTGCCTGAGAGACCCCATGGACCAAGACCTGGAGGGCTATAGTCTTTGGGGTTGCAAAAAAGTCAGACATGACTTAATGACTAAAACAACAATAAACAATAAAATTTCTGAGAAACTTAAAAACTTGTCTCAAGGGCATAAGGAAAAGAGGATTTTAATCAAGCAGGGGCTATGTCCATGTGCTAGGAAGTTAACCTGTGATGTCTCAATCTTTCCAAAGCCTACCAAGGTCTGGATACTGCCATTACAATTATGAAGTCATAATTTATTAAGTACTGAAGCTGGAAATTAAGGTTTTTTTTTTTTTTTTAACATTGGTAAGAAAAATGTTCACATACTGAGATATAGGGAAGTCATTCTGGCTTATACACGAGTTAACTTGAATGTTTTGCTAAATAAGTGGCCTATTTGTGGCCTAACAAACAAACATTGTACATGTGTTTAAATGATTTAAGAAAAGGATGCATTAACCAGAAATCAAGAATGTCCATATTAAAAGCAAAGATTAAATGCCTCCCTTCCTAGTCTTTGCTGCTAGACTCTCTTCCCAGGTTCCAAGACCATGCTGACTTTATTCTTTCTCTATTTTTTTTTAATTAAATTTTTTTTTACTTTATTTTACTTTACAGTACTATATTGGATTTGGCATACATTGACATGAATGCACCATGGGTGTATATGAACTCCCAAACATGAACCCCCCTCCCACCTCCCACCCCACATCATCCCTCCGGATCATCCCCATGCACCAGCCCCAAGCATCCTGCATCCTGTATCGAACATAGACTGGTGATTCGTTTCTTACATGATAGTATACATATTTCAATGCTATTCTCCCAAATCATCCCTCCCTCTCCCTCTCCCTCTCCTTCTCCCTCAGAGTCCATAAGTCCGCTCTACACATCTGTATCTCTTTTGCTGTCTTGCATACAGGGTCCTCATTACCATCTTTCTAAATTCCATATATATGTGTTAGTATACTGTATTGGTGTTTTTCTTTCTGGCTTACTTCACTCTGTATAATTGGTTCCAGTTTCATCCATCTTATTAGAACTGATTCAAATGTATTCTTTTTAATGGCTGAGTAATACTCCATTGTGTATATATACCACAGCTTTCTTATCCATTCATCCGCTGATGGACATCTAGGTTGTTTCCATGTCCTGGCTATTATAAACAGTGCTGCAATGAACATTGGGGTACATGTGTCTCTTTCTATTCTGGTTTCCTCGGTGTGTATGCCCAGCAGTGGGATTGCTGGGTCATAAGGCAGTTCTATTTGCAATTTCTTAAGGAATCTCCACACTGTTCTCCATAGTGGCTGTACTAGTTTGCATTCCCACCAACAGTGTAAAAGGGTTCCCTTTTCTCCACACCCTCTCCAGCATTTATTGCTTGCAGACTTTTGGATCGCAGCCATTCTGACTGGTGTGAAGTGGTATCTCATTGTGGTCTTGATTTGCATCTCTCTGATAATGAGTGACATTGAGCATCTTTTCATGTGTTTGTTAGCCATCCGTATGTCTTCTTTGGAGAAATGTCTATTTAGTTCTTTGGCCCATTTTTTGATTGGGTCATTTATTTTTCTGGAATTGAGCTGTATAAGTTGCTTGTATATTTTTGAGATTAGTTGTTTGTCAGCTGCTTCATTTGCTATTATTTTCTCCCATTCAGAGGGCTGTCTTTTCACCTTGCTTATAGTTTCCTTTGTTGTGCAGAAGCTTTTAATTTTAATTAGATCCCATTTGTTTATATTTGCTTTTATTTCCAGTATTCTGGGAGGCAGGTGGTTTTATTCTTAGTTTTTTAAGGAATCTCTATACCGTCTTCCATAGTATAAATTTAAACTTATATTACCATATGAAAATAGATAGCCAACAGGAATTTGCTGTATGGCTCAGGAAACTCAAACAGGTGCTCTGTATCAATCTAGAAGGGTGGGATGGGGAGGGAGATGGAAGGGAGTTTCAAAAGGAGGGGATAGATGTATACCTATGGCTGATTCATGTTGAGGCTTGACAGAAAATAACAAACTTCTGTAAAGCAATTATCCTTCAATAAAAACAAATAGATTTTCCAAGTGGATCATCTGGAATAAGAGAAAAGTTAGAAATAAATGTTATTTAATAAAATGTGTTGCATAAATCAAGGTCTTTGCAGGAGATAAATGACAAAACTTCAATGCATTAATTAAAGAGATTTCCAGAAGGGGCTATTAATATTTGCAGAACTATGGAGAGGGTATGGGATTCTGGTAAATGATGCTGGTGTTCTCAGAGCTAGCATAGCTGGGGCCACATCTATCATGGGCTGAAGAAGCAGAAGCAGAGCCTCTGTGGCAAGGTGGGGGAGGGGAGGCTATGTCCAGGGAGAGAGCTGGCCCACACCTTCCAAACTGGTGCGCAGTCCAGCAGGCAGGGAGCCAGAGTCCATGTCCTACCTCTTCTCCTCCTGCCTCAGAGTGCCTCCTCTTGGGTCCTCTGTGGTCCAAACACCCCTCAGAAGCCAGACCACAGGAGAGCATGGCTGCTGCTGCTGCTAAGCCATTGCAGTTATGTCTGACTCTGTGCGAACCCAGAGATGGCAGCCCACCAGGCTCCCCTGTCCCTGGGATTCTCCAGGCAAGAACACTGGAGTATTGGGTTGCCATTTCGTTTGCCAATGCATGAAAGTGAAAATGAAGGCGAAGCTGCTCAGTTGTGTCCAACTTCTAGCTACCCCATGGACTGCAGCCTACCAGGCTTCTCGGTTCATGGGATTTTCCAGGCAAGAGTACTGGAGTGGGGTGCCAGTGCCTTCTCCTTGGGGCTGCCATCAAATTCAGTGTGGGGCACCTGAGAAAGGTGTAGGAGAGTTTCTGGGAGGTCAGAGGCACAGTGTTTAGTATATCCTCATAGTACCTCATAGAGAGAGGTGAAAGGAAAAATGAAGATATAAACATGTTTGGCAGAAACCAACACAATTCTGTAAAGCAATTATTCTTCAACTAACAAATTAATTAACATAATAAAGTAAAAACAAAACATCGCCTTCTAGTCATCACTGGTGCGATACTGAAGCTGTTCTGTGTAATTATGTAAGAGGATATTGTAACATTTAAAGAGATTAAATAAGTTTATCATTCAAAACAATCCATTTCATAGAAAACGCATTCCAAAATGAGTCAAAGTTTTTCCATAACCATAGAAAACCAAGTAGATAAATTTCAGTAATGCAACTGCTTATCAGTTAAATGTAGATTTTGAGAAATTTAATGGATATTAAATAAAAATTAAATCATTTCAGTAAAAAATATTAAAAAAATTTTTAATTTTTAACCTTTCCTAGATTAACCAATGCTTTGAAGATATTTCAAATTGGAAACTCATTTAAGCATTTGGTTAGCAGCTATTATGTTTCAAGGTTTTACACTACAAATCAGTGATAAATATTGCAGAAATCTGACAACAATAATCCCTGCACTTCTTGAACTGACATGTAAAATATACTAGATAGTTAAAATAATTGCTTATAGTTTTTCATACTAGAAACATCATACATTATTGGAATCTAATTAAAATTTCAATGTTAATGAAATAGTAACATTGGAAGCAATGTGTTGATAATTGCCCCTGAATATATCAGAAAATACTACTGTATTTAGTGGTATATTGACTGACTCATTTCTTTTATGATAAATACTGCAAAGAAAATTTATTTAATAATAATAATACTTTCAAAAGGAAGATCACAAAGATTCTCTCTAAATTTTATTGATTTTTAGTTAATTTCAAAGTCAACATGGAATATTCTATTAACAGTAAAATCACTATAATTAATATACTTTTGAGAGTAAATTAAAATAGAGACAAGAGGACAAGTTCAATGAACCCTTGCAGGATTTTAAGGTAGCAAACCCTGAAATTGTAATCAATTCAAAACTTTGATGCAAATTACTAAGAGTTTCATGATTGTAACATACCTGAGAGATAAGATTGACCATAGTTATTGAAAAATTGAGGTGTGACATCATTTCTTAAGACGTCTTATTTCTTTTATGATAAATATTACAAAGAAGGATTTCTTTAATAATAATGCTCTCAAAATTATTTCTTAATTGCCTGCATGAGTTGCTTCAGTCATGTCTGATTCTTTCCGACCTATAGACCATAGCCTGCCAAGCTATTCTGTCCATGGAATTCCCCAGGCAAGAATCTTGGAGTGGGTCTCCATGTCCTCCTCAGGGGAATCTTTCTGATCCAGGGATTGAATCTGTGTCTCTTACACATCCTGCATTGGGAGGCAGGTTCTTTACTACTAGTGCCACCTGAGAAGCCCAATGTCACATCATCCCAATGAAATAATGACTAATATGCTTTTAAATTCTTATGCAATATTGTTTCAGGACACAAACACATAGTAGGAAATTTTTCCCTCAGAAAAACTTCATAGCATGTAAAATTCTTGATATGCTTATTTTTATCCTTTTATTTATAGTATGAATTTTATATTTTTCATACTGTGATATATGAAACTCTCAGTCTGTGATTACAAAAACAGACTAATTTTATTATCTACTATATATGAGTCAGTGTTTCTGAATCCATTGAGATTGCTTAGTTAAGGCATATGTATGGATAGGACCAGGTAAGGGAAATATCCAGAGACTATCACCAGTAGGGAAGCATCATCACCCGGGAGAGAGGTGGACAGTTTAAGCATTCTGTTTCTAAAACTCATAGCTGAGAGTGGGGAGAGTATGGATCTGGAATAATAATATGAGCTGGTTTAGACCCCCCAAACCTGGAGCAGTACCAAGTCCTGTCTCTTATACACATCTAGATGTGTATAAGAGACAGTGTATGGATAGGACCAGGTAAGGGAAATATCCAGAGACTACCACCAGTAGGGAAGCATCATCACCCGGGAGAGAGGTGGACAGTTTACTGGAACCAGTGGAAGAGCTGAAAAGAGAGATGTAGTTGTCACCACAAGAGCAGTTCTGATGAAGAAGGAAAGCAGGCAGAAATACCCCAACTGAGAGAGAGCTTCCACCCTTTAATCTCCAGCTGTTACTTCTTATTGGCCCAAATCATTCAAAGTCAGAGGGCAAGGGTGTCCAGGTAATACCTCCTATGATTTGGAAACAATAGATATGGGAGCAAATGCAGAATAATCAGCAGAAAAAGTAAAATACTTCATCATATCCACTTCTATAAAAGGACTAATTAAATTTGCAGGCATTTCCCCCTATTTTGGTTGGAAATTCAAAACATTATTTTCTCTATTGTTTTGCCTTATGTAGGTGGTGAAGAAAACCGTATTTGGAAATACGCAAAATGCATGTATCCATTTTTTGGGTATACATTTTTAATTTCAAAAATGAATCTCAGAGTTCTTCACTGATATAAAGGCAAGAAAAGTTTATTAATGACTGAAGAGAGAGGTGAAAGGAAAAATGAAGATATAAACATGTTTGGCAGAAACCAACACAATTCTGTAAAGCAATTATTCTTCAACTAACAAATTAATTAACATAATAAAGTAAAAACAAAACATCGCCTTCTAGTCATCACTGGTGCGATACTGAAGCTGTTCTGTGTAATTATGTAAGAGGATATTGTAACATTTAAAGAGATTAAATAAGTTTATCATTCAAAACAATCCATTTCATAGAAAACGCATTCCAAAATGAGTCAAAGTTTTTCCATAACCATAGAAAACCAAGTAGATAAATTTCAGTAATGCAACTGCTTATCAGTTAAATGTAGATTTTGAGAAATTTAATGGATATTAAATAAAAATTAAATCATTTCAGTAAAAAATATTAAAAAAATTTTTAATTTTTAACCTTTCCTAGATTAACCAATGCTTTGAAGATATTTCAAATTGGAAACTCATTTAAGCATTTGGTTAGCAGCTATTATGTTTCAAGGTTTTACACTACAAATCAGTGATAAATATTGCAGAAATCTGACAACAATAATCCCTGCACTTCTTGAACTGACATGTAAAATATACTAGATAGTTAAAATAATTGCTTATAGTTTTTCATACTAGAAACATCATACATTATTGGAATCTAATTAAAATTTCAATGTTAATGAAATGGTAACATTGGAAGCAATGTGTTGATAGTTGCCCCTATTTTATGATAGTATATCAGAAAATACTACTGTATTTAGTGGTATATTGACTGACTCATTTCTTTTATGATAAATACTGCAAAGAAAATTTATTTAATAATAATAATACTTTCAAAAGGAAGATCACAAAGATTNATTAACCAATACTTTGAAGATATTTCAAATTGGAAACTCATTTAAGCATTTGGTTAGCAGCTATTATGTTTCAAGGTTTTACACTACAAATCAGTGATAAATATTGCAGAAATCTGACAACAATAATCCCTGCACTTCTTGAACTGACATGTAAAATATACTAGATAGTTAAAATAATTGCTTATAGTTTTTCATACTAGAAACATCATACATTATTGGAATCTAATTAAAATTTCAATGTTAATGAAATGGTAACATTGGAAGCAATGTGTTGATAGTTGCCCCTATTTTATGATAGTATATCAGAAAATACTACTGTATTTAGTGGTATATTGACTGACTCATTTCTTTTATGATAAATACTGCAAAGAAAATTTATTTAATAATAATAATACTTTCAAAAGGAAGATCACAAAGATTCTCTCTAAATTTTATTGATTTTTAGTTAATTTCAAAGTCAACATGGAATGTCCTATTAACAGTAAAATCACTATAATTAATATACATTTGAGAGTAAATTAAAATAGAGACAAGAGGACAAGTTCAATGAACCCTTGCAGGATTTTAAGGTAGCAAACCCTGAAATTGTAATCAATTCAAAACTTTGATGCAAATTACTAAGAGTTTCATGATTGTAACATACCTGAGAGATAAGATTGACCATAGTTATTGAAAAATTGAGGTGTGACATCATTTCTTAAGACGTCTTATTTCTTTTATGATAAATATTACAAAGAAGGATTTCTTTAATAATAATGCTCTCAAAATTATTTCTTAATTGCCTGCATGAGTTGCTTCAGTCATGTCTGATTCTTTCCGACCTATAGACCATAGCCTGCCAAGCTATTCTGTCCATGGAATTCCCCAGGCAAGAATCTTGGAGTGGGTCTCCATGTCCTCCTCAGGGGAATCTTTCTGATCCAGGGATTGAATCTGTGTCTCTTACACATCCTGCATTGGGAGGCAGGTTCTTTACTACTAGTGCCACCTGAGAAGCCCAATGTCACATCATCCCAATGAAATAATGACTAATATGCTTTTAAATTCTTATGCAATATTGTTTCAGGACACAAACACATAGTAGGAGATTTTTCCTTCAGAAAAACTTCATAGCATGTAAAATTCTTGATATGCTTATTTTTATCCTTTTATTTATAGTATGAATTTTATATTTTTCATACTGTGATATATGAAACTCTCAGTCTGTGATTACAAAAACAGACTAATTTTATTATCTACTATATATGAGTCAGTGTTTCTGAATCCATTGAGATTGCTTAGTTAAGGCATATGTATGGATAGGACCAGGTAAGGGAAATATCCAGAGACTACCACCAGTAGGGAAGCATCATCACCCGGGAGAGAGGTGGACAGTTTACTGGAACCAGTGGAAGAGCTGAAAAGAGAGATGTAGTTGTCACCACAAGAGCAGTTCTGATGAAGAAGGAAAGCAGGCAGAAATACCCCAACTGAGAGAGAGCTTCCACCCTTTAATCTCCAGCTGTTACTTCTTATTGGCCCAAATCATTCAAAGTCAGAGGGCAAGGGTGTCCAGGTAATACCTCCTATGATTTGGAAACAATAGATATGGGAGCAAATGCAGAATAATCAGCAGAAAAAGTAAAATACTTCATCATATCCACTTCTATAAAAGGACTAATTAAATTTGCAGGCATTTCCCCCTATTTTGGTTGGAAATTCAAAACATTATTTTCTCTATTGTTTTGCCTTATGTAGGTGGTGAAGAAAACCGTATTTGGAAATACGCAAAATGCATGTATCCATTTTTTGGGTATACATTTTTAATTTCAAAAATGAATCTCAGAGTTCTTCACTGATATAAAGGCAAGAAAAGTTTATTAATGACTGCAGTTTCAAAACACCTTTGATTAACTAGTGTCAAGTAAACTGACAGGCAAACTACTTTTTGCTAATGATTCTTTTTATTGTTTCTATTACAAAATGTCTCTAATTGGCAGGACATGTTTCCCAAACAATCTGTGTTATTAGATTAGAAGCCTGATGCTATTCACATCTGGGTATAGGAGCAAAATCAATTAAGTTTAATAATAATGAAAATAACTTGCAGTAATAAATCATGCCACTACTATAGTGTGAGTAGGGAAATTGAACGGGGACTAAATTAGAAAATGAATTCATAAAAATATGCCAATAACTGTAACCATAATAACATTTCTGTCCCAATTCAGGCTAATGTGAACCATGAGCATACCTCAAAACAAACCCCTTTAGGATACCATTCCAAACATTAAATGATTTCCAAAAACATGATTGATACAAAAATTTCATGAAAATATCCATTTTTAAGGCAATGATAACCCCATTAGTTTATGTAACCCAGCTGTTGAACCTCATTCCTTTATCTGAATATTCATGGCTAACACACCTGTGATTTACTTTGTATGAGGCTTGGCATCATCTCCAAGCATACTTGGACAAATAGAGCCACATCACCACAGAAAGTTGAGAGGATCAAACCTAAGTCACTGTATTTTTTACACACTGTCTTCCTATCCATATATGAGGTTATTACCATTCACTTGGGCTACTGGTAAAGAACCTACTTGCTAATGCAGAAGACTGTGAGATACAGGTTCAGTTCCTGAGTCAGAAGGATCCTCTGGAAGAGGGCATGGCAACCAACTCCAGTATTCTTATTTTATTTATTTTTGGAAAACCCCATGGACAGAGGAGCCTGGCTGGCTACAGTCCATAGAGTCACAAAGAGCCAGACATGACTGAGTGACTTAGCATGTGTGAATGCAGCATTTAATTAACTAAAATGTTGAAAATAACCTTTAAGTTAAAAATTACTCTCATTATCTATCTTATATTTTAGGTAAAGAGCTTCTGTTCCCTTCAGTACCCAAATTTCATGGATTTGTGTTCTTTTTAAAATTTGAAAACTTAATTTAAATATATTTTCCTGTATCTTTGTAGTTTGGGCATGAAAATAAATTTATCAAGTTTTATTTATAGGCAGGACAGTGGAGGTTGGGAGAGAGAAGATATTCCAATTGTGTACTGAGGTCCAGAGTCCCCAGTATCTGTAGCACATGTTTCTGGCTTTGTAAGCTGTAAGTTCCTTTTACTTGCTTGGAATTTTCCCTCAAAACAAAGTCTTAAACTAATCTTGTAGAATTCCCTGTTTAATGTTAAGTAAAATATATTCATGAGGAACTAAATTAAGACTCTTAAATTTGTGGAGAGAGAAAACCTTATCAGAGAATTTGTTACTGGAAAAATTGTTGGTCTGAAATTGGAAATCTGCTGTGTTCCTTAGAAAAGAGGCTTAGAGGTGGATCCTGACAGGAGGCTTGAGACTGCAGAAATATTTGCTCATCATTAAACATAACTTCCCTGCTCACTGAGTTGTTTTCTAAGTGTGACATAAATGTGTTAATGTCCTTTCCATGGCAGGTTTCAGGAAGAAAAAAAAATGGAAGAGAACATGGAAAAAATAGGCATAAACAGAAAACATGAAAAAGGTAGATATAGAAGAATGCCATAGGTTTATAAAAGAAATACAAATGTTCTACAATTTCTACCAGATCTAACCTCGAGATTTTCCAAATCTTTGATATCAATTAAGATCATTCAGAAACAAGACAGGCTTACTGGTGAATTGCTGTTTTTTTTTTAAAAAGTAACTTCTTGCATCTTTTTCTTGCTGAATATGAGATATAATATAAGAATTATTTTATAATTATATATATCTATGTTTCTATCTCTTGTAAATTTAATGAATAAAAGCACCTGAGTAACTTATTCTCATTTTCTATGACACAGAGGTGTTTTATCTTATACTTGAACTAGTGGGATAATAGTTTAAGATATTAGCTTTCATTTTTCTTAATTTCACTCATCATGTTTCATTTTCTACTCAAGAAAGCATACAGTCTGCATTCTGTTTCTAAAACTCATAGCTGAGAGTGGGGAGAGTATGGATCTGGAATAATAAAATGAGCTGGTTTAGACCCCCCAAACCTGGAGCAGTACCAAGTCCGTGGAGGAAGATGACTCAGATTTGTCTGGCTCCTTTCAATTTGGTTTATTATCAACTGGAATCAAAATTTGGTGCACGGAACAAACATATTAAGAGGAGGCTTGCTTCACAAAAGGGTGCCTCTAACTTGAGAAGTCTTAGGGGCCTGCGCAAAATGAAGAATCTACCAGATGAGAGGAAGCCAGGACTGTGGGTCCCTCCCTGTATTCTGGGACTCAATGGTGGGAGGCTGGTGGCCCCACCTGTCTTCAGTCTCCTCAGGATGCTGCCAGGCAAGGGGATTCTGGCTTGGCCACAGTCACAAATGTCCAAGTTCTTTTCTCACTGCATCACCAGGCCAACCTGAAATTGTCATCCAGTAGTCTTCACCAGAGGCAATGGCACCCCACCCCAGTACTCTTGCCTGGAAAATCCAATGGACGGAGTAGCTGGTGGGCTGCAGTCCATGGGGTCGCTAACAGTCGGACAGATTGAGCGACTTCACTTTCACTTTTCTCTTTCATGCATGGGAGAAGGAAATGGCAACCCACTCCAGTGTTCTTGCCTGGAGAATCCCAGGGATGGGGGAGCCTGGTGGGCTGCCATCTATGGGGTCACACAGAGTCGGACATGACTGAAGTGACTTAGCAGCAGCAGCAGCAACAGTCTTCACCACATCAGTCTAAAAAGATATTTTTCTTAGGGAGAAGAGATGAGGGAGAAAGAAGTGAGAGAGGGAGAAGCTGGTGGGTGTACATTTAGGGCAGCTCACCAAGATGGTAACATGACCCAGAGAAAACTGTGTCAAGGATAAGCTGATAAGAACAACAAATATCATATATTAATACTTGTATGTGGAATCTAAAAAAAAAAAATGGTAAAGATGAGTTTTTGAAAAGCAGAAATAGAGACACATGTAGAGAGCTAATGTATGGATACCAAGAGGGGAAAAGAGAATGGGACGATTTGGGAGATTAGGATTGACACATATACACTATTGATTCTGTGTATAAAATAGAAGCTGATGAGAACATACTGTATAGCACAGTTCAGTTCACTTCTGTCACTCAGTCCTCTCTGACTCTTTGCGATCCCATGGACTACAGCACACCAGGCTTGCCTGACCATCACCAACTCCCAGACCTTACTCAAACTTATGTCCGTTCAGTCAGTGATGGCATCCAACCATCTAAAACTCAGTTGTCCCCTTCTCCTCCTGCCTTCAATCTTCCCCAGCATCAGGGTATTTTCCAATGAGTCAGTTCTTTGCATCATTTGACCAAAGTATTGGAGTTTCAGCTTCAACATCAGTTCTTCCAATAAATATTCAAGATTGATTTCCTTCAGGATGGACTGGTTGAATCTGTTGGCAGTCCAAGGCACTCTCAAGAGTGTTCTCCAACACCACAGTTCAAAAGCATCAATTCTTCGGAACTCAGCTTTATTTATTTATAGTCCACCTCTTGCATCCATACATGACTACTGGAAAAACCATAGCTTTGACAAGATAGACCTTTGTTGACAAAATAATGTCTCTGGGTTTTACTATATTGTCTAGTTTGGTCATAGCTTTTCTTCCAAGGAGCAAGCGTCTTTTAATTTCATGGCTGCAGTCATCATCTGCAGTGATTTTGGAGCCCAAGAAAATAAAGTCTGTCACTGTTTCCATTGTTTCCCCATCTATTTGCCATGAAGTGATGGGATCAGAAGTCATGATCTTAGTTTTCTGAATGTTGAGATTTCTTTTTTAAGTTTTATTTTTTCTTCACTTTATTTATTTATTTTGGAGGCTGATTGCAATATTGTATTGGTTTTGTCATACATTGATATGAATCCACCACGGGTGTACATGTGTTCCCCATCCTGAACCTTCCTCCCACCTCCCTCCCCATCCCATCCCTCTGGGTCATCCCAGTGCACCAGCCTCGAGCACCCTGTATCATGCATCAAACCTGGTGATCTGTTTCACATATGATAATATATTTGTTTCATTGCCATTCTCCAAAATCATCCCACCCTCACCCTTTCCCACAAAGTCCAAAAGACTGTTCTATAAATGTCTGTCTCTTTTACTGTCTCTGCATACAGGGTTTTCATTACCATCTTTCTAAATTTCATATATATGCATTCAGTTCAGTCACTCAGTCATGTCCGACTCTTTGTGACCCCATGAATAGCAGCATGCCAGGCCTCCCTGTCCATCACCAACTCCCGGAGTTCACTCAGACTCATGTACATTGAGTCAGTGATGCCATCCAGCCATCTCATCCTCTGTCATCCCCTTCTTCTCCCTGTCTCTTATACACATCTAGATGTGTATAAGAGACAGCCTTTATTGTGCCCATCTTTGCATGAAATGTTCCCCTGGTAACTAATTTTCTTGAAGAGATCTCTAGTCTTTCCCATTCTAACAAGAAAATAAAGTCTGTCACTGTTTCCATTGTTTCCCCATCTATTTGCCATGAAGTGATGGGATCAGAAGTCATGATCTTAGTTTTCTGAATGTTGAGATTTTTTTTTTTAAGTTTTATTTTTTCTTCACTTTATTTATTTATTTTGGAGGCTGATTGCAATATTGTATTGGTTTTGTCATACATTGATATGAATCCACCACGGGTGTACATGTGTTCCCCATCCTGAACCTTCCTCCCACCTCCCTCCCCATCCCATCCCTCTGGGTCATCCCAGTGCACCAGCCTCGAGCACCCTGTATCATGCATCAAACCTGGCGATCTGTTTCACATATGATAATATATTTGTTTCATTGCCATTCTCCAAAATCATCCCACCCTCACCCTTTCCCACAAAGTCCAAAAGACTGTTCTATAAATGTCTGTCTCTTTTACTGTCTCTGCATACAGGGTTTTCATTACCATCTTTCTAAATTTCATATATATGCATTCAGTTCAGTCACTCAGTCATGTCCGACTCTTTGTGACCCCATGAATAGCAGCATGCCAGGCCTCCCTGTCCATCACCAACTCCCGGAGTTCACTCAGACTCATGTACATTGAGTCAGTGATGCCATCCAGCCATCTCATCCTCTGTCATCCCCTTCTTCTCCCTGTCTCTTATACACATCTAGATGTGTATAAGAGACAGCCTTTATTGTGCCCATCTTTGCATGAAATGTTCCCCTGGTAACTAATTTTCTTGAAGAGATCTCTAGTCTTTCCCATTCTAATCTGTTCCTCTATTTGTTTGCATTTATCACTGNATCCAGCCATCTCATCCTCTGTCGTCCCCTTCTCCTCCTGCCCTCAATCCCTCCCAGCATCAGAGTCTTTTCCAATGAGTCAACTCTTCGCATGAGGTGGTCAAAGTACTGGAGTTTCAGCTTTAGCATCATTCCTTCCAAAGAAATCCCAGGGCTGATCTCCTTCAGAATGGACTGGTTGGATCTCCTTGCAGTCCAAGGGACTCTCAAGAGTCTTCTCCAACACCACAGTTCAAAAGCATCAATTCTTTGGCGCTCAGCCTTCTTCACAGTCCAACTTTCACATCCATACATGACCACAGGAAAAACCATAGCCTTGACTAGACGGACCTTAGTCGGCAAAGTAATGTCTCTGCTTTTGAATATACTATCTAATTACTTATTCCTTCAGCTCCCATACTGCTTCTGCTAAGTTCTGAGTTTACCTACTCTTCTCATTATCTTTCCACTTGAATCCCCTCAAATGTTTTCCCTGGCTAAATTCTCATGCCTTCTTAATATAGTGTATATACTCTCTTTGGATAAACTCAGTTAATTTATAACTAAAGGGAATTCCCTGGTGGTCCAGTGGCTAAGACTNTTCCTTCAGCTCCCATACTGCTTCTGCTAAGTTCTGAGTTTACCTACTCTTCTCATTATCTTTCCACTTGAATCCCCTCAAATGTTTTCCCTGGCTAAATTCTCATGCCTTCTTAATATAGTGTATATACTCTCTTTGGATAAACTCAGTTAATTTATAACTAAAGGGAATTCCCTGGTGGTCCAGTGGCTAAGACTCCATGCTCCCAATGCAGGGGGCCCAGGTTTGATCCCTAGTCTAAGAGTTCGAATGCTGCAGCTAAAGATCCCATGTGTCACAATGAAGATGGAAGATCCCATCAGCTGCAACTAAGACCCGATGCAGCCATAAAAAGTTAGTTACCCAAAAAAATATACGTATTAAAAAATGCATAACTAAAGACCATTAACAATGGGCTGTCACATTTCAGATCAACTCTTTCACCCCAAACAAAATATAATTAACATCTGTTTAAAGGTATCAGAAAAGTAACAAAGCACTGAATACTCTGGGGCCACATTTCTGGAAAGAAGAAAACCCAAGGAGGTGAACCCTTATTTTTGGTATGCATCTCCTCTCCATGCATTCCTTCCCCAGATGGACAGAAAAGAAATCCACCCAGCTGCTCAGGCTGGGAAATCTGCATCATTCTAGCTTCCTCTTCTTTCTTACAGTTTTCACTCTATGAATTAGCAAACTCTGCTGACTCTCTCTTAAATCTCTCTGCCCTCTCTGCTTCTTTACCTCTCCCACCTCGCTACAACCCCGACAAAGATAACTGTGGCATCCTAGTTGGACTCCTTGCTTCCAGGCTCACCTCCACAAGTTGCCAGAATCACTTCATTAAAATGCAAATCTAATCAAGTCCCTCCACTGCCTAAATTGCTGTAATGACTTCACTTAATCTGAAACGTGACTCGCAACAATGAAGGCCTTTATGATTCCTTCTGAATGCCACTGTGTCTTTCCTCCCACCCTAACCGATGTGCAACGCTAGGTTACTCAAGAAAGTCCAGGCTTCACTCTAGTGTCACGCCATGAACTTTGTGTTTTCTCTGCCTGGAAAACCCTCTCCACCCTCCACTCCCTCTCTAAGGTTCTCCCCATTATGGGAGAATGAGTAAAATCCCCATTTCATAGACTTCCCTAGGAGTCCAAAGGTTAGGACTCTGTGCTCCCAATGCAAGGGACACAGGTTCAATCCCTGGTGGGGATCTATGATCCCACAAGCCAATCAGTAAGTAAGTAAGTAAGTAAAGTCACTCAGTCGTGTCCGACTCTTTGTGACCCCATGGACTGCAACCCACCATGCTCCTCAGTCCATGGGATTCTCCAGGCAAGTACACTGGAGTGGGCTGCCATTTCCTTCTCCAGGGGATCTTCCCGACCCAGGGATCAAACCCAGGTCTCCCGCATCAGAGGCAGACGCTTTAACCTCTGAGCTACCAGGGAAGCCCAAAATAGTGGAGTTGGTTGCCGTTAGAACTCCAGGGGATCTTCCCGACCCAGGGATCAAACCCAGGTCTCCCGCATCAGAGGCAGACGCTTTAACCTCTGAGCCACCAGGGAAGCCCCCCCAAAATAAACTTTTGGCTTCCCTGATAGCTCAGTCGGTAAGGAATCTCTCGGCAATGCAGGAGACCCTGGTTTGATTCCTGGGTCAGGAAGATCCCTGGAGAAGGGAACAGCTACCAACTCCAGTATTCTGGCCTGGAGAATCCTATTGACCAGTCCATGGGGTTGCAAAGAGTCAGACAGGACTGAGCGACTTTCACTTTCACTTTCTGTTTCATAAGTTAAATCCAAATAAACTCAAAGGAATAAGATTTTAAAGCAGGAACACACATACGAAAAAAGCACTGGCAGAAGGCATACATGTATAATTTTTTTCTCTTTAAGGCAGGGGGTAGGCAAACTATATCCTGAGGGTCAAATTTAGCCTGCAGGCTAGTTTTGTAAATAAAACTTTATTGGAACACAGTTCTTCCCATTGGTTCACTGGTTGCCTGTGGCTGCTTTTCACCTGCAGCAGCAGTGCTGAGTAGCTAAGACAGAAACTATATAGGCTAAAAAGCCCTTAAATATTTCCTCTCTACCCCTTTACAGAAAAAGTTGACCGACCCTTAATTAAAAAAAAAAAATTAAGCCGCTATTACCAAACTTAAAAGGTGGAGAATTCTGTGTATCTATAATTTAGAAACTACCGATTCTACAAACAATACTGAAAGTCAAGTGACAAACTGAGAATATTAAAAAACAGTTATGACAAATAGTATATATTCATGATACAAGTGAGGAAAAGATCACCACCAAATAGGGAAAAGAGTACATGACTTCAGCAGCTAATTGAAAGATAAAAAAGTATAAATGGACAATAATTCAGGACAATATTTCAATAAATACAGGATGATATTTTCTACCTTGTTAGCAATCAAAAGGGGGAAAAAGAAATAATGACTCCTAGTTTACCTTAAAAAAATCAGCAAATTAAAAAAAAATAGTTGTATACTCTGTATTGGCAAAAGTTCAAAGAAACAGGTAATCTAAGAAGAGGTAATGGGAATAAAAATTTGATCTATTACACTTTTGGGGAGAAATGTGTCTTTTAGAACACCAGTCAAAAGCTCTTACTACCTAAAAACCTTAGCAATGCGAAAATGTTATTTTACTATCAGACGGTCCAAAGCACATGCTGTTGTATGGTAATGCTAAAACCTACTTTTTTCAGGAGACACGTGTGACTTTGACTGTCCCCGCACCAGCCTGCAGGTGGCGCCGTCACCAGCACAGACACCACAGTTGTCCTCCTTGGCGTTGCTCCCCAGCTGCCGGTCACAGCCCACTGCCTGCAGACAGAAGATGGCGGTCAGGAGTGGGTAGAGATATGGGCATATCAGACCTTATGTATTTCAGAAATCATATTGATGGTGTTATCCTTCTTAAATGTACAAGTTGGCTCTCTTTGATGAGAACATAGATTTTAAAATATATAATAATAAATAAAGGGATTTCCCTGGGGGTCCTGGGGTTAGGATTTGGATTTGCCTCTCAATGCCCAGGATGTGTGAGTTTGATTCCTGGTTAGGGAACTAAGATCCCACATGCCTCATGGCCAAAAAAAAAAAAAAAAAAAATCCCAAAACATAAAACAGAAGCAATATTGTAACAAATTCAATAAAGAATTTAAAAATGGTCAAATCAAAAAAAAAATCTCAAAAATAATAACATATAAAGCTTTACAACACCACGTCATTTATATATAAGATTCTTATCCAAAGACCAAAGAATTAAAGATGAATGGAGGCTGCCCCTTGACAGTCCCACCCTTAGTTTTTTATTTATACTTCTATTCAGCTATTTTATGTACATAAAATGAAAGGAACATTACAAATACTTCCTCTCTCCTTTTCCCCCAACCCCTTCCCTCTCTTTCTATCCCTACCCTAGTCCCATTCTCTCACTTCTTCCCCTAGATGACCACTATTTTGAGGTTGATATATATCCTTCTGATCCATTGTTTAATTTTTTTCTGTTTTAATCTCAATCTATACCTACATCCCTGGTCTTCAGATCATAAAGAATCTGCCTGCAATGCAGGAGACCTGGGTTCAATCCCTGGGTTTGGAAGATCCCCTGGAGAAGAGAATGGCAACCTACTCCAAGAATCTTGCCTGGAGAATCCCATGGACAGAGGAGCTTGGTGGGCTACAGTCCATGGGGTCGCAAAGAGTCAGACACAACTAAGCGATTAACACACATACCTATATCTTATTCATATTGATAAATCCACATCTCTCAATATCCTGTATCTGGATCTTTATATCTCCTTCTGTATCATTATCTATATTTATACCTACATATCTTTACTTGTATATGTATATATATATATGTATATAATTCTTATAAAAACTTTTATAAATAATTTTTAAAATATAAGGAATTAACAAGAGAGATATCTCAGAATACGTTTATACTGCATCCTTCAGTCTCTTTTTGTGAGTGAAGTGAAGTGAAAGTCGCTCAGTCGTGTCCAACTCTTTGCAACCTCACGGACTATACAGTCCACGGAATTCTCCAGGCCAGAATGCTAGAGTGGGTAGCCTTTCCCTTCTCCAGGGGATCTTCCCAACCCAGGGATTGAATCCAGGTCTCCCACATTGCAGGTTGATTCTTTACCAGCTGAGCCACAAGGGAAGCCCAAGAATACTGGATTGGGTAGCCTATCCCTTCTCCAGCAGATCTTACTGACCCAGGAATCAAACCAGGGTCTCCTGCATTACAGGCAGATTCTTTACCCGTTGAGCTATGAGGGAAGCTTTTATGAGCAGTGTGTGTGTATCTGCTGAACTGTGAGCTTCCTTATATAAGAAAAAGGGCTACATCTTATATTTCTTTTTATTTTATTAAATATGGCTTTTACATGACATACACCCAGTAATATTAACACTAACTAATGACCTGGTTTATTTCTAACTCTCTGCACACAGTGTTATTCGTATTTATATGCCTGGTGGTTAAGTGCAGAGACCTTGGAGGCAAACAGCCTGATTACAACAACTACCCAGCCCTACCACCCCTCTCAAGATGCAGGATGCACAACAATGCAAACTACTCTAGGAGACTCATTTTCCTCAAGAGTGAACTAGGGGCACTTAGACATACTTCACACAGGGTCTATACTAGGAATGAAATGAGAAAATACATGTAAAACTCCTAGTACAGTGATTAGAATACTTGAAGGGCTCAACAAAAGAGAGTCCCTTGAATCACCTCTCTCTGTTTTTCATTTTGCCTGGACTCCCGGGTTGAGCCCCTACGCTTCAGCTTGGGGGAACTGCTGGATCAGAGTCTATATCCAAGGTGTTGACGGGAATATAAAACTGGAGGAAGTCGAAACCACATCTATAGACTCTTCTTTCCAAAGTGCTGCTGCTGAAGGGAAGGAACAAGATCAAATGAAAGTTTCAGGGGAAGGTGGGGAAAGTTCCAAGGAAGTTTGAGGAAAAGCCTGTGATTAGAGGTATTTTCAAATTCACAGAGGGATGTCGTGAAGAAAGGCTTTACATTTGTTCTGTGTATCTTCAAACAGTGAAAGCTACAGGTTTAGGTGTAATTTAGTTCAATATGAGAACGTATTTAGAGTCAGTTATTCAACAATAAATATTCAATCACAGGCTAGGTAGGAGACTTCGGGACAGGAAAACTGGAGAGGGGATTAAATTATTTGATGAGCAGCTGAATCCTCTGAGACCCTTTCATTCTGATTATATGAATTTTTATAAAGATAATAGCGAAGTAGTAATAATAATAGTTGATTTTTATTGAATGCTGGTGCTATGCCAAGCATGTAATACACATTATTTCATTTAATTTGCATGGCCACCTTTTGATACCTTTTATCTCTATTTACAAATTAGGCATCTGACTGTTTCTGACGTTACATGACTTTCCAACATTACACAACTAGTATATTGTTTGAATATCCAGGTCCTCTGACACCAGAATCTTATCACTATGCTCTACCTTCTTCACCTTTAGTATCAGCAGATGGACAACAACAAACCCAGTTACACAGGCTATTATATTAATATTTACTAAGTACATGTGGAATAACTTAAGAGTGATTGATTTTGGAACCATACTTGCATTTTTAAGATTCAATCAATGAGTAACTTGTGTTCAAGCAACTTTCTCCAAGGGGAGTAATTCTACCATTAAATTATAGAAATACTGTTTCTGGGCCAAGCTCTGTCCTCACACATGTGAGTCCCTGAGCACTTCACATTTCATGAGAATGAGAATCGCTCTTTATCTGGTCATCCAGGAAGGGTGTGGGTTTAGGAGCTAGGATGGGCTTATTTTGAAGAGTGTTTACAGCCTTGCAAGATCTTGGGCAATCAAATACCTCCCTGAGCACTGATATTTATTTCATAATTTTTTAAAGCTATAGTTCATCCAAATCTTGCAGCCAAAAAAAGCATGTGAAAACATCACAGAAAAATAATATCTGAAAAGATCTGATTGCCTTCTGATTCATAGGAGATAAGCCAAAACTGCCCTCGAAATTGAGGGACTACTGAATACTGGCTTTCAGATCTCATCATAATCAACAATGAGCAGCTTTTTAAGAACTGCCTGAAGCATTTTCAAGTTCAGTGACTTTTCCTGAAGTCAAGATCTCTAGCTGTAATGATTTAAAAATCACTAATTGATAAACGCATCAATAAAATGTATTAACATCCACACAGCCAATTTGTATAGAGCAAGGCATTACAGAGTCTAAATTAATAAGATGGGATTCCTATTTTACAGTGCAGTTGATGAGACAAGTTACACAAGACAGGGGATAATATAAATAAAAATTTAAGATATATGAGCAGTGCTTTGGGGAATAAATAATCATATATAAATCGTCACTTCAGCGAAGGATTATTTCAGAGTTCCGGCCTATGATTTCTTACACTGTTCATAGAAGTCAGTGTTTAAATAACGGTCCTTATTCCAGATGGAGCAAAGTATGAATTGCCCAGATCAATCAAATTTAATCCTTCAAGAAGCAAATAATTTTTTGTCAACTTCTGTTTGAGATCTCTGAAAATTGAATTCTACATTACAAAAATTCTAACATTTCTGCCTGAAAAATCAGAGTATATGGAGCTATGGCAGTCATTAGGAATATTCATAAATAATTAGTTTCTCCCTTCAGCCCATGGAGGTCTGCACTTCGCCACTCCCTTAGAAATAAGTGTGGTCACTGACTGTCTTTGGCCAATGAATTATGAGTCTAAGGTCTGCATCACTTTGGTTAGAAGCTTCCAGGGTCAGGGCATGAGTCACACGTTCCCCTTCTCACTACTGTAGTTATTATGTAAAACGTGTGTGCAAATAAAGGCTCCTTCAGTCTGGGTCTCTGAGACATTCAGGGCAGAGACCCCTGCTGACCCACATTGGCCAAGTAGCATGAGTTAAAAGTAATCTTTGTTTTAAGCCATGGAGCTTTTGGGGGGTTGTTTATTACTGAAGGAAAACCTAGTCTGTATTATATTGGAGTTCTACTTAACTACTGATGGATCGAGCAAGGTCATTAACATCATGGTGTTGCTTGAAATTGAACACTTCACATTAAAATCTAGATTTCTGGCTCCTGTTAACAAAAACTGATGTTTATATATGGTTGATCCCTTGAGCACATCAACAAGCAGGTATATATTCTCCAGCTCAGGACAGCTGTCATTACTCACTATGACTACACCTGAGCAGTCTTCCTCCCTGAGGGGGGTGTAAATATTTGAGTTTCAACCTCTATCCTAAACTGTCTAAGCATCACTCATCTATTGTGCTGACTGTCGTCTACTAGAATCTCATCTCGTTTCCAGTTACAAACTTCAGTGATACTTGCAGCAACACAAAAAGTACAAATATCATCAATATAGCACAAAGGTTAAAAAAACAGATTCTGGAATTCAGTTTCTTGGGTTCAAATTCCAGCTCTACCATTTTCTAGCTGTATCATCAGGGCAAATCACTTAGTCTCTTCAAATTCCAGTTTGCTTATGAACAGAGTGAGGATAATGACAATCCCGGCTTCAGAGTGTCTGATGAGCTAACACAGCCAAGGGCTTAGACATTGCCTGATCCCTAGTAAGCATCCAGTATGTGTTGGATGCTATTCTTTTCACTAGAAACACAGAGTGATTTCTTCATTTACCCAGTTGTCAAGGAATTCAATAAACCTGAAAAATATATTGGAATTGTTCTGCAGATCTGGTTCCAAACAGGTCCTATTTCTGGCAAAAACCAGGCCCCCAAAGCAGAAGCAAATTTCATTGAGTGAGTATAGTTGTCTAATGTTAGATGCTGTGCTCAGACTCACAGTAGGTTGTTCTTAGGAACACAGTGACACAGTCATGTAAATAAGCAAACTCTAAACACACTTGCAAAAATTATTTGTAGTCTCTGCCAAGTGAACATCAGGGCTCAGTTCATTGATCCCGAAGTAATCAGAGAGAACCACACAGTTTAATTTCTCCCATCCCGATAACTGTGGACAGCCACAGCCACACTGTCCAGGAAAGGGAATTTATGTGAACATTATCCCATGGAAGGAAAGATACTGAATTCAACTGAGAAGCATGTAAGTCACTTCTGAAGAAGCGTACACAATTATTTTGACCTCAATGGCCTTACCAGAAGAGCACTCAGCTTTCAGCAAGGCACCACCGGCCCAAAAATCCGCTTGCCCATCAGACTCACAAAAACCATTTCACACCAGTCAGAACGGCTGCGATCCAAAAGTCTACAAGCAATAAATGCCGGAGAGGGTGTGGAGAAAAGGGAACCCTCTTACACTGTTGGTGGGAATGCAAACTAGTACAGCCACTATGGAGAACAGTGTGGAGATTCCTTAAAAAACTGCAAATAGAACTGCCTTATGACCCAGCAATCCCACTGCTGGGCATACACACCGAGGAAACCAGAATAGAAAGAGACACATGTACCCCAATGTTCATTGCAGCGCTGTTTATAATAGCCAGGACATGGAAACAACCTAGATGTCCACCAGCAGATGAATGGATAAGAAAGCTGTGGTACATATACACAATGGAGTATTACTCAGCCATTAAAAAGAATACATTTGTCTTTTTTTTTTTTTTTAGTTCTATATTTTTTAATTTTTATTGAAGGGTAACTGCTTTACAGAATATTGTTTTCTGTCAAACCTCAACATAAATCAACCACAGGTATCATTCTTCCCATGGTCCAACTGAGTTTCAATTATAAGAAAAGAATACATTTGAATCAGTTCTAATGAGATGAATGAAACTGGAGCTGATTATACACAGTGAAGTAAGCCAGAAAGGAAAACACCAATACAGTATACTGACACATATATATGGAATTTAGAAAGATGGTAATGATGACCCTGTATGCGAGACAGCAAAAGAGACACAGATGTGTAGAATGGACTTTTGGACTCTGAGGGAGAGGGAGAGGGAGAGGGTGGGATGATTTGGGAGAATGGCACTGAAACATGTATACTATCGTGTAAGAAACGAAGCTCCAGCCTATGTTCGATACAGGATACAGGATGCTTGGGGATGGTGCATGGGGATGATCCAGAGAGATGATATGGGGCGGCGGGGGGGGGGATAAAAAGGTACAGATGAACCTATCTGCAAAACAGAAGTAGAGACATGGACGGAGAGAACAAATGTATGGACACCAAGTGGGAAGAAGGGGGTGGGATGAACTGGGAGACTGATACTGACACATATACAGTATCATGTATAAAATAGATAACTAATGAGAACCTACTGTCTAGAGAGTAGCACAACACTGTAAACAACTGTACTCCAACAAAATGTTTTTAAGAAAAGAATGACTCCAAGGTGTTGTGGTGAGCAACTGGAGATTGTTTTCCAGAAGGAGGGATGTAGGAAGGAGAAGCTCATCTGATAAGGAAGACCATGATTCCTCCAAGTATAAGAAGTCAGAGATACCACCTGGCAGGGTCTGATACTTAGTAGATGGTTAGGGACATTTGCTACTATTACTGCTGCTTTTGTTATGAACATAATAGGGTAGATGGAATAGTAAGCATTCCCTATGTTTACAATTTTTTCCACTGATCACAGGAATGGAGTAGAATTCTATCCCTTCCCAACAATCCCCACACTGTCTCAGCAACCTGTCATAGTCCTCTGAGTCCTCACCCCTATTACAAGCCATGGGGGGTTATACCTCATTCACATTCATCACAGCTCTGCAAAGATCACTCTAAAAAGTCTGCTGGAGTACACTCATGCTAATTACTTAGTAAATAAGTCACTGCTCCCACAGGCCTCAAACAATGAATTACTTTTAACAAGAAAATTCAGAGAACCTATCAATACCAATAAATCAGTAGTTCTCAAAGTGGGGTCTCTGGGCTAGCAGCATCAGCACCTCCTGGGAACTTATTAGAAAGCAAATTTTGAGGCCTTACCCTAGACCTTTTGGGTCAAAAGCTCTGGAATGGGGTTCAGAACACTGTTTTAACAAGTCCCTCAAGTAATTCTGATGTACTTTCAAGTTGGAGAACCACTGACCTAGAAAAATCCACAAGTCATATATTATTGTCTTTTGACTCTATATGGGCAAATTTTACACTAGTTTGAATAAGTAAAATATAATCTACAGGTGAATAACACTCCTTAAAATATGTTTTACATTAAAATCCTCAAAGGCAATATTTCATCTGCATGAACAGAAGTACAGAAGAGAAAGATTATCTTTACTGACAGTAGTTGCAGCACCGGCTGGAGACAGGGGCCCGGGAAGTGGGTGTGGCTTACCTGGCAGATGCCACTAATACACATGTCCAAGGAGTCAGCAGTGCACCGAGTCCCATCCAGGACTTTGGGTGCCAGCTCCACCACCAAGTTTTGTCCCCGGGCCTGACACCTGAGTGCGCAGGGGGCGGCAGGGTCGTTGTACTGTGGAAGCCATTCATAATAACGTCCCTGGTACTGAACATCATTGTAGGCTGAACACTGCTGGGCTCGGAAGTCCTCTGCGTCTGGAGGGCAGTCCTAAAGCAGAGAAAAAGGGCACAGGCACATCACAAGGTGAGCTGGGCCAGCACAAGGCTGAGCAAGAGTCCCATGAGAGCAGACCCCCACCTCTTCTCCAGGAGTCACTTCATTCCTTCCTTTAAAAAAAAAAAAAACAACTTCAGAATCTTCAGTGTGGAATTCTACTGTGGGATTTTCTGATCACAGAGGGAATCACCTAATTTATTCTGATTATTTTTCCACTCAGGTAGTTTTTTTCAGATAATTAAAGCTTACCCTATGTAAATGCCAAATTCTGCTCTATTTTAAACATACTGAATATAAATTTTCAAACATATTACATAACCTCTTTGTTTTTGAAACAAAGGAAATGGAATGTTTTTGGAGTTTTCCCAGTGACCTAAGGCCTTCCATAGGAAATATTAATCATCATCCATGCCTTCAGGAGCCATTTCAACATAAATGATTATTAGCCATTATTTTAACTGGCCCCAAATTGCTGCACTAATGTGGGAACTTGCATTTGTTTCACTATTTTTGTCATCTAGTTCACGGCCTTTCCTCTCTTGCTCTCAGGGACCCAGCCATCACTTTACTGGTACCCAGTGCCTGCCTTTGATTGGCTCTAGAATGGAAAGAGATAACATGGCTTTTTCAAATCTGTCTACAAAAAAAGCTAATAAACAGCCCCAAGGAGCTCTCAAGTGAAAGTCGTGGCCAACTGTTTGCAACCCTAACCCTTGGAATTCTCTAGGCCAGAATGCTGGAGTGGGTAGCCTCTCCCTTCTCCAGGGGATCTTCCCAACCCAGGGATCAAACTCTGGTCTC
This sequence comes from Oreotragus oreotragus, assembly GCA_006410675.1. Taxonomy (NCBI): domain Eukaryota; kingdom Metazoa; phylum Chordata; class Mammalia; order Artiodactyla; family Bovidae; genus Oreotragus; species Oreotragus oreotragus. The sequence goes on from SJYX01004760.1 coordinate 140,663, forward strand.
CTGCATTGTAGCCAGATTTTTTAACAGCTGAGCCACAAGGGAAGCCCAAGAATACTGGAGTAGGGAGCCTATCCCTTCTCCAGCAGATCTTCCCGACCCAGGAATCGAACTGGGGTCTCCTGCATTGCAGGCAGATTCTTTACCAACTGAGCTATCAGGGAAGCCCNCTCTGGTCTCCTGCATTGTAGCCAGATTTTTTAACAGCTGAGCCACAAGGGAAGCCCAAGAATACTGGAGTAGGGAGCCTATCCCTTCTCCAGCAGATCTTCCCGACCCAGGAATCGAACTGGGGTCTCCTGCATTGCAGGCAGATTCTTTACCAACTGAGCTATCAGGGAAGCCCCAAGGAGCTCTCATACTAAAGGTAAAAAGTGTTTGTACAAGTTTTGATGACTCAAGGATCTTATTTAATTACTAACCGATCTCATCAGACATTTCCAAAGCAAGAAGCTGAATGACAAAAACACTACTTTACTCTTCAAAACTGAGCACAGACTTCCCAATTAATGGGAATGAATTCACTTTTTAATTAAATAAAATAGATTCAGAGAGGTGATTTTTTTTTTCATATTGCAAAAGAAATAAATGTTCATTGTAAAAACTCTGGGAACAGTTTCTATTCAAAAGAAGAATAAATAACAAAGATTCTTATACACAAATCTTTGACCAAATTTTATTTCCCAAGGACAAACTTCTGGAAATAAAATTTCTGAGAAAAAGGGTATGTTTCATGAGCATTTCAAACTAGTGCTTCATTGCCCTCCAGAAAGGTCTTATTATTATCAGGATACATAAGTTCCCTTTTCTCAGTATCTCTTCTCGGTTTGGATATAATTTTCCAATTTTTTTTCTAATCATAAGTGTTAAATAGAATTTCAATATTTTTTTAATTTCAATGTTTTAATTTGCATTTCTTTTCATTATTTAGGTTTAGCATCTTTTCATGTATATTTGCTTCTTGCACTAATTCTTCAAAAATTTGGTTTTTGTCCTTCATTTATCTATGGAATGTTCGTGTTATTATTTTAACAGATAAAGCTATTAAATTTCATAGTGAAGCTATCAACTCTTTGTTGTTTGTACTGAAAATATTTTTCTCATTTAATTTTGTTTCTGGTGCTTTGTGAAGTCAAGAAGTTTCAAATTTTTATGTAGTCATATTCATATTTCCTTTCAAGGTTTCTTTCTTTACCAATGAGATACGCTTTTCCCACCCTGCCATGAAAAAAGATAAACACTTAAATGTATTTTTCTAGTTCTTTTATAGTTTAGCAATTATGCTTAACTCTTTATTGCATTTGGAATTTATTTTGATCTATGGGGTAAGGTAGAACTCTAACTTTATTTTTCTATAAATAGTTATTAACAGATTATCAGCCAGAATTTTAAAATATAATTTCTTCTATTTATCCTCTTTTCCCTACTTGATTTTTATATTTTACTATGTTTATGCTTTAGACCTTTATAAAATGCCTCAAATCCTTTTTGAATATAGTACTGTCCATGGAATTCTCCAGGCCAGAATGCTGGATTGGGTAGCTTTTTCCTCCTCCAGGGGATCTTCCCAACCCAGGGATCGAACCAAAGTCTCCTGCATTGCAGGCAGATTCTTTACCAACTGAGTTATCAGGGAAGCCTTTTTTGAATATAGGTAGGAAATACATAAAATATAATTAATAAACTTTCCCCTGGAATTAGTTGTATTACCTATATTGTGTCTACATTTTTTTGTTGTTTTAGCAAGATTAACCCTTAACCAAGGTCACAGATATGAAAGAATCAAATTGAAGAAGATAAAGACCAGATAACATTTTTCTCTTGGAATAAGGGCTTTGTCTTCCATCTAGCCATAGAGAAGATCATCAGTAATAGAATTATCTCAACTCCTCTTTCCTCAACCATGGCCTATTTTCTCTATATCTGACTCTTTGAAATCCAAACCAGAGAATTTTAGACAGCAAGGTAAAAATAACTTCCCCTGCATCAGGCCCACTTACTATCCTAAGTGTGCTCCAGGAACTGCACGTGCTGGCTGACTCTTGAATGTCTTAAACCCCCCAAACCAATGAAGCTTTACAAAATCAGCTAATTAACAGAAAGCAGCTAGGAAGCTAGCCGAACCTGAGCCCTTGCTGAAGGGGTGGCCAGGCTGGTCTGTGTGACCCAGCCTCCTTTGCCAAGGCTGACTGTCAGAGGCAAACAACTAGTCCATGCTGGGTCAACCTTTCCCAGGAATTTGGAATTGCAACAGAAGAATTGAAGCTGAGAACTCACATTAGTCTGGGCTAGGCTAGTCATTTTTTTATGTGATGCATGTTGAAGCAAAGTGAGCCAGTTCCCACAGCAAAGAAGAAATAATTAGACGTGAAAGAAGGTCAGATCACAAACCATGGGTTTCAACTGAAGGAGTAAGTAACTCGGGCTTCACTTTCTGATTCCTGGGTCCTCGAGATGTGCTTATGCCTAAATTCCACTAAACATCCACCCACCCATTCAGTGAATTCCATTTCTTTAAGCTAATCTGAGTGGGCTTCTATTCCATGACCCCTGATTAAGACAGCCATATATCTGGACAGTGTTTTCTTGTTTACCAAGAAATATCACTGACATTCTCTCATCATAACCACCCTTCACATGGGGTAGGTCAGGATTTCATTAGTCTTGTTTTCATAAAGGGAGGAAACAGATCCAGAAGGTCTTCAGTCACTAGCTCAAAGACAGACAGCTAGAATATGACAGAGCCAAGACTTAGTCCCAAAGTAATGAGCATTCCATTCCATGATACTGCTTTCTAGTCATTCTGGGGGACAGTGACTACTTATATTAATGCTTTCTTTCATATGGTGTTCTTCCAGTGTCAGCACTAAGCCTGTCTAGTCTGCTTCAGCTGGGTTCCATGCCCCGGCTCGAGACAATCTAAGGATCCTTGTGTCTAAAGTTTAGTTGATGTTTAGGAAGCTTGGATGTCAAACATCCTTCTGCTTCCCTTTCCCCGAGAAGTGTTTCTTCACATCAGTTAAGTTCAAGACAACACTTATTTATTTTTGTGAGGAACACAAAAGAAGAATATCATCCATAAGCTACCTAGTGAGCTTGTTATCTTATTGGAAATGTAGAATCCATGTACATGGAATTCATTGAAACAGTAGGTTATCTATTGCTGTTTGTAGACTTACAGCAGGACTTTGCAATGAAAGAAATAAAATTGTTATCCAAAAATTAAATTTAAAATTGAATAAATAGAGTTGATCAGGAAAGAATCAATCTGATAAGGAGAGAATAGATCCTAATCAGGAAGACTTGACTCAGTCAGGAAGGAGTAGCCGGCCTGGGAAGCACAGAAATGGAAAAGGAGAAGGAGGAGGAGAGAGATGAAGAGGAGGATAAGGAGGGGAAGAGATGGGGGGAAGGGAAGAGAGGGAGGTGGAGAGGGAATGAGATGCAGCAGACAACAAACAGCACCCATTCAAGGACCATTCTAAAGACAGCAGTCTCCCTTCCTTCCTAAAGCTATGAGAATACATCAACTAGTATGGACGACTTAGGGAGAGAAGTGGGCTTCCCTGGTGGCTCAGAGGTTAAAGAGTCTGCCCCCAATGCGGGAAACCCGGGTTCGATCCCTGGGTCAGGAAGATCCCCTGGAGAAGGAAATGGCATCCCACTCCAGTATTCTTGCCTGGAGAATCCCATGGACAGAGGAGCGTGGTAGGCTACAGTCCACGGGGTCACAAAGAGTCGGACACGACTGAGCGACTTTGCTTTCACTAGGGAGAGGAGTTGAGACAGAGACTATCTGATAAACTGAGTACTTTTATGCGAGAGAGACCATTTCCCAAGAGATGATTTATATAATGCGACTGGACCAAACTTTAATTTGGATTAGATATATTCCCCCAGATAACCAGTGAGTAGGGACTCAGGAGAACTACGATTTTTGTATAAGCAAATATGAACATTTTATCTTATCTTCCTATCCATATTGTAGTATGAGCTAAATTCCATGATCCTCTTACATACCAAATGCCAAATTTCCCAGCATAAAAATAAATTACCATAGGTGGCCATTATCAGCTAGAATAAGCAAATGATGCATCATGAAGAAGTAACAGTTCAGAAGGGACCTAAAGGGTGATATGATGTGAACAGGACAAGATATGAGAGACAACATAAGCAAAAGGCAAACAGTATCTATGAGGCACAGCCTTGTCCAGCCAGGGTGAATAAGATATAAATCTCACCAACTGCTGGAGGGCCTGAAATGCAAGTGAGGAGAATTGAAAGCAATAAAGACCTACAGTGGGGAGTGACACAGAAAAGGGACACAATACATGGCATTTTAGGAGGGCCAGGGTGATAACAAGATGGGTGGAGTTCTGAGACAGATATGAGAGGAAGAGGTCCTTGCCTAACGTAGGAGTAATGGGGAAAAAAAAAAAAACAGCTCTAAGAAAAAAATTGTCAGAAATTAGCCTATGAATATAGGATCCAGAGTATAAAGGATCTTTCAGGGGTCACATCAAATGTTACCTCTTCTGGAAAATTGTCAGGGAGCCCAGGGAACCCACTGTGCAGAATTACATACGCCTCAGGCTGTGTTTGTATAAAAATGGGTTCAGGCTACAAAAACACTCTTTCCAAATTATGATATACTCATTTTTAAAAATATGTTCCCTTTGCTCTCTTCTAGCTTTACCTTTAATCCCATAAAGCCTGGTATAAAAACATATGAGTGAGTGAATTCAGGTGTAAGGCCTCCTTGCTGACATGCATGACTGCTCTTGGAACTTCTCCACTTCTCCATATACCCCTGATAAGGATAATTCTTCCCTGAGACCTCAGTAGCCCAGCCCTGGCTGCAAGAGTCCATGCTGAGTGCTGATCGGAGGATCATGTCTGAGGACACCCATTACCCGAAGCCACAGGACTGCACAACGACATGCTCTGTTCCCTTCACCTCACAGGCCTTCCAGCCCAAAGTTTCATCTCCCCTAATCACTTTCAACTTTGTAGGGAGTATGAGGATTAAATTTACTTATTCATGAAAAGGCACTCAGAACAATGCCTAGGATTTTTAGTAGTACTTAATGAGTCTGAGCCATTGTTGTTGCTATTATTACTGATCTTGGTTAGGAGTTAGAAAGCTGATACACATGTGAAAAATTACATGGTCCTAAAGCTGAGAACCTGAGCCTTCAAATAACCAGGAACAGAAAAGTATTAGCAACCTTGGGAACAGGACTGAATGTCAGCTCTCCAGGGCTCACCGGCAGTGGCTCCTGCCTCTCAATACAGCACACTCCCCTTCGTGGCCACTGAGTGACATCCTTTGGATGGAATGGGAGATCTTGCAGTCCCATCACATAGAGCTCTCAGGTCCCCAGCACTGTAGGTGCAGGCATCTTTGGATCACGAAGCAAGTTTCCCTTATAAAAGAGTGCCTGACCTGGGAATCACTGAAGGCAGCTTCCTTCAAAGGAGTGGGTGACGTGTCCCATCCCCAGGGACAAGGGAGCCACTGACTATTGAACGAGTGTGGCCTATTTCAGTGAGGACATTGGAAGCATTGAGAAGCAACAGCAGGACTCATAACTCCGTTCTCCCTCTACTTGATGAGGGCTGCAGAACAGTCCCCACTCCTGCTCTCTGGACTCCTTAGAGATTTCAACAAGGTTATTCTAAATCCCTAATTAATAAAACAGGAAGCATCTCAAGTAGTTACATGTAAAAAAAGAAACCAAGATGTGACCATATTCATACCCTGAGTTCATTCTGGTTACATCCACTTATGGGGCTTCCTAGGTGGTTCTAGTGGTTAAGATCCCACCTGCCCAAGCAGGAGACATGACAGACACGGGTTCGATCCCTGGGTCAGGAAGATCCCCTGGAGGAGGGCATGGAAATCCACTCCAGTATTCTTGCCTGGAGAATCCCATGGACAGAGAAGCCTAGCGGGCTACAGTCCATGGGGTCAGGAAAGAGTTAGACACGACTGAAGTGACTCAGCATGCATGCATGCACATAGACTTACGGCATTGGACACCCTTGCAAGGTTCCTATAATCACTTCTGAAGATGAACAGATCTTCTACAGATCATCAACCCTGCAGCTAGGGCTGCCTTTATCCATGTGGTCTGCAGCAGGGCTTGAGTATCATGGCTGCAGATACTTGGCACATGGAGAGGGAGAGGCACCCTGAACACTACCGATATGAGAGACCTGCCACAGGGTGCCCCTCTTCCCTGTAAAGAATGTTGTTGGAAATTCTGCCTTTGTAATGGCAAGTGCAGAAAATAATGTCCTACCTATTCTAATGAAATCTCTCTAACAATCCTCGTAGGACTCCAACTCTGAGAAACAGAAGAAGGTGACATTTACATGGCTGTCCTATCCACTAGCTCCCACCTCCTAAGCACCTCCTTCTTACCAGCCTAGAGGTGGTAAAGATTTCTGCAGATTCCTCTGAGGGGGGCATCAGTTAGATATCAAGATACTCTCAAGACCCTCGGAGCCTCAAAGGCATCAGATCTTCACTCAAACCAAAGTTTGAGTTTGACCATTGTAACCAATACACACCAATTTTAGAGATTACATTTTATCTCTCTCTATATATCTCTATATTGTATGGCCCAATAATCCTAGACTTTATCACCTTTATCTTTTGTGCTGAAAACAGTAGTCTTTTGGAATTAGCTAGAATAGACACACCCTAGAATGAAGTCTCAGAATGCAATATCTTGATCTGGGCATTTAAAATGAATCCCCCAGATAGCTTCACAGAGTACTGCTTCACAGTATACTGTTGAGAAATTTATTCTGGAATGACTGCAGGAATTTGCCATACCAATTCATTTGAGAAGACAAGCTGTTCCATGGTGTTCATCAGAATAATGCACCTTCCCCAAAGATGGTCAAAACATAATCCCTAGGGCCTGTGATTAGGCTACCTTATATGGCAAAAGGGGCTTTGCCCAAAGCATCCTTTGACTACGGTTAAGGACCCTGAGGTCCTACCCACTAGATTAGCTGGGTAGGTGAAACTTGTTCAGTTGTCATCAAAGCCAATGTGACTACATAAAAATGGACAGAGAGATGTAGTGTTGCTGGCTTTGAAGACGGAAAAGGGGTCCACAAGCCAAAAAGTGAGGGCAGCCTCTAGAAGCTGGAAAAGACAAAGAAATAGATCCTTCCCTGGAGACTCCAGAAGGAATGCAGACCTGCCGACACATGTTAATTTTAGCCCAATGAGGCCGTTATCAGACCTCCGACATTCAGAACTATAAGATAAATTTGTGTTGCTGTAAGCAAGTGTGTTGTAATGCATTACAGCAGCAATTAAAAAATATAATGTACCCAGGCAAAAAGGCAGCAGATCTAAAAGTCGTGTGTGTAAGTCCCCCAGGCTGCTCATGCATCCACATGCTATACTCTGCTTATACCTAAATTCCAGCCTATATTTATGCTCAGGTCAGCTTCTCTCCCTCCTTCATCCCCTCCTGGATTCCAGCTCACTTATTTGTGTACCTAGGCACATGTGTGTTGCTTGATTCTCCAAGCTCATCTTGTCTTAAGGACACACGAAACCTATTTGCTTTGTCTTCCAAAATCCCTTTTAGGACACAGTGAATACAAATATATCTACCTGAGGGCTGGGTGTCATTGTATTTTGATTGCCCTAAAAATTTGTTGATGTCTTTCAGTCGCTAAGTCATGTCTGACTCTCTTCGACCCCATGGACTGCAGCACGCCAGTCTCCTCTGTCCTTCAATATCTCCTGGAGTTTGCTCAAACTCATGTTCATTGAGTCGGTGATGCTGTCCAACCATCTCATCCTCTGCCCAATAAATAAGAATTTTTCCCACCCATGTTTGAGAAACATTTCTGTTTCATCACTTACTAAAACAGACTGAAAACATGGCTTGAATTCCACAGACAAAAGGTCTTGCTAACACTGTGTTCTCCACTCCCCAAGTCCAGAGCTGCCCATGGAAGAGAAGTTCCAGTCAGTAGAACAGAAATGCTTATTCAGGACTGCAGTCTCACACTGGCCCGGGACAGAGGAGGAGGAGAGAGGACAGTCCCCCAGTAAGTGAAATATTTAGAATAAATGGATTTAGATCTCCAGGGTTTCAGAATTTCCTTTGAACTCCTGTCATTTCAATGTGGGTATAAAATAGGATTTGTGTTTTCTGACATTTATTTTGCATTGCACATTTGTATTGGAATTTTATTTTTTGTTCATTTTGATCACTGTAGGATGAGAGTAAGGTTTATAAACCCTTCCCAGGTGTGATTTTACTGAGTCACGACCTTCAGTACTCCTTAGTACATTTTGCAGGGGGCAGGACAGGTGTTTTGGAGCAAGATAAACAGCACTAGAGAAGTTCAAGTCTGTACTCTTCCCAGGTGGTTTCACCTCCCTCAACTCCAAGCCCCTCACTTGAAACAACTAGCCACACCTCATATGCCAGCATCTCAGAGATGGTTTTGAGGGCCAGGTGAAATCCCACACATAGAGCACTTTGAACTTGGAAGGCATTTATAAGAATTATATATTGTTTCTATGAAATCAGAAATTAAATGCTTACCAAATTAGACCATAAAGTGACCTAAAAAAGGTAGTATAAATGGAAGGTATGAGATACACAAAACCTGTCACCAATTAAACAAATATTCAAATTTTCCACAAGGAGTACCAAGAGGCCATTAGCTTTACAATACATAATGCTCTTACTTAAAACATGAACATATTTTATGGGATTATATATTGTTATGACAGAACTTACATGATTGCTGCATGTCTTGTATCGAATATTCTGCCCTTCACAATTCCTGCGGGGGGAAAGAAAATATGGATTTCATGGAAGTTGCAAGCCGGGGGGAAAAAAGAAAAACAAGGCACTTGTAAAACTTTTATTCATGAACACTGACTCAAAGATTCAAAGTTTAAATTCTAAGAAATAACTTTTAGGGATCGGGAGGCCAAAAAATCTCATAGGACTGTCACAAAAGTGAATTCTTTAGCTGAATTCACGTAATAGTATTACTTAAGCACAGTTTTAACCCGAGGGTTCATATAACCACTGAAATTAATAGCATTATAGTATTGTGTATAGTATGTGTGTGTGTGCATGCGCACATGCACGCACACATGCCTGTCTCTTATACACATCTCTCCCTGGTCTCCGTCTTCACCTTGGGCACAGACAAGTTCCCAGACATCACCTTTCACGGATGAAAACTGGCCACCAAGACACCTGGCAGGAACCTCCTCCTTCCTTCTCCAACAGTCACTTGAGTACCATNGTTTGTGTGCATGCGCACATGCACGAACACATGTGTGTGTATAATGTGTGCATATATATATATATATATATATATATATATATATTCCTCCCCCCCCCCATGAAAAGGAAAGGAAAGGTACTGGCAGAAGCATTTTGTGTAGCACCCCTCTGTGGGAGAATTTCTCTTCCTTACTTGCTGAGGTCACCAAGTTAACTGGGCCCTCTATAACCTCCCTCTCTAATCAAAACAACCATCTCACTTATATGTGAAACCTAAAATATGACACAAATGAACATATCTATGAAACAGAAACTGACTCACAGACAAGGAGAATGGATTTAATGTTTGCCAAGGTAGGGCAGTTGGGAAGAGTGGACTGGGAGCTTGGGATCAGCAGATGCAAGCCAGTATATATAGGATGGATAAAGAACAAGGTCGGACTATAGCACAGGGAATTATATTCAATATCTATGATAAACCAATGGAAAAGAATATAAAAAAGAATTAACTATGCATAACTGAGTCACCATGCTGAAGGGCAGAAGTTACATTGTAAATCAACTATACCTCAATAAAGTTTAAAAAGCAAAAAATTTTTAAAAGCATAATTCCTAAAAAAACAAAAAGTTTCCTAATGCATTGAACAGGTATATTTAATCATATTTTCATATGTTACTACATTCACATTAACTGTGAAAATAGTCTAAAGAAATACAACTGTCTCTGCCAGGAATTAGCTTGTGGCAATGCTTATATTTTACTTCAGCCACTGGTCTTACTAAACAAACGTTACAAAATAGTGTTGGGGCAACTTTCTTAGACTACCGATATTGTAGAGTCTGAAGTCATATCCCCATATACATGTAGGTTTGAGAATACAGGATGACCACCACACACACTACCCCCCACCTCCAGCCACTTGCTCTGGGACCCTGCACTCTTCTTTCAGGCAGACTTTCCTTCTGGACGTCTGGAATTCCATCTGGCAGGTCCCCTTCTCAGTGTAGGGCTTGCTGCTCTATATTTTCTATATACATTAACTCCTTAAGATAACTCACCTGTAAACTTTTCCAACTTTTCCACGGAGTTATGTTTTTACCCTTTATGATTCCTTGGTCCATTCAATGCCAAATTTGGAGCTAGAAAAGCTAAACACAGGCTTAACTCCCAATCTTGAATTAAAAGTCAATTGCTACTATGTCATTTGTTTTAGAATAGTTAATCTGGGAAATACAGAACTGCTACAAATTGAGTCCAAAGAGATCATTTTTTTTTCTTTGCTGATGTGATTTAAATATGAGCCTATATGAAATGACTGAACCAGTCTATGTCAGCAATATATAACTCACTGCATACCCTTTCTGACAATTCTATTTTTATCAACTATAAAAAAGAATAAGTGAAAACTAATAATGTGCCAAGAAGTATAAAGGAGGAAAATATATCATTTAAAAAATCCCATCATCAAGACCTTTACCCTTAATATTTTAGCATTTCATCTTCCAGTGTTTCTGCTATAATTTATTTATAGATTTATTTATAGCCAATTCAACTGTGTATTCAGTTTGATTTAATATTATAACCATATTCCTATTTTACTAATAATCCCCTGGAAAAATTGTTTAATGACTACATAATAAACCATTATAAATACATTACTTGCCTTGTAGTTTTGCATTTGAATTTTTAAAAATTGTGGTAAAATACACATCACATAAAATCTACAGTCCTAACCAGTTTTAAGTATATTATGCAAAACTGTAAGTATATTCACACTGTTGTAGAGACACTGGGCTTCCCTGATGGCTCAGACAGTAAAGAAGCTGCCTGCAGTGTAGGAGACCCGGGTTCCATCCCTGGGTGGGGAAGATCCCCTGGAGTAGGAAATGGCAACTCACTCCAGTATTCTTGCCTGGAGAATCCCATGGACAGAGGAGCCTGGCAGGCTACAGTCCATGGAATCACAGAGAGTCAGCTGAGCAACTAACACACACACACATTAACTTTTGTAGGCACTTGCGCTGTCTCTTGTTTTTCCCTACTTTTAAAATTAATAAAAGGGATCCAAATTGGAAAAGAAGAAGGAAAACTCTCACTGTTTGCAGATGACATGATCCTCTACATAGAAAACCCTAAAGACTCTACCAGAAAATTACTAGAGCTAATCAATGAATATAGTAAAGTAGCAGGATATAAAATCAACACACAGAAATCCCTTGCATTCCTATACACTAATAATGAGAAAGTAGAAAAAGAAATTAAGGAAACAATTCCATTCACCATTGCAACGAAAAGAATAAAATACTTAGGAATATATCTACCTAAAGAAACTAAAGACCTATATATAGAAAACTATAAAACACTGATGAAAGAAATCAAAGAGGACACTAATAGATGGAGAAATATACCATGTTCATGGATTGGAAGAATCAATATAGTGAAAATGA
>SJYX01004760.1:158252-179438 GCA_006410675.1 Oreotragus oreotragus
GAAGAAAAGTTATGACCAACCTGGATAGTATATTCAAAAGCAGAGACATTACTTTGCCGACTAAGGTCCGCCTAGTCAAGGCTATGGTTTTTCCTGTGGTCATGTATGGATGTGAAAGTTGGACTGTGAAGAAAGCTGAGCACCGAAGAATCGATGCTTTTGAACTGTGGTGTTGGAGAAGACTCTTGAGAGTCCCTTGGACTGCAAGGAGATCCAACCAGTCCATTCTGAAGGAGATCAACCCTGGGATTTCTTTGGAAGGAATGATGCTAAAGCTGAAACTCCAGTACTTTGGCCACCTCATGCGAAGGGTTGACTCACTGGAAAAGACTCTGATGCTGGGAGGGATTGGGGGCAGGAGGAGAAGGGGACGACCGAGGATGAGATGGCTGGATGGCATCATGGACTCGATGGACGTGAGTCTGAGTGAACTCCAGGAGATGGTGATGGATAGGGAGGCCTGGTGTGCTGCGATTCATGGGGTCGCAAAGAGTCAGACATGACTGAGCGACTGAACTGAACTGAAAAATGTATACATGTGTACATTCCCTTATACATTTTGAAGATGAACTTATAAAACTAAACCCATAGCATTAGAGTTACAGACCTCATACTGGTTGAGAATTACCAATCTAAGATCCAAAGAGTGGAATTCAATAATGATAAGATTCAGTTGTCTTTGAGGTATATGCTGGTTTTAGAAAAGGCAGAGGAACCAGAGGTCAAATAGCCAACATCCACTGGATCATGGAAAAAGCAAGAGAGTTCCAGAAAAATCTATTTCTGCTTTAGTGACTATGCCAAAGCCTTTGACTGTGTAGATCACAAGAAACTGAAAAATTCTGAAAAAGATGGGAATACCAGACCACCTGACCTGCCTTTTGAGAAACCTGTATGCAGGTCAGGAAGCAACAGTTAGAACTGCACATGGAACAACAGACTGGTTTCAAATTGGGAAAGGAGTACGTCAAAGCTGTATATTGTCACCCTGCTTATTTAACTTATATGGAGAGTACATCATGAGAAACACTGGGCTAGATGAAGCACAAGTTGGAATCAAGATAGCCTGAAGAAATACCAATAACCTCAGATATGCAGATGACACCATCCTAATGGCAGAAAGTGAAGAAGAACTAAAGAGCCTCTTGATGAAAGTGAAAGAGGGGAGTAAAAAGTCAGCTTAAAGTTCAACGTTCAGAAAACTAAGATTGTGTCATCTGGTCCCATTACTTTATGGCAAATAGATGGGGAAACAGTGTCAAGACTATTTTAGGGGGCTCCAAAATCACTGCAGATGGTGATTGCAGCCATGAAGTTGAAAGACGCTTACTCCTTAGAAGGAAAGTTATGACCAACCTAGATAGCATATTAAAAAGCAGAGACGTTACTTTGTCAACAAAGGTCCATCTAGTCAAGGCTATGGTTTTTCCAGTAGTCATGTATGCATGTGAGAGCTGGACTATAAAGAAAGCTGAGCGCTGAAGAATTGATGCTTTTGAACTGTGGTGTTGGAGAAGACTCTCGAGAGTCCCTTGGACTGCAAGGAGATCCAACCAGTCCATCCTAAAGGAGATCAGTCCTGGGTGTTCATTAGAAGGACTGATGTTGAAGCTGAAACTCCAATATTTTGGCCACCTGATGCGAACAGCTGACTCATTTGAAAAGAGCCTGATATTGGGAAAGATTGAAGGCAGGAGGAGAAAAGGACAACAGAGGATGAGATGGTTAGATGGCATCACTGACTCAATAGATGAATTGGGTAGACTCCGGGAGTTGGTGATGGACAGGGAGGCCTGGCGTGCTGCAGTTCATGGGGTCACAAAGAGTCGGATACAACTGAATGACTGAACTGAACTGAACTGAACTGAGGTATATGGAGGCAACAAATTAAACTAACTCAGCCTTTTGCTGAGTGGCACTCCTAAGAGTTTTAATGTCTGTTCCAATTTTCAAACAATGAATTAGGTTATATTTTTTCAGTTATACATTCATTCATTTAATCAAAACTATTTGAGTACAATATATGTATTAGGCATAGGGCTGAGTACTGGTGATACAGAAATGAATGCAAAGTGTTACTGAGCTAAAAAGTAAAGATACAGCTCTAAATTGATGTGATGAGTTTAATAATAAGCTATACATGGGACCTATAGAGACAAGAATCCAGGTATATAGTTCTCTGGACTGTTCACTGAGAACGTTTTTCTATATTATCACAATAGGCTGATCCAGTCTTAGTATTTTCTAACACTGTATATTTCCATCTTTGTGACTAACCAAAGGTATAAATTAAAATTTATTAAACTCCCAACCAGGATACATTAAATTTTAAACATTCCAGAAGCACCAAACTGGGGGTCTGGCAGGGAAAATTTATGAGGGTGGAGAACTCTCTTTCTTGGTCAAAAGGATATGGCTCCATTCTCCTGGGAAACAACAGCCAGGCCAGTGGATAAGGTCATCTACTAACATGACTCACTTCATTGTTTATTATGTGTGGATAAAGGGAGAAAATAAATTATAGAAAAAAGTGAAAGGGTAATTAGAAGTATTCTGTTGTTTTTTTTTTGAAAAGGCCAGAACTGAGGAAAGAGCTAACAGATTAGGGAGTTCAGTTCAGTCACTCAGTTGTGTCCGATTCTTTGCGACCCCATGAACGGCAGCACACCAGGCCTCCTTGTCCATCACCAACTCCTGGAGTCTACCCCAACTCATGTCCATTGAGTCAGTGATGCCATCTAACCATCTCATCCTCTGTCGTCCCCTTCTCCTCCTGCTGGGTTGTGTAACTGCACCTTCTGGACAGGCTCAGGTCCTGTAGGCGTCGTTTGTTTCCAGGACGCCGCCTCCCTGCCTGGCTCCTTCCTGCTTCCCTGTGAAGTCCCTCTCGCCCGCGTGACTCCAAGGGCACGTCCGCTCCAGGAGGGGCAGGCACTTGACAACGTCCATCAAATAAGAACCACAGCTGCACCCATCTGGCCCTTTGCTACAAAAGGAGCAGAGATTTCTCATGACCTCACTTTTTCTAGTTCAGGCGGATCAGCCCAGTTCAGTCGTTCAGCCGTGCCCGACTCTTTGCAACCCCATGGACTGCAGCGCGCCAGGCTTCCTTGTCTATCACCAACTCCCGGAGCTTACTCAAACTCATATCCATCGAGTCAGTGATGACATCATCAAGTCGGTGATGCGGCATATAGTTTTTAACTGTAGTTAGTTTCTAACTAAACTAATCCACTTGCTAATCCATCTTGGGAAACCCACCAAACTGGGATTTCAAATTCGGCCCCGGCGATGGGGCCACTGACCGGTCACTAGGGACCAAGTGGCTCCCGTGGGAGTCTGAGCATCAGATCCAAGCGCCTGGGGGGTGAGGGGCCCCCCCGGGTCAGCGCTGCCCCAGGGCCCCAGCACTCAGGTTCTTGTCTCTACCGCGTGACATGATGCAGGCAGGAGTGTCTCCTGGTTACCTCCCGAACTTGTCTTTCTGATTTCTCCTTTTTGATAAGTAAAAGGGTTCTTTCTCAAATGTCCATCAGAGAGCAAGAGCCAGAAATGAGTATATAGATGCTAATTAATCATTTTTCTTAGAAGTCCAACGAGCCTACATTTAGAGGCCTTGGCACCTGAGTCTGACTCACTCCCTGTGAGGAACACCAGAACCTTCTCTAGGAATCGGGACTGGGACCTCCCGGCCTCCCCACCTAGAAGGAGGCACGCTGTGTCCATCCATTTATTTGCACAGGCCGAGCANCTTCCTCTGCCTTTTCTAAAACAAGCTTTAACATCTGGAAGTTCATAGTTCACGTATTGCTGAAGCCTGGCTTAGAGATTTTTGAGCATTACTTTACTAGCGTGTGAGATGAGTGCAATTGTGTGGTAGTTTGAGCATTTTTTGGCATTGCTTTTCTTTGGGATTAGAATGAAAACTGACCTTTTCCAGTCCTGTGGCCACTGCTGTGTTTTCCAAATGTGCTGGCATATTGAGTGTAGCACTTTCACAGTACCATCTTTTAGGATTTGAAACAGCTCAACTAGAATTCCATCACCTCCACTAGCTTTGTTCATAGTGATGCTTCCTAAGGCGCACTTGACTTTACATTCAAGAATGTCTGGCTCTAGGTGAGTGATCACACCATCATGATTATCTGGGTCATGGAGATCTTTTTTGTCCAGTTCTTCTGTGTATTCTTGCCACCTCTTCTTAACATCTTCTGCTTGCGTTAGGTCCATACCATTTCTGTCCTTTATTGTGCCCATCTTTGCATGAAATGTTCCCTTGGTATCTTTAATTTTCTTGAAGAGATCTCCAGTCTTTCCCATTCTATTGTTTTCCTCTATTTCTTTGCATTGATGGCTGAGGAAAGCTTTCTTATCTCTCTTTGCTATTCTTTGGAATCCTGCATTCAAACGGGTATATCTTTCCTTTTCTCCTTTGCTTTTTGCTTCTCTTCTTTTCACAGCTATTTGTAAAGTGATAACCAAAATCTTCTTGTATCATGCTGACTTATAATCCTAGAATGCTTTTGATTCTAATTTCAAAATTAGGGAGGAAATTATAAACCATGGTTTAAGATTGAATTTGAATTGATTTTAATACGGGAACAGAAAAACTGTGGAAACTTACAAAGAGTGACATTTTTAAAAAAAGTATATTAGAACTTCAGAAATAATTTTTCAGATGCATTTTTAGTAATTATTTAATTTTAGTGATTTAAATGAAAAACAAAACTAATTTTGAAAAACTTAACACTGAAAGGAATGCACTTATTTGCTGGTGGCAGCTATGGTTATGTCTCAAAATTACTGGTTATGACCATATGGTTCGGGTCTATACCCCAGTGCCATCTGCTATATCCTAATTGTGAGGCACTAACTGGAATCTTGAATGTTGGGCCTGAAAATCTAAACCTAAAATGTAAGTTTATCTCTACTAAAAATCCCACTACAACTGAAGCAAAGTGATATGAAAAAAGAGCATTTTATTTCATGAATTCTCAAAATATAAAGTGCCATTTTAGACACATTCCTTCGCCAATGACTTTTTATGGTAAACCTATCATGTACTAGGATGTGGATATAAGGATACAGGAAGGTTATCTCTTGGTTCCCATAATAAGTCAGTAGTACAGGTTTTTAAACTCAAGCATCTGGTGGACATTTTACACATCCTACTTCACTTTGTCCAACTGAACACACGATGAACCCACAGACTGGCCTCTCTATTGATGTGGCATGCTTTGGTTACAATTTAGCATGAAAATGAATGGCCACTTTATGAAAAGGAATAAAGTAAAATGCAAGTTATTTTAAAGCTAAGAACACTAAAGTTCTAATTCCCCAAGCAGGAACCTGCCAGCTTATTCTGGAAATAATTCCTTTGGCTCAAAGCAGCTGAGCTGCAGAAATATGACTTCCAAGTTTTTAATTTCATTCTAATTATTTGTAAGGGCTAATGGTTATCAGGAGTATATAAAAATTCAAGAACATCATTTCACAATTATGTATTTTCTATCCATTACAACATTCATAACACCCTGAAATTGAAGATTTTTGAAGCCATAAATTTTATGAATATATAAAAAACATATGTTGATTCCACATGAGGATACAGTAAAAACATTAATAAAATTTCCCTGGAGTTTATAGCACTATAATTTATTGCATTCATTTGCTGATATATTGATTCAAATACTAGTGTCTTAAAAACTAACAAGCATGTGTTTTGAAGAATAGAAATATATTAATTTTTTAAAACAGTAGTTAACTTAAACCTGTCTTTCCCATGGTTGGCACTTGACTAGAATATCAAATTGCAAATTTCTGCAAGCAGAAGAGACATTCTGGCTGGCATATGGTCCACAGTGTAAAAGAACTATGTGTATTTAAATGTAATCAAATTCTGAAGTAATTTTATCCACAAAGAAATACATAAGCAAAATAGCCACACTCATGTCCTTTCCTAAATCATGAATTTAAAGGACACTGACAAAAAGAAAAGGCACTGAAATGCTTTCTAAAACTTTGGGATAGCTTTCTGTTGGTTTTTATGTAACCACCTCCGCATACCTCTTCCAAGAAAAGTTGACCACAAAAACTCAATATTTATGAAGATTTAATGAGTCTCTAAGGCTGTTCAAGGATAAGGAGACCTGATAAGCTTTCCAGGGGAAGTAGATTTCTTTCTTAATAATCTCAGCGTACTTCCAAAATTACAGTGAAACATCTCAATATGCGAGTAGGTTCATAAGGTTTGGGGCTGCCTAAAAGGTGCGGAGCAGGAATGACAGAATTATTCATGACCCTGCTGCCTTTCCTCTGAAATAATCTAATTTAATTTTTATGGAGAGAAATAATGTTACTGCCCGTTTTTTTTATCAGAGTCATGGAAACAGTGAGTATATCACAGGCCTGGTCTTGTATCAAGAGCTAAGCTGAGAACATAGATCCCCTCATCACACACTTGTCTTCCTGTAAACATCCCAGAACACACTACACTCTCATTTAACTTTTTTTTCCCTTATATTTGGTAAAGAATCTTCCTTACTTTCAAATATGTATTCAAATTGGATGAGCTCAGTTCAGTTCATTTCAGTTCAGTCGCTCAGTTGTGTCCGACTCTTCAGGGAGCAAGAAAAAATTTGGAGAATCTCAGAACCAAATGTAAATTTTAAAATATAGGTTAAGATGTGTACATAAACAGACTAAAAAATACTGCATAAGTCCTAAGGGAAAAAAAAAAAAAAACTAATTCAAGAATGGTGACTTGAAATACTATAGCAATATTTAGGATAGAATTGCTTTGGGGTCTCTACAATTATTTGTGAAATATTTTAGGTCCAAAAAAATGTCAGAAGGATGCAAACTCATGTCTACACCAGTAAGCTTCATCATTTCTTAAAAGTTTTCTTCAGATTTAAGAAACGTGTCATTACAGATTTGGTGGAAGCCCCCTGCCAAACCTCCTAAATCCTATTCCCCTACCTCCTGCCCCTTGGTGAGAAGTAACCAAGTAAATGGCATCATAGTTTACATAACCTTCCACAGCTTGATTTTTTTGTCTCAGCACTATGTTTCTGAAAATATCCATGTTGATAGATGCAATTCTAACCCATCCATTTTTATGACTCTAGAGTAACCCAACTTATAAATACAGCTCAAATTCATCAATCCTTTTTATTTATTGATTGATTTTCTTAAAAGTCTATGAAGGTTCATGTTGGTTCTGCAATGACCAGTCTTATACTGTCACCTAGAGTACTACATTTGCAGGCTTCCCTAGTGGCTCAGCAGTAAAGAATACACCTGCAATACAGGAGACATGGGTTCTATCCCTGGGTCAGGAAGATCCCCAAAGGAAATGAAAACCCTGTCCAGTATTCTTGCCTGGGAAATCCCATGGACAGAGGAGCCTGCCAGGCTACAGTCCCGAGTCACAAAGAGTCAGATACAACTGAGTGACTCAGCCACAACAACAAAGTGTACATTTGCACTAGTTTCTTAGGATACATACTCTAGTGGATCTGTTCCATTGTGGGCATTTACAGCTTAACTAGTACCAGATAATGACACACTGTCCTTTAAAGTGGGAATACCAATTTTCATTCCCATTAGAAGTGCAGAAAAATTCTTGTTTTTACATATCAAGGCCAATACTTGGCATTTTTAAACTGAAAAGTTTCCCAGTTTAAAGAATATGGAACATCTCACTTTGTATTTTTTTGCATTTTTGTTGTTAGGTTAATATTTTCATGTTTTAGACTATTCAAGTTCCCCTTCTGTGAATTTCCTGTTCATATACTTTTCCCATTCTTCTACTAGTTTGCTTTTGTTTTATTGTATTTCAATATCTCATACACTAATTCCTTGTTGGTTATATTCATTATCAAGATTTTCTTCCACTCTATGCTTTTCTTTTTTCTTTTTTAGCCACAACACAGGGCATGCATGCAGGATCCTAGTTCCCTCACCAAGAATCAAACCCCAACCCCTGCAGTGGAAGTGCAGTGTCTTAACCACTGGACCACCAGGGTAAGTCCCTATAGTATATATTTTTATGATACAAAGGTGTTTGCTTAGTCTGCTTGAATTTATAAATATTTTCCTTTGTAACTTATGCCCTTTGTGTCTTAGTTAAGGACACAAAGCTCACCCAGAGATCATACAGATATTCTATATACTTCTAAACGTTTTCAAGATTCGCTTTTCATAAGCAGATTTTAATCTACCTGGAATTTATTCTTTAATGGATTGACATTTTCCAATATTTTTCCTTTGGATATTAATAATCATACTTGAACCCCACATATGGAATATTCATCCTTTCTCCACCACTTTTTAAATTGCCATAAGGTTGACAGTCAATACAGAACACTTCTTGTATTGAGGGATTACTCCCTCTTCTATAGTTTGTACCTTCTTTCCACCCCTCCCCTCCTTCTTTCAGTTCAGTTCAGTTCAGTTCAGTCACTCAGCTGTGTCCGACTCTGACTCAAGTCCGTCGAGTTCATGATGCCATCCAGCCATCTCATCCTCGGTCGTCCCCTTCTCCTCCTGCCCCCAATCCCTCCCAGCATCAGAGTCTTTTCCAATGAGTCAACTCTTCGCATCAGGTGGCCAAAGTACTGGAGTTTCAGCTTTAGCATCATTCCTTCCAAAGAAATCCCAGGGTTGATCTCCTTCAGAATGGACTGGTTGGATCTCCTTGCAGTCCAAGGGACTCTCAAGAGTCTTCTCCAACACCACAGTTCAAAAGAATCAATTCTTCGGCGCTCAGCCTTCTTCACAGTCCAACTTTCACATCCACACATGACCACAGGAAAAACCATAGCCTTGACTAGGCGGACCTTAGTCGGCAAAGTAATGTCTCTGCTTTTGAATATACTATCCAGGTTGGTCATAACTTTTCTTCCAAGGAGTAAGCGTCTTTTAATTTCATGGCTGCAGTCACCATCTGCAGTGATTTTGGAGCCCCCCAAAATAAAGTCTGGCACTGTTTCCACTGTTTCCCCATCTATTTCCCATGAAGCGATGGGACCAGATGCCATGATCTTCGTTTTCTGAATGTTGAGCTTTAAGCCAACTTTTTCGCTCTCCTCCTTCACTTTTATTAAGAGGTCTTTAACCTCTTCTTTAATACCAGGCAATATGTGTTCTACATGTCTATAATCCTTGCATTTCAAGAATATTACATACAGTTCCGGCAGGGAGTGCGGAGAGAAGCAAAGGGCGGCCTTCAGCCCGGCGCCCTCCAGGTCCTCTGGCCTCCGGTGGGCAGATGTATTAGGGGCCCCCAGGCCGGGACCTCCTGAGGGCGGGCGAACCGGGGGCCCCTGGCCTGGACCCCCAGTGGGTAGGTGAACTAGGGGCGCACTCACTCGGACAGCTTGGGCTGTGTCTTGCGGGGCCTCAGAGCTCTCACCACCGCCACCCATGGGAAGCCGCAGAAAACCTCACCCTCACCCTCACCCTCACCTCTGCAGCCTAATGGTGGCAGCCGCCCAGAGCCCGGATCTCGCTGACCAATCACCCGGTTTCTTGGCCCAAGGCTGCAGGACTTAGGCCAAGCCTCTGCCAGGCACCCGCACGGATTGGGCTGACAAAGGCTTTAACGACACAGAAGGTGAGCGGAGCCGCGGTGGGTGACAGGTAGAAATGAACGGTTCTGCAGTTGGTGGTGGACGTCGAAAGATACTAACAGAAATGATAGAATAACTTACCCCATGCAGCCAGTAGTTACTGCCCATCACCCTTTGGGAAGATTTACTGTCCATTTATAGAAAGCCTGTGTCTATAATATGAAAAAGCTGCTCTCAACCTTCCCCTCAACGTTTCAAAAGAAAACTGCATCTGGGCCTTCTAGATGCAAAGAGGTTGCTGAAGTATGATTAAAGTCAAGTTATAAAATCACCTATCTTGTAAATGCCATTTTTTCTTTTTTAAACCATAGAAAAGACATGTCTTCTGGAAATGATATTTCTAAATGAAGTTGTCTGACCACCTCTAGAAGCGACCTCAGTAGCCCTCAAGGTCCACATTTGTCCAGTGGGTTAGAGGACATGGAATGGATGACACTGAGGAAGTAAAGCAGGTTCTAGAGCAGACTGGCCATCCTTAGAAAACATTTCCATATTATAACCATTGTTTTCTGTGTGCATTTTATTCCTTACTACTGTATAAATATAGTTGACAATAAGCACTTTTTGGCAATATCTAGTCTTTCTAATGGAGAAGGCAATGGCAACCCACTCCAGTACTCTTGCCTGGCAAATCCCATGGACAGAGGAGCCCTGCAGTCCATGGGGTCGCTAAGTCTGACAGGACTGAGCAACTTCACTTTCACTTTTCACTTTCATGCATTGGAGAAGGAAATGGCAACCCACTCCAGTGTTCTTGCCTGGAGAATCCCAGGGACAGGGAAGCCTGGTGGGCTGCCGTCTCTGGGGACGCACAGAGTCAGACACGACTGAAGTAGCAGCAGCAGCAGCAGCAGCAGTCTTTCTAAATGTTCTGAAGTCCTGATATATGTTAAAACTAGAAGTAGTAAAAAGACATTTTGTAAACATCTTTATGTTAAAATTCCTTTGAAATATAGTTGGTGGAGGGTGGTTGTGGCCAAACTACCTCTTTGAACATTGCATTCATTGTATCTATGTACTCACCGAAGGTTGGGGTGGTGGGGGAAGAAGGAAATGCAAAGAGCTCAGGGCAAGACTAAGCACTGTGTTTTTTATGTTTATGCATTTTATTTCACTTTGCTGTGTAAATAGTGTATATAAGGGACAAGTGAGTTCTAATTTACAACATTTAGTCTTTCGAGATGTTAAAGAGATTGCTAGTGTAGGACAGAAATAGAGGTAGTAAATTAATACATTTTGTACATTTTGTGTGAAAATTTCCAGGGAAGATTGTCTTCTGAAAAATTGAGCTTTATTGCCCTCTGGGTTGGTGGAGTGGGGAGAGATGGGAAGGGGGTTGGTCTTAGGCTAGAATGCCTGTATTTTGAAGATTACAACTGTTTCATGTGCGCAATTTATTCAAGACTGTCCTGTATATAGTGGACAAGTGAAGTCCTTATTTGAAACATCTAGTCCATCTAGATGTTTAGAAGTGCCTGACATAGGTTAAATGTAGAAATCATAAAATATCATTTTGTAAATATCTTTTTGCTCAAATTCATAGGAGCTATTGTCTTTGGGAGTATTGAATGCTAAACCACCTCCATGAGCAAGTATACTGTTGTCTGTATTTGTTCTGTGGTTTGAGGAGGTGGGAGAGAAAGAACTACAAAAGGTAATATGCTAGTGTGTTCATACTTGGACATATTAGGACCTAACTGTTTTCTGTATGTTATATGCATTTTGTTTGGTGGTGTATATAATGGACAAATGAGTCCTAATTTTGCAACATCTAGTTTCCAGATTGAATGCAGGAGGAGAAGGGGATGACAGAGGATGAGGTGGTTGGATGGCATCACCGACTGAATGGACGTGAGTTTGAGCAAACTCCAGGAGGTGGTAAAGGACAGGGAAGCCTGGCATGCTGCAGTCCATGGGGTCACAAGAGTCGGACACTACTGAGCAACTAAACAATAACAAAGCCTCTACTTTTGGAAACATCTTTTTATTAAAATTTCTGTGAAATATTGTTGTTTGAGGGGGGTGGCCAAACCACCTCTTTGAACACTGCATTATATTTGTGCACTGGTTGAAGGCTGGGGGGTGAATGAGGTTGCCAGTGAATGACAAAGTAGTCAGTAAAAAGTTAACACATTTTAAGTAAAATTAGCACACTTTGTACACATTGTGTGGAAATTCACAGGCCAGCTTGTCTTCTGTAAATGACTTTGGATATGAATTTGTTCAGTCACCTCTAAGCATTACACATGCCTGTACTTGTCCACTTGATTGGTGGTGGAGAGAGGAAGTGAGGGAGGGAATCGTTCAAGCCAAACTGGTCATGTTTAGAAGATATCCTAGATGATAAGCACTGTTTCGTGTCTTCTCTTGAGCTCACGCTCAGTCGTGTCCAACTCTTTGTCACTCTTTGGACTATAGCCCACCAGGCTCCTCTGTCCATGGGATTTTTCAGGCAAGAAAACTGGAGTGGGTTGCCACTTTCTCCTCCAGAGGATCTTCCTGACCCAGGAATCAAACCCACATCTCCTATGTCTCGTGCATGGTAGGTGGATTCCTTACCTGATGAACTACTGGGGAAGCCCCCAAATAATTATTATTTCTTGTCTTGTTCAAGACTTAGATGGGTGAAGGTTTATTTAGCAGTGCTGTGTACACAGTGGACAAGTATCTAGTCTACTTTTATAAGTATCTAATAAAAGATAATATCTAGTCTTTTAGATATTTAGAAGTGTTTAATGTGTTAAAAGTAGAAGTAGTAGAATAATGCTTCTTATAAATAGCTTTTAAAAACTGATGGGAAATACTGTTTTTGTAAATGGGATTGTTAAACCTCCTCTCTAAACAGTACACTCTGTGTTTGTCCATTGGGTTGAAGAAGGTAGGAGGGAAGATTGCAAAGATGTTTTGCTAGTGTGTACTAGAAACCTTTCAACCTATCCATTGCTCTGTGTGTTACATGTATCTCATTTACCTTTACTGTGTATATTATGTATGTACTGGACAGATGGGTCCCAATTTTATCATAGCTAGTCTCTAGATATTAAAGAGGTTGCCGATATATGATAAAGTGAAGTTGTTCAGCCATGTCCGACTCAGTGACCCCATGGACTATCCATGGAATTCTCCAAGCCAGAATACTGGAGTGGGTAGCATTTTCCTTCTCCAGGGCATCTTCCCAATCCAGGGATCAAACCCAGGTCTCCCACATTGCAGGTGAATTCTTTACCAGCTGAGCCACAAGGGAAGCCCAATGCATGATTAAAGTGGAGTTAATAAATTAATATGTTTTGTATACTTTGTGTTATAATTCACTGAAAGGCTGTCATCTGAAAAGGAAATTGTAAATCACATCTAAGTGAAACACGTGAGTGTACTCCACCCACTGTTGGATAGATGACAAATAGGAGGAATTGGGAGAAATGAAGGGTTCTAGGCTAGAATATTCCTTCATAGAAGACACTTTCGGATATAACCATTTTTACATGTGTGTAGTTTATTCAATACTACTGTGTATACAGTGGACAAGTGAAAGCGAAGTCACTCAGTCGTGTCCGACTCTTTGTGACCCCGTGGACTGTAGCCTACCACGCTCCTCTGTCCATGGGATTCTCCAGGCAAGAATACTGGAGTGGGATGCCATTTCCTTCTCCAGGGGATCTTTCCGACCCAGGGATCGAACCTGGGTTTCCCACATTGGGGGCAGACTCTTTAACCTCTGAGCCACCAGGGAAGCCCATACAGTGGACAAACAAGTCCTTATGTGAAACATCTAGGTATACAACCTATGTTGAAAGTAGAGTTAAAGCCCATACAGTGGACAAACAAGTCCTTATTTGAAACATCTAGGTATACAACCTATGTTGAAAGTAGAGTTAAAGTAACACCTTTTAAGTATCTTTTCTGTTAATTCATAGGAATGGTTGTATTTGGGCAGTGGAATTGTTAAACTTGAGTAAACTCTCCAAGAAAAGTAAGTTCATTGGGTGGTGGGGAAGCAGGGGCAGGGAAGGAAGTACAGAGAGAAGGGTTCTGTATCCACCAGTCTTTATACAAGTTCAGACTATATAACCATTATTCTCTTTATGCACTTTAGTTAATACTGAAGTGTTTTAATCATAATTTTGCCAATATCTTTATCTAGAGACCTGTTGCCATTTTTGTACTTTCTGAAATATTTGTTGCTAAGAAAGTCAGGATTACATTTTTTACCTTCCAGATTGAGTTGGTATAGTATATTCTTAGTTATCAAAATACTCATAGCCTTGGGACTTTGAAATGGCAAATATTCATGATGTATGAAAAACACAATGCATAACTAACTGTATGGTCATCCAGGTCATTGCATCTATCGGTGGTTCAATTCTTTTTACTGCTGTGTAGTATTCCATGGTATTGATATACTATAGTTTGTTTGCCTATTCACCCACTGAAGGGCATGTGGGTTGTTTCCTTTTTTTTTTGGATACTATGAGTAAAGCTGCTGAAAACATTCAGGTTTCCATGTGAAAACAAGTCTTTATTTCTCTGGGATAAATGCCTAGGTGTACAACTGCTGGGTTGTACAGTAGTTACATGTTTAATTTTTTAAGAAACTGCCTGTGGCCATACTGTTTTACATTCTCACTCCCAGTATAGGAGTGATCCAGTTTATCTGAATTCTTATCAGCATTTCATGTTGTCAAATTTTTTATTTTTTAAAAAAAAGCTATTCTGATGCATATGTAATAACGTCTGATTGTGACTTTAATTTGCATTTCCCTAACAGTTAGAGATTAAGCCCATTTTCATGTACCTATTTACCACGTGTGTATCCTCTTTAGTGAAATAACTGTTCAGCTCTTTTGTTCTTTTTCTAATCAGATTCTTTGTTTTGTTTTGTTTTTTAATTGTTGACTGTTTTATTCTTAATATAAATCCTGGTTCTTTATCAGCTACATGGTTTGTAAATATTTTCTCCCATTGATCTAGGTACTAATACTACAGTTTTGGCTATGTAAGTCTTATATCAGGTGGACTGATTCCTTTTACTCTTATATGTTTTCAAAATTGTTTGAAGTATTCTGTGGCTTATACCTTTGGATATAAATTTTAGAATAATCTTACTTAATTTATAAAAATAAAACTTTGTAAGAATTTTGAGTGAAATAAATCTATAAATCAATTTGGGCTCAGCTTTATGCCCCACTGTCTCCTAGAATATTGAAATCAGAAGATCCTTGACTGAGAAATCAGAGCAGCACAAATAAAAATACCTAAAAAACATCATCAGGCAATGAGATAGACCAGCCACGTCTCTTTAAAATTAAGCTCTCTTTTCCTTAAATATGAAGAAGAACCAACAAGGATCACCAGAAATCTTAGAAGAGTCTTTATTATGAAATATCATGACATAAACAGGACAGAAAACAGTAATTCAAAAAGAACTGAGACAATGCAAGGGAAAGAAAACCACCCCCCGCCCCAAACTCTATTTATATGCTGAGAGATAAAAGAGAAGATGTTGCATCTGAAAATCAGGGACAGACTGCTTTAGAAAATAATAAATTAGGGAACAAAAAATATCTCAGGGGGAAAAAAAAAAACAGAGAAAGAGGAAAAATGAAAATACCTAGAGAATTGGAATATAAGTTCAGGTAAATTTCCCAGAAAGTAGGGCAAATGGACAAGAGAGAAAAACAGTCTAATATCTGAATAATACATACATATGCAACTTTTTTAAAATTATAAATAAAAGTTAAAACTTAAAAATGCCTTTTGGTTAAAACTGTATAATCTCTAACATAGTTTTCAATATTCTTCACAAAATTACCCATTCTTACCTATCCCCTAGAGCCATACTATAGTGAAGAAGGCTTTTTAAAATCAGTCTGGGATTTATTAATTCATTCATCTATTCATTAATGGAATAAAATATACTAAATTTCCACTACATACCAGTGGTAATGTGGGACACAGCACAGAGAGGAAAAATACATCTATGCCACCTTAAAATTTTGTTTCAATTATTAAAAAAATTTTTTTAAACACAATAAAATAAACACTGATAAAACTATATTCACAAGATCCTATAGAAGCACAGAAGTACTGCATTTACCCTAGAAAATGGTAGAAACTGCCAACAAATGCTTTAAGGAAGAAATGGAGATTCAAAGGAGTTTCCAAGTCAACTATGTGTTAACAACCAAAAGCAGAAGAAAGATGCTTCAGGCAGAAAGAAGAGCATTGACAAGAGATGTGAAGCACTGTTTCCCATTCAAGTAACAATGTTTGAGTCCTAATCACATGTTAGATGTTAGACCTTAGAGTGGTAAAGTTAGTGTCCCTTCCCTAAAAGGAGTCTTACCTGCCAATAATGAGAAGCATATGAGAGGAACATCAAAGTTAGACTCAGACGTCAAGATAGATTTCCTAGATGAAGATGACCGTGAGAGACACAGATGTATAGAATGGACTTTTAGACTCTGTGGGAGAGGGAGAAGGTGGGATGATTTGGGAGAATGGCATTGAAACATATATACTATCATGTAAGAAATGAAGCGCCAGTCTATGTTTGATACAGGATACAGGATGCTTGGGGCTGGTGCATGGGGGCAATCCAGAGAGATGATATGGGGTGGGAGGTGGGAGGAGGGTTCAGGATTGGGAACTCATGTACACCCATGGCTGATTCATGTCAATGCATGGCAAAACCAATACAGTATTGTAAAGCAAAATAAAGTAAAAATAAAAATTAATAAAAAAGAATAAAATTAGCCAGTTATCACACTGAAAGAGACACAAAAGAATACACGACAGGATGTAGACGATTAAGACAATAGATACACAAAGAAGGACCAGGTTTAAAATGAAGGAGAATGTAAGGTAACAAATGCACCCTAGCAGTATTTTCAAACATCATTAGAAAATAAATTAGATAAAAATTCAAGTGGCAAGGATCTTGAAAATCATTCTCAAACACACAGGAAAATAAATAGATGAAAGTGGCTGGAGTAAAAGTAGATGAACAGAAATAACTAGCATTCATGAAAAAGTGGACAGAACAAAAAGGCAAAAACCAACAGTAAATGATATAATAGAAGAAAATTTTTCCTATAATGAAAAAGGATCTAAATCTGTACAATAAAAATGGCCACCATGTGCCAAGAGAAAATAAAAGAAACTAATATACAGAAACAACATTGTAAAACTCTTGAGAGAAAAAAATAAAGCCTTCCATGGGCAGCAAGGCAGAAAAAATATGTTATCTACCAAAGAAGAGCCCCCCCCCTCCCGAAAAAAAAAAGCCAGCCTGAGAGGTCTGTGAGCAACACTGTATGCCAAACTGTGGATAAAAAACTTCTGAGGCTTGAGAGGGAAAATTTGTGTCTCAGGAATTTCATACCCAAATAAGCCATTCACTGTTTATGTGTGAAGTCAAGAGAAAAACATTTTCAGATATAGAAGGATTCATAAAGTATAAGACCCACAACTTTTTCCTGAAATTAAGAAAGCTATAAAGTCTTACTGCTTGAAGTATGGTCCACAGACAAGCAGCATTGACATCACCTGGGAATTCATTAGAAATGAAAACTCCTGGGCCCCACTCCAGACCTACTGAATCAAAGTTTATATTTTAACAAGATCCCTAGGTGATTCATATGTGCATTAAAATTCCAGAAGCACAACTCGAAACATATCCCTGCCAACAAAGTGATGATTCAGAAAGAAGAACTGAAAGTATTGACAATGAACACTGAAATAATATATGTACACAAACTCAATTAAGTTTCGATGTTGGTTTGAAATATGATTATGAAAGAAAAGATAAAAAGGGGATAAATGCTGCCAATAAATTGAGTATAAGATCCCAAGTTATAATAACAAAATCCCACTGAGTGGAAATGAAAAAGAAAAGCAGAGAACATGCATTGACTTACAAATAAGAAGAGACTGGTATTTTATTATTGGCATTGATAGTTATAAAACAATTGTTAAAGTATGATTTTGAAACATCTTAAATTTAATCATCAGAAATATAAAGACAAAATGGCTCAGCAAGTAAAGAATTTGCTTGCAATGCAGGAGACACAAGAGACTTGGGTTCAATCTCTGGGTCAGGAAGATCCCCTGGAGAATGAAATGGCACCCCACTCAAGTATACTTGCCTGAAAAATCCTATGGACAGAAGAGCCTGGTGGGCTACAATCCAATGTGTCACAAAGACTCAGACACGACTGAGAAGCTAAGCATGTATGTATGTGTGTGTATATATATATATATATAATTTTGAAATTACCAGAGGTAAAGTTCAGCAAAATAATAGGAAGAATGAAAGATTTTAAATAGAGAAGGTCATCCAAGCACATATATTGAATTCTCTCCCTCTTATAACTACCTAGTGAAATAACCAACAAAGCATATTAATAGGTTAACATCTCTACATCATAGCTAAAAATTCATAAAGGCTATACACAAGCCAAAAATTTCAATATACATATGAATAAGACTGAATTAAAGGATGGTACACAAATATACTATTCACTTACACAAAAGAGAAGCTTGCACGAGATGCAGGTTTGGTCCCAGGGTCAGGAAGATCCCCTGGAGGAGGAAATGGCAACTCACTCCAGTATTCTTGCCTGGAAAATCCCATAGACAGAGAAGCCTACAGTCCAGAGTCATGGGGTCACAATGAGTCAGACAAGACTGAATGACTGAGCATGTGCACACAAGCAACACACACATCTCTTCAAACAGTGCTTACACCCTATTCTCTATCTCACTTTTCCTTTTAGGACTCCAATTATACATGGTTTAGACCTTTTCATCTTATATCCATACCTTTTCATCCTTATTCTATGTTTGTTCATTTTCCCTGTGTAATTTAGCCTGGATATTTCTACAAATCTATACTCTCTTCTGCTGTTTCTAATCTGCTGTTATGGCTATCTATTTAGTTTATGGTTTTAGTTATCATTTGCTTCTATTCTCAAATTCCCATATAATTCCATTTTATGGATTCCAGTTCTTTGGTGAAATCCTATATCCTGCCATCTATTTTTGCAAATACTTATTACAGGGGTTTTGTTTTCTAATACACAGGTCCTAGGACCTATTTCTAACTTTAGTACCTATTTCTATCATTTGATTTTCCTCTTGTTCTTGTCTCATGGTAAGATTGGTAATGATTTATTGAATTATTGCCATAATCTATAAAAATTTGTATACTCTCTAGTTGGTGTCATAGTCCTCTAGAATGTTTTTTTAAGCTTCTTGGAGGCAGTTGAAACAGCAACAAATTTCATTATTCAAGTTAGGGTTGAATTAAGATGGTTTCAGTTTTTGTAATATCTAGTCTATTTAGGATTAGATTTCCCTTTCTCCTAGGGTATAGCCCTTCAAGGATACAAACTATCACCTGAGGTGTTTACCATAGCTTTGAACTCCAATTTTTATGTCCTAGGAGAAGGAAATGGCAACCCACTCCAGTGTTCTTGCCTGGAGAATCCCAGGGACAGGGGAGCCTGGTGGGCTGCAGTCTATGGGGTCGCACAGAGTCAGACACGACTGAAGCGACTTAGCAGCAGCAGCAGCAGCAGGACTATGAAACTGCCAGTAAATCTGGTCAGTTTCTCAGCCCCTTAGAAGCTGGTTTCTGCTTGACTTCTCTGCCTCTTACTGCTTAAAAACTGGTAAATGCCTGGATAAAAAATATGACTCAGATAAAGTCATTTTCTGCATATCACTGCCTTCAGGGATCTAGCAGTCTCAAGTTCTAAGTCCATGATTATTTTTTACTTCTCAGTTTCTGATTCCCAGGCTCCCCTGGTGGCTCAGCTGGTTAAGAATCTACCTGCAATGCCAGAGACCTGGGTTTGATCCCTGGGTTGGAAAGATCCCCCAGAGCAGGAAAAGGCTACCCACTCCAGTATTCTGGCCTGGAGAATTTCATGGACTGTATAGTCCATAGGGTTGCAAAGAGATGGACACGACTGAGAAACTTTCACTTCTGGTTCCCAATTACCCATCATTAGACTGCTAATATCTGTGATAGTTTTATTACATCCAAACATGGTCCAAACTGAAGTGAGACAAATAAGGACTTTTATAAACCTACATGAATTCAATTTAAAGGCAAGTCTTTTAATCTAAGATTATGTCTACTTTTTAATGCTTAAATGCAAAAATTCTGATTGTAATTCTTTCTTGAAAAGCCTGTGATGCTGGACCATAGTTGAATTTTTGGTTTGTTTTTATTTTTGCCTTTATTTGACCAAATAAAATATTGACAACCTGTATCAGTTCTAAATATGCTTTTTCTTTTTGGACAATTTCCAAGAATTTGAAATCCAAAAATCTGAGATTCTTTTCCACAGTCTACTAATCTGCCTCTTTCTTCAAAACTGCCCCTTTCTGCTTTCTCCTTTATCTACCGTTTTTTCAGGAATAAAAGCCTCTTTTCATTTCCTGCTCCAGCAACTTTTCGTATGCTGGCTCCAGTATATTACCCTCCACCCTCGTATAATTCACTTCCTCTAAGCAGTCAGGTCTCAAAAAGAAACTCTCAGTACAGAGGACTTCCCTGTGTTGGCATTATCTACCCCTTGACAAAATGTTAATTTCATATAATTTGATTACATACTTGTCTATTGTTTGTCCCTCTAGATTAGAAGAACCATGAGGGCAAGTTCTGTGCTAGTTTATTTTTTTAACTTATTCACTTGGCTGTGTTGGGTCTTAGTTGCAGCCTGCAGGATCTTCATTGCACCATGCAGGATCTTTTGTTGCAATGCACAGACTCTCTAGTTGTGGAACTGGGTTTCTGGAGAGAGAGCCAGTAGTTGTGGCACGCAGACTTAGTTGCTCCATGGCATGTGGGATCTTAGTTCCCCGACCAGGGATTGAACCCACATCCCCCACATTGCAAGGCAGACTCAACCACTAGACCACCAGGGAAGTCCCTCTGTGTTAGTTTAATTCACAGGTGTTAAACTCCTTGCCCACACCAAGGTATAAAAAACATTTTGGAGCTGAAGACTTGGGTAGTATAAGGATTCTGAAGATTTCTTTGAGAAATCTATGCTGGGAGCCTAATCCTCAGTCTGCTGTAACAGAAAGAGAAGAGACAAGGGCTTCGATCTGCTAACCACCAGTCAAGAGGAAGAAATTTTGGAATGCCAGCTGAAGAGTTCAATAGGTGTCACTTGCAGTTGGTTGCTATCTAATTCACACTTGAGATACATAAGAGCTGAGAGCTCAGCTGCAGTGGACTGTGTAAGCAGAGAAATGTTGCCATATTGGCTCCTAGAACTGGGAAGTTTCTTTAGCAAAGTTCACAGGAGGATTTCCAACGAACCAGATGTGGTCTGCATGCAAGACAGTCAGTGTTTAGGAACAAACATACCAAGACAGCTGCTGAGGGGGCGAGTATATATAAATAGGGAGAGGTTGGGACATGTCTAGGTGTCCTAGAATAGGAAAGAGCAGCATTACCAAGTTAGAGGATTGCGAATACCACATCTCAAGTGAACTGCACTCAAAGAATCCCAAGGAATTGGCGGGGGGTGGGGTG
>SJYX01004760.1:180206-215118 GCA_006410675.1 Oreotragus oreotragus
TGGGGGTGGGGGTGGGGTGGAAGGAGAAGATAAAGTCTCAGAGAAATCCATCAAAGTGCTCACAATAGATTAAAAAGTAGCTTTAAATACCTCGCCTGGAGAATCCCATGGATGGAGGAGCCTGGTTGGCTACTGTCCATGGGGTCGCAAAGAGTCGGACACGACTGAGCGACTTCACTATGACTATCACTAACCAGATAGCATCAATACCTGCTCCCTAAATTAATGTCAGGAGCTTCCCAGGTGACTCAGTGGTAAAGAATCTTTCTGCCAATGCAGGAGATGAGAGTTAATAATTGGGCTGGGAAGATGCCCTGAGGGGAATGGCAATCCATTTCAGTATTCTTGCCCGGGAAATCCCATGGACAGAGGAGCTTGGCAGGCTACAGTCCATGGGGTCACGAAGAGTCAGACATGACCAAGCAACTGAGCACACACACACACACAAAGTCATGGCAGCACTCTCCTCCTCCTCCTCCTC
Organism: Oreotragus oreotragus; assembly: GCA_006410675.1. Classification (NCBI taxonomy): domain Eukaryota; kingdom Metazoa; phylum Chordata; class Mammalia; order Artiodactyla; family Bovidae; genus Oreotragus; species Oreotragus oreotragus. Next base: position 180,688 of record SJYX01004760.1, read on the forward strand.
TACTCTTGCCAAAATCTCTTCTTCTGAGTATGTACAGAGAAGGCAGAAAAAGCTGAAGAGTTGCCCTTCCTAACTTGAAGCCCTTCCAGTAGCAGCCAACCACAGTTAGGAGAGAAAAGACACAAATTCACACTGAGATAGACCACTTGGAAAAAATCATATTCTAGGCAAAATCAAAGCACTTTTTAAATACAGTAATAAGCATGAAAGCATTTTGGTTGTCTGACAACAAGATAAAAATGCCCATTCATGCTCCTTAATATACTCCTCTAATTATTTTAACAAATACAAGTACATACCATTTTTATTTTTTAATTTTGCCTTTATCTCTTTTGCCAGTGGATAAGTGGAATTTATGGTGTTTAACAGATCCTTGATTTGAATAAGGACCATTTATACCAGTGATTCAAATGGAACCTTGATCAAAATTTTGAGGTTAAGTAGTCTCATCTCCTCTATTCTTCCTAATTATTGCCTTGGCATTTATCACAGGATATATTTTTTATGGGGGCAGGGCATGAGGGATGATGCCAAGGAAACATAAAATGCTCTAATATATGGGGTTTGGCTTTTATAGTCAGTTGTTGGTGACTGGAAAGGTACACACCACTTTTAAAAAGTAAAAGACAAACACAAATAAGCCCCACTCTTTTCCTATCTGCAAATGACAGTGTCAGTCACTTCCAACTCTTTGGGACCCCCACAGACGGTAGCCCGCCAGGCTCCTCTGTCCATGGAATTCTTCAGGCAGGAATACTGGAGCGGGTTGCCATTTCCTATTCCAGGGCATCTTCCTGACCCAGGGATCGAACCCAGGTCTCCTGCATTGCAGACAGATTCTTTACCGTCTGAGCCACCAGGGAAGCCACTAAATATTTAGACATTGCAGATGATATACCACCAGCACAGTACTTCCTAAAGCCATGAAGCCAAGTTACCTTCCCAACACCACCCATCCAAAGGGGCTGACGTCCCATGGAGAAGAGCAGATAAAGCTGCCACTTACCTGCCAGTCAAACATCTCCGCAGAGAATATGAGGCTCCTCCCCCACAAGTCCTCGAGCAGTCACTCCAGTCTCCCCAGGCGTCCCAGTTGCTATCTTTCTCTTCATCTGATCGAGTGTTTCTTGAGGTCTGAAAAGTGGAAAGCACAGTAAATTATAGACAAAATGCCAGATATCCCAAAGGCTTTCCTAGTTTTCCCAGACTCTTAGTCTAAGCTGTTCACAAACACTAAAGTTGCCTGAAAGTACTTTGCTTCAGAATGGTTACATCAAACACACACAATAGTTAGGGTTTTTTTTTTTAATATTTATTTATTTGTCTGCACTGGGTCTTAATTGCTGGTACACAGGATCATCGATCTTCACTGGGGCATGTGGACTCTTAGTTGTGGTGTGCAGGATCTAGTTCCCTGACCGGGGATTGAACTGGGGGCTCACTGCATTGGGAACACAGAGTCTTAGCCACTGGGCCACCAGGGGAGTCCCACACACAAGATAGTTTTATATGGAAACTAGAGGCACATGAATACTTTTCCACTTATGAGGGTTTTATCCAGATGGCTTCCTAGCTCAGATTGAAATGTGATATTTTATCATTTCAACATTTAAACACATTGGGTAAATATTAAAAATAATATTTATTATTATTAATTTGTTTTATAGCTTACATAGCAAGGTCCTAGCTTGTACCCTGGAGAAGGCAAAGGCACCCCACTCCAGTACTCTTGCCTGGAAAATTCCATGGATGGAGGAGCCTGGTAGGCTGCAGTCCATGGGGTCGCTAAGTTGGACACGACTGAGCGACTTCACTTTCATGCATTGGAGAAGGAAATGGCAACCCACTCCAGTGTTCTTGCCTGGAGAATCCCAGGGACGGGGGAGCCTAGTGGGCTGCTGTCTATGGGGTCGCACAGAGTCAGACATGACTGAAACAACTTAGCAGCGGCGGCGGCAGCAGCAGCTTGTACCTAAGGCATTCTCACCTCTGTCTGTCATATAGACTGGTGCAAACTTCAAGGAAACCTTTGTGCCTGGGGATTTGTGGAACCTCCTGAGAGAGGGTCCACCCCAAGAAGACAAAACAGATAAAGCTTCAGGGTTCAAGAAAATAGAGAAAGTTCAATTATGAATACAGTTGGCTTAACTTGTTTTCTGGACTTGCCACCACTGATTTATATCAATATAGTGTGTGTGTGTGTGTGTGTCTGTGTGTGTGTGTGTCTGTGTGTGTGTTAGTTGTTCAGTCATGTCCAACTCTTTACAACCCCATGGACTGTAGCCCACCAGGCTCCTCTGTCCATGGGATTCTCCAGGCAAGAATACTGGAATGAGTTGCCATTTCCTCCTCTAGGAAATCTCTCTGACCCAGGGATCGAACCCAGGTCTTCTGCATTTCAGGCAGATTCTTTACTATCTGAGCCACCAGGGAAGCCCTTATGTCAAGATACGTTAGAGAAAAGAGAACTGGGAAAGTTTAAAATTTTTTAAATATATAGATGGATATAGGCTCAATGGTAAACAATCCATCTGCCAGTGCAGGAGATGTAAGAGATATAGGTTCAATCCTTCAGTCAGGAAGATCCCCTGGAGAAGGAAATGGCAACCCACTCCAGTACTCTTGCCTGGGAAATCCCATGGACACGGGCACCAGGTGGGCTACAGCCGATGGAGTTGCAAAGAGTCAGATACAACTGAGTGACTGAGCATACATACACACAGAAATGAAAAGAAATGATGTGTATTACTTAAATAAAATCACAAAACTTTACAAAGAGGACTAAAGCAGACTCAAAGAGATGAAGAAACATACCATAGTCCTAAATAGCTGGACTCAATACTGAAAAATGTTAATTCTCTCCAAATTCATCTATAAATTTATAACAACTCCAATCAAAATCCCAAAAGGAGGTTTTCTGGACTTTAACAAATGATTCTAAAGTTCAACCAGTGGAGTAAATGTCTACAAGAGCCAAGAAAAAACTGTAAAAGATGGGAAATTAGAAGGAAATTGCCTCAATTAAAAGAGTATAGAACTGGCATAGCAATAAGCATTCATATCTATTAAGTTTTCTTAAAAAGCCCAGAAGCAGACCCAAGGATAAGAACATAGTATAGAACCACAAGCCAGTGTGATGAGTGGTTTAAAAGAAAACATAGATAACTTCTTCACAAGATATACCAAAATTAATTCAGATATATTCCAGAAATCAATATTTTAAATGTGGAAACCGCAAAATAGTAAAAAAGTTATAGACTAAAAGTCACACAGACTTGATGTAACAAAGATTGTCCTAGATATATCAACCAAGGTAGAAATCCTAAAGGAAAAGACTAACAGATTTAATTACATTAAAATGGAAACACCATAGCATTTTCTATCTCACCTATAGATAAAGGAATAAGTATGTGAATATCCAGATTTCCTAGGTGGTTGAACTTTAGAATCATTTGTTAAAGTCCAGAAAACCTCCTTTTGGGATTTTGATTGGAGTTGTTATAAATTTATAGATGAATTTGGAGAGAATTAACATTTTTCAGTATTGAGTCCAGCTATTTAGGACTATGGTATGTTTCTTCATCTCTTTGAGTCTGCTTTAGTCCTCTTTGTAAAGTTTTGTGATTTTATTTAAGTAATACACATCATTTCTTTTCATTTCTGTGTGTATGTATGCTCAGTCACTCAGTTGTATCTGACTCTTTGCAACTCCATCGGCTGTAGCCCACCTGGTGCCCGTATCCATGGGATTTCCCAGGCAAGAGTACTGGAGTGGGTTGCCATTTCCTTCTCCAGGGTATCTTCCTGACCGAAGGATTGAACCTATATCTCTTACATCTCCTGCACTGGCAGATGGATTGTTTACCGTTGAGCCTATATACATCTGTATATTTAAAATTTTTTAAACTTTCCCAGTTCTCTTTTCTCTAATGTATCTTGATATAAGTGCTTCGCCTGCGAATCCAGGAGACAAGAGACGCAGGTTCGATCCCTGGCTTAGAAATATCCCCTGGAGTAGGAAATGGCAACTCACTCCAACAGTCTTGCCTGGCAAATCCCATAGACAGAGCCTGGCAGGCTACAGTCCATGCAGTTGCCAAGAGTCAGACATGATCTAGTGACTAAACACCACCAACAAACGTGAATATCCACACGAAAACGCGGCAATAAAAGCACAAGCATATGGGCTGGAAGAAAACCACCAGGATGCCTCTAAGGATGGCGGGAGCAAGACGAGGAGTGAAGGCTGTTGGAGAAACACAAAAAAGGAGTGCCAAAGGAACATTTTATTCTCCTCCCCGCCCTCATAAGAGATCTGACACAAACATGACAAAACATTTAACTTGATGAAGCCAGGTGGTACGAGAACAGATGTTAGTTTTCTCCAAACTTCTATGGATTTGACATTTCTTTTTAAAAATTGGGGGTTAAAGGCGATCATTGAACATCCATAGAAGTTTGGAGAAAACAGACACCCATTCTAGTACCACCTGGTTTCATAAAATTGAATGTTTTGTCATGTTTGTGTCAGATCTTTTATTGGGGGGAGTGCCCAGAGAAAAGAGTCAGAGATTAATTAAAATGTTAGCAGCTGCTACCTCTAAGTGGAAGGATGCTGAGCAATTTTACTTCTTTTTTATTTGTGTCTCTGCGTTTTGTAAAGTTCTTTTGTAAAGCCAACACTTTAATATTTTAATCGAAAACAAGCAAGCAAACAAACAAAACCACATCCTGTTGACGTATAGAAAAGCTGAAGTCAGACAGGACTTCATAGGTGAGTCCTATGTTAGAGACCAGGAGAGTTCATGCAGGAAGCCCTGACATCTAATAAACTGTAGCAAGAGACTCCACTAGATATTACACAGATTTCCTTAAGCCTTTAGGCTAAGTTACCTCATCCAACCAAAAAAATAAATAAAAAATTAAGAGCGGGCTCTGCAGAAAGGACCTTCAAATGTTAAATGAAGAAATAATGACTCCTAGCAAGGAGGAGGTTTTCCAATAATTTTTACCCACGTCTCACCGGTCAGTCGGTTTCCTGGCTTCTTACCAAGTCACCTATTTATAGCACAGTAAGCAGCCCTACTAGAGGCAATATTTCAGCAAAAGTCAAGTGAAAGGAAAGAATAAATATCTGGCAACTGATCGAGTCTGTCATCAGGGATAAAGGCTAATTAAACCCATATTATTTACTGTTCTAATTAGACCACTGTTCAGTTCAATTTTCTACACCAAATGTCACCACACAGAACTGTGTCCTGTCTATAATGTAATATAAAATAAAGTTTCAATTCATAAAAAATACAATAAGCAGTTTAATACATTCATCTGGGCTTTTAGGTCGGTGAGTTCAAATCATTTTAGGTAAACATTTAAAATATACACAGCTGAAATTGATTTTTCATTTTGTCACTTGATATACTGATAGGTTGAATGTGAAAAGTTGAAAAACATCATCATATATATTTTAAAGTGAAAGTCGAGAGTTCATTGCAATATTGTTTTAATTTGTTTTTATTCCCACTGTCCCATCTGTACAGTTTAGAGTTTCTTTCCATAACTTCTCCACCTATACTTACCCAAAAAAGTATCTTGATTCTAAAATAAATAGGCAAGTTATAAAGGCAGGTCTTTGGTTTCTCTGACTGAATCAATAAGACTTTTTTTTCCCCCTAAGAAACAGAAAATGACATCTCAAAGAGGTTCTCGAGTTTGTCTCCTCTCTCTGGCCATGAAGACAGTCAGATTCTGCTTTGAAATGCCACTGCTATTTCTTACCAGCCAGTCTTCTTGCCCATCTCATCTATCTTCTTTTCTCAAGAGTAGCAATGACATCCCCATTTTATACCCACTTTTCATCTCTTCCATTTGATGCCAACAGCATGATGATAATGATGATAACACAAACATTTAGAAAAACAAAACCTCTTTTGGAGCTGAACAAAGTGCCACAGGGTCATTTCTGAACATTTATATTTGTGTGTATTCTTCCTTATAGTGAAAGAGAACTTGCTTCCCTGGAACTTTCACCCTTCAAGAGCAGTGGATAGTGAGTCTCCATCCTCTGCTACAGAAGAACTCTTCTTGAGATATCACAAACCGGCTGGTACCCTCAATTGTCCCAGCTGTCTCGGGAATGTTTCCTCTCTGCACCGGAGGGATGGTACGGGGAGGGAGATGAGAGGGGGGTTCAGGATGGGGAACACGTGTACGCCCGTGGCGGATTCATGCTGATGTGTGGCAGAACCCATACAGTATTGTAACGTAATTAGCCTCCAATGAAAATAAATAAATTTAAATAAAAAATAATAACATAAAATTTTAAAAATTAAATGTAGCGTCCAGAATATAACATTGCTGTCTGAGAACAATACAGACCACACAGTGTCCCTATTCTCCAGGTTTCTTTTGGTGAGATCTAAGTTTCCATCTCCCTTTATTCCCTCCCTTTCCCTTCCTCCCTTCCTTCCTCCTTCCCTCCCTTCCTTTCTTTCCCCTTTCTTCTTACCTTTTCCAGTCACATCATTTATTGGATCTCATTATGGAGGCAGTATTGCATAATGGTTGAAAGTTGTATGACTCTGGTTAAGAGTCATAGCCTTCTTAGCCTTTCTAAAACTCATCGAAAAATAGAGATAACTTTACTCCAACAGTATTTAAATAAAAGATCATCTATATAGACTGTATCACACAGCATCTCAGTAAAGTTAATAAGTGACTGTCTCAATCTCTCTCTCACTCAGTGTCACTCAGTGTCCTATTCTTTGTGACCCCTAGGACTGTAGTCTGCCAGGCTCCTCTGTCCATGGGATTCTCTAGGCAATAATAGTGGAGTGGGTAGCCTTTCCCTTTTCCAGGGGATCTTCCGGACCCAGGGATTGAGCTTGGGTCTCCCGCATTGCAGACAGATTCTTTACTGTCTGAACCACCAGGGAAGCCAGAATGTCTCAATAAGTATAAGCTAGCTATTGTTCTTCAAAATAATGTCTTTTTTTCTCCAAACAATGACAGGAGAGCCAGCTTTCTCCCATCTTAACTTAGGCAAGACTTAACATTAATCGCTACTGAATTTCCTCTTGTTGATTTTGGCCCAGAATACCAGCCTGCTGATATCTCTTTGAACCCTGATCTGTCACCCCGTTGACAAGTCACTTTGCTCAGCTTTGCAGTTTCCATGCTCCACCCAAGTCTCTGATAAACATGCTAGACACAGCTCCCTCATCTTACAGAATTCCACATGCACATTTCTGCTTTTTTACAATAGTAAGCAGACCCTAATGCCAAGTAAGCAGCCAACTAATCAAACTTGGAATCTGTGGACACAGTTTAACATTACAATAAAAATATGAAACAAAAACCAATCACCGTCATCAAGCATCAGGAGGCAGGAAGATTGGTGGGGTGGGACAAAGCCAGCCGTCAGGAGGCACTGAATCAGAGATGCTGGGGTGGGGTCTGTATGCCTGGGCTGCATGTTGGTGGTGAGTCTCCTGAGAGAAGAGGTATTTAGCAGCCCCACTTTGGTCAGCTCCAGCTCTGAAATCTAGTGACAATAAAGTATGTTTGACTGATACTATTTGACCTGAGGGTCACCCTGAAGAGGCAACTTCTGTTTGTAAGTTGGGTACCACTATTCCCCATTCCTTCTTCTCGGACATCCCCATGAGCTGTCTGAAAAGCGATTAAGTGATTAATTAAATTCCTTGTTATTAACATTTTATAAGGTAAGTTGTTCTCTGAATCCTTTGTCGTTGTTGTTGTTCAGTCACTAAGTCATGTCTGACTCTTTGAGACCCCATGGGATGCAGCACGCCAGGCTTCCCTGTCTCCCAGAGCTTGGTCAAGTTCATGTCCATTGAGTCAATGATGCCATATGCTAACCATCTCATCCTCTGCCACCCTCTTCTCCTCTTGCCTACAATCTTTCCCAGCATCAGGGTCTTTTCAAATGAGTCAGCTCTTCGCATCAGGTGGCCAAAGTACTGGAGTTTCAGCTTCAGCATCAATCCTTCCAATGAATATTCAGGGTTGATTTCCTTTAGGTTGGCTGGTCTGATCTTCTTGCAGTCCAAGGGTCTCCCAAGAGTCTTCTCCTCCAGCAACAGAAGATGCAACATCACTTCTTTGGCATTCAGCCTTCTTTATGGACCAACTCTCATATCCACACATGAACCCTATCCATAGACTTTACCCCTAAGTCTGAGTCAACCAACATCATGTCACTCAGCGACCCTGTTCTGGGCCAGACTCTGAAATGTGCACAAAGAAAAAGCTGAAGAATCTGGTCCTGCACAAAGCAGCTACCATGTCTGTACAGAGTGAGCATCCTTGTCATAGTTGATGTTGCCATTTTAATTGCCAAGTTGTGTCCACCTCTTTGCAACCCCGTGGACTGTAGCCTGCCAGGCTCCTCTGTCCATGGGATTCTCCAGGCAAGAATACTAGGGTGGGTTGCCATTTACTTTTCCAGGGGATCTTCCCAGGTCAGGGACTGAACCCATGTCTCCCACATCGGCACGTGGATTCTTTACCACTGAGTCACCAGGGAGGCCCATCCTTGCCAATACCTTTCCTATATTGCTTCTAACATTCTCAACAAACCCTTGAGGTGGATATTATCAATCCTCATTTTATAGATGTACAACTGCAGCTTCCAGAACCATATGCTCAAAATGTAGGGGAGCCCGCGCAGAACTCCTTCCTGCCTGACCCAGATGAAGCCTGCTTCTATTCCCAGATACTCCTTGCCTACCCTTCTGGACCAGGAATCCAATCAAAAGAAGGAGCAACTTATCACCACTCCCAGTTGGCATTTCACATCTTAGATCAAACAGATCTGCTGCTGTGATTCACTTGACCACAACATTCCTTCCATATCTCAATGAAGTCTTTTTGCTTTCCTCCCCATCTCTATGTTGTAAGCCTATTAAAAAAACAGAGACATCACTTTCCAGACAAAGATCCATATAGTCAAAGCTATGGTTTTTCTAGTAGTCCTGTATGGATGTGAGAGTTAGACCATAAAAAAGGCTGAGTGTCGAAGAACTGATGCTTTCAAATTGTGGTGCTGGAGAAGACTCTTGAGAGTTCCTTGGACTGAAAGAAGATCAGACCAGCCAACCTAAAGGAAATCCACCCTGAATATTCATTGAAAGGACTGATGCTTAAGCTGAAGCTCCAATACTTCAGCCACCTGATTCGAAGAACTGACTCACTGGAAAAGGTCCTGATGCTGGGAAAAATTGAAAGCAAAAGAAGAGGGTGAGATGGTTAGATGGCATCACTGACTTGATGGACATGAATCTGAGCAAACTGCAGGAGATAGTGAAGGACAGGGAATCCTGGCGTGCTGCAGTCCACGGGGTCACAAGGAGTCAGACACAACTTAGCGACTGCACAACAAAATGTTGCAAGCAGAGCTCCATGTTTTTCCAAAATATTTTATTTTATCTAAATTATTCCATGAGGAAAGCCTGCCTTCTTTAACTATTTATTGTATTGGAGTATAGCTGATGAGAAATGTTGTGATAGTTTAAGGTGGACAGCAAAGGGACTCAGCTATACATATACATGTATCCGTTCTCCCCTGACCTTCCCTTCCATCCAGGCTGCCACATAACACTGAGCAGAGTTCCCTGTGCTATAGAGTAGGTCTTTGCTGGTTATCCATTTGAAACACAGCAGTGTGTACATGTCCATCCCAAATGCCCGAACGATCCTTTACCCCCATTCCTTCCCCCAGCAACCATAAGTTTGTTCTCTAAGTCTGTGAGTCTCTTTCTGTTTTAAAGTTCATTTATAGCATTTCTTAGGAATATTCTTGACCAATGTTCACAGCCAAGATGCATTTGTTAATTCTCTCATACAAACATATACAAAGGGCTTGCAATGCTCAAGGTTCAGTGAGGATGGGGATCAGGTCCTCACTGTAAGTAAGTAGCAGGTGAGATCAGAATCAGCCCTCGGTCACTGAGAGCCATAGACGCAAGGGACCAGAGCAAGTAGATGCTGAAACAGAAACAATTTCCACCTTGGTTACTTTCCAGTTTGCTGTTCAGTCACTCAGTCGTGTCTGAGTCTTTGCAGCCCCATGGAATGTAACCTGCCAGGCTCCTCTGTCCGTGGAATCTCCCAGGCAAGCATACTGCAGTGGGTTGCCATTTCCTTCTCCAGGGAATACACTAATTCTGCTGGGAGCACTGAGCTAACCCCCGAATGTCCCCATCAACTTCTCCGATGTAGTGGGGTTGCAAGTGTGTTCTTATTTTTGACTCAAATCTATTTTCTAATTATAATGGAATTACAACACTTTCTGTTTTCTTCCTTTTGCTCATTTATATCTCCCAGTTTTATACAATGAACATGTATACTTTATGCAATAAAACACCCAATAAAAGTTCTTTTTCTTAAGAGGGAATAAAAACACTAACGGGCAACCTGTGAAAACACATCCAGAGATGCAACATGTTGTGCTGTTTGGTTAAAACTATCAGGCTTCAAGATCTTTTAGGAAATCCTATTTTCCTAACTAAAGTTTTACCTAGGGAATATTCTGGAAGAAAAAAATTTTTTAATATATTGTTTATTCATTATATAATAGGACCAGTTAAAGCCAAGAATATTGTAGGAATAAGTGTGTTTACAATCTCATAAAGGCTTGAGGACTTCTTGCCTTCCTTGCATCCCCATGCATAAATCAAATCATAAAATATTTCCCTGACAAGTTCTTAAATCTGTGACTTATAATGAATAGTACAGTTCAACTAGTCTTACAAAAATGTTAGTAATTAAACACAGATGTCACATATAAGGTCACTTATTGCAAATGCTACATTAACAACTCCATATTAAAAACAACTCAAAATAAAACATGTTCCACTAGGATACAAGTGCCCAGACATCAAGTAAATGTTCATTCCAGTGTTACCACAAAGGTTATTTTAGGAGATGACAAACGGCCCAGATTTTTGTTAACAGTAAATACAATTTTCCAGGTCAATACTACCTTAAGATCTTTAACAACAACTTCTTAATATGAATTGGGTAAATGACATAAAATGTCACTCAAGCTGTCACAGTGATTCAATAATTCAGTTCAGCTAGAATACCTAAAATACCAACATATTGAAAGCTGTACGCTAGGCATATGCCTCTGTCTTCTCGGTTCATTCTACACTCCACTGAGAGGTGCATATATCCACAGGTCATTAACATGGTGGTCAGTGACCGCTAGGATTTGGTCCTCCCTTTCCTAACCACGACTGAGCGACTTCAGTTTCACTTTCACTTTCACTTTCCTAACCAATGTGTTACCTATTATTTTGTTGTTGTTCTTCAGTTGCCAGGTTGTGTCCGACTCTTTGCGACCCCATAGGCTAGCTCTCCAGGCTCCTCTGTCCATGGGATTTCCCAGGCAAGAATACTGGAATGGGTTTCCATCTCCTTCTCCTGGGAATCTTCCCAATTCAGGGATCGAACTCATGTCTCCTGCATTGGTAGGTGGATTCTTTACCACTGTGCCACCAGGGAAGCCCACCTACCTTCTAAAAACTGAAAACCCTTCATTGATTCCTCAGGACACCTGTTCTGTACCTCCAGACTCTCCATGACCTGCTCTGTATCATCCTTCAGCTCTAGTTCCTGCAGATCAGACTCATACCACATCCCATATTCCAAGCACACCATATTTCCCATGATTGCCCAAACACATTCATCAAGTCCTGCTTACTTTTGCAAACCCTCCCAAAAACACCAAGACACTCCTCTTGGAGCAGCTCTATTTGCAGGTGACCAGTGAGTGAAGATCTAGGACCAACCAGCCCTCTTTCCCTAAAGCTGAGGTCAGTATAGTTTGGGAGAGCTTCTGAGCAAGCCTCTTGCTTCTGGATTTTTCCTGCCATCCTATCACTACCTAGGAGGCTGGCCCCAGGTCTGGAATTCCTCATCTCACTGGGTCTCCTTCCCTAGTTAGCCAGGCATAGACTGACCTGGTTATGTACTCCAGTCACCTTCACTCTCAACTTCCTGGTATAGAGGTTGATGCAGCCTATTGTTCCAGTCAATCCTAAAGGAAATCAACCCTGAATATTCCTTGGAAGGAACTATGCTGAAGTTGAAGCTCCAATACTTTGGCCACTGATGCGAAGACCTGACTCAGTGGAAAAGACCCTGATGTTGGGAGAGATGAAGGGCAAGAGGAGAAGTGGGCGACAGAGGATGAGAAGGTTGGATGGCATCACTGACTCAATGGACATGAGTTTGAGCAAACTCTTGAGACAGTGAAGGACAGAGAAGGACAGGGAAGCCTGGCATGCTGTAGTCCATGGGGTCACAAAGAGTAGGACACAACTGAGCGACTGAATAACAATTATTCTAACAAAAGAAAAAAACCTCCAACAAATGCCATGAAGAGGTCCCAAATCATGGCAACCATAGCTTCTCTGTGTCAGGATGGAGGAAAACTAACTAAACCCTTCCAGACTTCTGAGAGTGAGGCAGGCCTTTCGTATACAGCAACTTAGTCCAGCATGTTAGGTGGGAGAACTAGGTCCCAGCGGGAAAGAGGGCAGACTCAGATGGGGATAATTTGAGGAGTGATTTATTTTTTATACATACTTTGTTTTTAAAACTGATTATTTGGCTGCCTGGCCTTAGTTGCAGCATGTGGAGTCTAGTTCCCTGTTGTTTTGTTGTTCAGTTGCTAAGCTGTGTCCAACTCTTTGTGACCCCATAGACTGTAGCCTGCCAGGATCCTCTGTCCATGGGATTTCCCAGGCAAGAATACTGGAGCAGGTTGCCATTCCCTTCTCCAGGGGATCTTCCTGACCCAAGGATCGAACCTGTGTCTCCTGCATGACCAGGGATTAAACCCGGGTCCCCTGAATTGGCAACATGGAGTTTTAGCCAGTGGATCACCGGGGAAGTCCCTTGAGTAGCGTTTTAAAAACACACTTTGCATACAGCATAAATTAACACAACATTACATATCAGCTGTACTCCAATCAATAAAAGAAAAGCTTATATACACTCTACTCAGATGAGACAAGGTACAGGGAAACCTCAGGGCTGATACAGCGCCCCCTAAGACAGTCCACATTATCTGCCTGGGCCGTGCTTGCAAGATGGGGTAAAGGCAGCCAGGGGCTACATGTAAAGGGCTGGTGGATAGAAACTAAGGCCTTTGCTGAAGAATTACAAAGGACTTCCCTGGCAGTCCAGTGGTTGAGACTTCACCTTCCCAAGCAGGGGGATGCAGGTTCAATCCCGGTGAGGGAACTAAGATACCACATGCCTCACGGCCCAAAAACCAAAACATAAAACAGAAGCAATACTGTAACAAATTCAATAAAGGCTTTAAAAATGATCCTCATCATAAAAAAAAAAAAAATCTTGAAAAAAAAAAAAAAAGAATTTCAGCCCACAGCAACCTCATAAAGTGAGAGCTAGGCAAACAAACACACTTCTCTCCTCCCTCGAGCCACTCCTCTGCCGTGCTCGCTACTGGCCAAACCCAACCGGGAGCCAGGGGGCCTGGGGAGACCACTGATGCAGTCCGCACAGGTCAGCCTCCCGGGGTGGGCAGGGTATGCAGCACAGGGTGGGGAGCAGTGAAGAGTGGATCTGGAGGACCACGGGAAGCTTTCCAGCCCAGTAATTTACTGACTCACTGGAATATTTTTAAGCAGAGGAGTGACTTCAGTAAATTGTATTTTGGAAAAATTACTCTGGCAGGAGTGTGGGGAAGGACTGAAGGAGAAGAGCCTCACCTAAGTGCAGAGCTGGAAGGGCCACTGCATAGAGCAGACAGGAAACAAGAGCCCAGGCTAGACACCGCCAGTGTCTGAAAGAGGAGGGCACAGACACGAGGCGCTTTGTTGTTTGTTCAGTTTTGTCACTGAAACAGAACTGACGTGTAACATTACCTTACATTAGTTTCAGGTGTACAACATTGTTGTAATTGTTCAGTTGCTCAGTTATGTCTGACTCTGCGATCCCATGGACTGCAGCATGCCAGGCTTCCCTGTCCTCCACTTGCTTGCTGCAGCTTACTTAAGTTCATGTTCATTGAGTCAGTGATGCTATCTAACCATCTCATCCTCTGCCGCCACGTCTCCTTTTGCCTTCAATCTTTCCCAGCACCAGGGTCGGTCTTTTCCAATGAGTCAGCTCTTTGTATTAAGCAGACAAAGTATTGGAGCTTCAAATTTAGCATAGTACAACATCAGTTCAGTTCAGTTCAGTCACTCAGTCATGTCCAACTCTTTGTGACCCCATGAACCGCAGCATGCCAGGCCTCCTTGTCCATCACCAACTCCTGGAGTTTACCCAAACTCGTGTCCATTGAGTCGGTGATGCCATCTAACCATCTCATCCTCTGTCGTCCCCTTCTCCTCCTGCCTTCAATCTTTCCAATGATTCATTATTTGCACTCGTTGAGAAATGATTACCATAATAAGTCTAGATGACATCCATAACCATACATAGTTATATATTTTTTTCTTATGAGAAAAACTTTTCTTAATTTAGTTAGTTTTTTTGGCTCCACTGGGTCTGCACTGCTGCATGTGGACTTCCTCTAGTTGCAGAGAGAAGGCATTACTCTTCATTTCGGTGTGCAGGCTTCTCTCTTGTTGTAGAGCACAGGCTCCAGGGAACATGAGCTCCAGTACTTGTGGCACATGGGTTTAGCTGCACCAGTGCACCTGAAATCTTCCTAGACCAGGAATCGAACCCATGTCCCCTGCATTGGCAGGTGGATTCTTAACCACTGGACCATCAGGGAAGTCCAGGAATACTTTTAAGATCTATTCTTTCAGACATGAAGTTTTAGGGAGCTAGAACGCTGAAGGGGATCAAACCTGTGTCTCCTGCATTGGCAGGCAGATTCTTAACCATGGACCATCAGGGAAGTCCAGAAAAACTTTTAAGATCTGTTCTTATAGACATGAAGTTTCTTATAGATATAAAGAGCTAGAACCAACAGAACCTGGTAGTTGACCAGATGCAGGGAGAAAGGAGACCCTAGGATGACTCTTGGGCTTCCAGATGAAATGACTTGTGGGAGATGCTCATCTCATTCAGCTTCAAAAGCATTCTCAATGCCATCCCTGAGGTGAGATGCTCAGTGGCCTTGGGTACTGATTTCGAGCAGTGCCTAGATTATAGCTAAGATAAAGGGAGCAAATTAGGGTCCCAGGAGGAATCTGGCCTGTGGGTCTGATTCATCTAACTATAATTGTGTAGCTTACCACCAAAAGAGGAATTATTTATCATGTTTAAAAATATGGAGATTTCACATAAAAATCTAGATTTCTGACTTCTCAGGAAAAGGAAAGAGAAAATCAGTACAGGACTCACACCCCAACATGGTAATAATTCAAACAAAACATGGACACAGAGTTTGTAAGGGGCATGTACCCTCTAATTTGTCCCCATTCAGCCACTACAAGGATTCACACTATGTACCTTGTCCCCAGGGTTGCAATTGGGAGTTTGGCAGTAATGAATGACTGTCGGTGTGAAGGTAATCAGTCGACATGTGTGTTTGTAACTGATGTCAGGTTCTTCAGTCTTGCTACAGAACATGTTTTAGTGAGTAAAAAATATACACACAAATAACTTAAAAACGGGCTTCCCAGGTGGCGCTAGTGGTAAAGAATCCACCTGCCAATGCAGAAGACACAGGAGACACAGCTTCGAGTCCCTGTCAGGAATATCCCCTTGGAGATGGAAATGGCAACCTACTCCAGTATTCTTGCCTGGAAAATCCCATCGATAGTGGAATCTGGCAGGCCACAGTCATGGGACCTCAAAGAGTCAGACATGACTGAGCACAACTTCAAACAGAAGAAGGATGCTTTGTTGTCTTCATTGGAGACTGAGCCCAGCAATGTGCTCACAGAAGTAGAGTTTAAGAGTTATTCCATGGTGCTTAATGTCTAAACTCTACTCTCCTTAAATCCTTGGGCTTTGTCTCTGGGTACTTCACTAATATAATGTATTAGGGTATTTAAGAAGCTCAAATAAAAATTCCTAAAGTACAGATATATCATATTCTGGAATTCACCTGTGCTATCACTAACACAGGACATCATGGTCCCCAGAGAGCCCATACCAGGAATTACACAGGCCACCTCTCCACAACACCCCTACACAATCCCATATTAAGGATGAGAACATCTAGGCTATTTTTTCCATGAGTACAATGTTCCTGGCTACTACACAAGTTAGAAAACAATCATAACCTCCAACTGTAGCAAGAAGCATAAATATAAGCGACCCCATACAACAGGGTTTGGTTTAGTTTTCACTGTATTTTTGGTTAAAAAGAAATTCCTAAATACAAAGCTACTCTATATGAAGAAAGATTTGATAGATATTATTGATAATACTTTGGTAAGTTGGGGGAGAGTGGATACATGTCTATGTATGGCTGAGTCCCTTTGCTGTTCACCTGCAACTGTCACAATATTGTTAATTGGCTATATCCTAATGCAAAATGTTTTTGGTGTTAAAAACAAATAAATAGAAATAAAATTTTTAAAAAAAGATTCTGGAATGGGAAGAAATAGATAATATTTTGGTAAGTCATCCTGAAGCACATACAGCACAACAACAGGTAAGACTGAACAGAGAGGAAAACCAGACGTTGCTGAATATAAAAGTCTGACGGAGAGTAATGGCGGGCTAGGTGAGCAACTACCCCACCGAGAACAACTAGAAAAGCAAAAATATCCTCCATAAAGGAAGTCAAGGCATTTTCAGGCCAACAAAAACAGAGAGAATTCGCCACTGAAGGAAATATGAAAAGGTGTGTTTAGAGGACTTCCCTGGAAGTTAAGAATCCGCCTTTCAAGCTGGGCATGCAAGTTTGATCCCTGGTAGAAGAACTAAGATCCCACATGCTGAGGGGCCACTAACCCTTGCACTGCAACTACTGAGGCTGCCAGCCACAGCTGCAGAGAAACCTGCAACAAAGATCCCACATGCTGCAACTGAGACCCAACGCAGACATAAATAAATCCATTTTTAAAGGTGTTTTTAGGGTTAAAGAAAACTTGGAGATATGGAAAGAAATGTATAGCAAAAACTAAAATGGTAAAGAAGAATGTGGGTCATTCTAAATATAGAGCAACTATACAAAATGGCAATGATTGCAGCTTGTGGCATTCAAAATATCTCTATAGCATTAACGTGTCTGATAATGTCATATGAATCAGAAGCGTGATAAATGACATGAAAGTATTCTAAGACCCTTGGATTACCTAGGAAGAGGATAAAAGGGCTAATTAATACTTGACTTTGATGAATCAAGAATACATGCTTTGCTAAATGTAGAATTACCATATGATCCAGCAATCCTACTCCCAGGCATATACTCGAACAAAACCATAATTCAAAAAGATACATGCCCCCATATGTTCATAGCACACTCTTCACAACAGCCAAAACATAGAAACAACCTAGGTGTCCATTGACAGATGAGAGGACAAAGAATATGTGGTACATATATACAACGGAATGTTACTCGGCCACAAAAAAGAATGAAATAATGCCATCTGCAGCAACACAGATACAACTAAAGATTAACACACTAAGTGAAGTCAGAAAAAGAAAGACAAATAACATATGGTGTCACTTACATATGGAATCCAAACTATGGCACAAATGAACCCATCTACGAAACAGAAACAGACTCACAGACATAGAGAACAGACTCATGGTTGCCATGGGGGGAGATGTGGAGGAGGGAAGGACTGGAAGTTTGGGATTAGCAGATGCAACCTTATATATATGTTAGTATTGTCGTTTTTGTTCAGTCGTCCAATTGTGTCCAATTCTTTGTGACCCCAAGAACTACAGCACACCAGGCCTCTCTGTCCCTCACTACCTCCCTGGGTTTGCTCAAACTCAAGTCCATTGAGTCAGTGATGCCATCCAACCATCTCATCCTCTGTCATCCCCGTCTCCTCTTGTGCTCAATCTTTCCCAGCATCAGGGTCTTTTCCAGTGAGTCAGCTCTTTGCATCAGGTGGCCAAAGTCTTGGAGCTTCAGCTTTAGCATCAATCCTTCCAATGAATATTCAGGGTTGAATCCCTTTAGGATTGACTGTTATAAATTAGTATATATACAATAAATATTTATTTATATAAATATATTTATTATTTATAAATTTATTTATATAAATTTAGTATATATACAATAAAAATTGGAAAGCAAGTGGAGGAGACTTGGAAGGAAGTCAAGTAATATTGACTAAAAATTAAACATGAAATTTTAAAATATAATAACTCTACTCTCCCAATGTTTTACATACTCTTTGGTCATATTCTAAGAGATATCTTTGAGGAAATAACATTATTATTCTGTGAAGGAACTTTCATCCCAAGTTTGGCAAATCCTTCAATTTCATATTTCCTTATCATCTATTAAATTCACAAAATTAAATAATTTTAATATAAAATGGCATGCATCATGTGATGGCACTGTTATAGAATTATGTAGATTTATTTATCCTATACAAACTCCTATTTATACATGTGTTTGAAAATGTCTAGAAATGCTATTTACAAAGTATGAGCACTAGTTATTTCTAGAAAATGGAATATAGGGTGATTTGTAGTTTTCTATACTGCCGGAGTTTAAAATAACAAATATAATTTTAGTGTTAATTATTCTGATAAACAAATATATCCAACCTGCATTCAAAGAAGTCATTCCACTGTGGCTTCAAAACCCAAGGCAATTCAGGATCTCCCTAGTGAATGCTTGCCAAGAAGCCTTCATTGGAGGCTGGCATTCCTGTGAGCAATATTTATGGAAACTGCCTCAGGGCATCTAGAGGCTGCATGAACAAGGCACACAGTCAAGGCTTCCAGCCTCAAACATTTCAACATATATTCTAGAAATGAGACAGGCTGGCACCTGTGACCCTTTTGCGGCAGTGCTGCAATGCTTGTACCTGAGCGAACGTCTCTTCAAGTAACAAAATGCAAAGAAACTATAATAGATTAAAAATAACTGGGTGTATGCACAGCTGTGGCAAATTAAGGACCACAAGATGCAAAAAGAGAAAGAAAAAAAAAACCCTACTGCCGTTTCTGAAGAGCCTGGAGCAAAAGCAGGGTACTGAGCATGCCCCCTGCACACAGCCTAAGCCACCCCTTCAGCCCAACTGTGGACAGACCCCTACCCTCACCGCATAAAAGGAACCAGCTTTCTGGGGAGGGAGCAAGGGAACACGTTAACTGTTTTTGCTCTTTCCTACAGCTACAGGAGCCCCAACAAAGTCTTGCTTGAATTTCTTTTCTGGTTTCTAGTCAATTTCCATTGATTGGAGAAGGCCAAGAACCCTGGTCAATATTGGTTGGTATCAGAAGGATACTTCTCAATTGAGTAGTTTTGTCCTCTGGGGCATTTGCCAATGGAGACATTTTTGGTTGTTGCAACTGGAAGAAGAACGTTTTGACTATCATCTAATGGACAAAGGTCAGGGATGCTGCTAAACACCCTCCACTGCACAGGACAGCACCATCTCCCCTGCTCCCAGCAAAGAATTGTCTGACCCCAAATGTCAACAGTGGCAAGAATTAGAAACCCATTCAAGAAGGATGCATGTCCATACAACCCAGATGCTTTACTCTGATGATTTATGTTGGTTAAAGTGAAAAAAAAAAATTCTTTTCTAAACAAATTTAACAAGCTTGCATCATTAATATCCCCAACCTGCAGCTAAGTCTTAACAATGCAAAATGCTTACTTTCACTCCCCACACTGGAACAAAATAATACTCTGCATATGTATAACACTTCTCACCATTTTAAAGCAGGTTCATGAAGATTATATACTCTCTTGCCCTACATTAAGAACCACAGAATCATCGTAAGAAGCTCTTAATTTCAACATACCTCAAACCATATTCAAAGCCTTCAAATTTGACAATCCACAGTAGACTTTTTTCCCCAAGGAAAAAAATAAGCATAGACTTTCATGTTTAATGATATTGAGTTTTTAAAAAATTCCTTTTTGACTTCTCTCAGTGATTTACTTCCATCCATGGTTAGCCATTGCACATAGAAAAACACAGGTTTTGTGCCAACAACTCATCAAGAATATTACCCAGACCACATTGGAGGGGCACAGGCTTGAAATAAACTCCCACAAGAAATATTATTTGACAGCCATGAAAGTAAGTAATGAAAGAAACCAGCATATTGTTTTTATCTCATGCCTCTCCTTCTGGGATCAGCTGAATATCTGCATGCTCTGGGCCACCACGGTTACCCCAGGTAAAGAAAGAAAATTGGGACGTTGTGCATATCTGAGACTGGTGACTCTGAGACTGGAAGAGATGACAGCAAAATCCCAGCTCCTTCACTAGAACTTGTGGTCTCTAGTGGTCCAATGGTACAAAATCCACAGGCTCAATACCTGGGCCAGGAAGATTCCACATGCCATGGCCCAGCGAAGCCCATGCTCCACAACAACAGAAAGCACCACAGAGAGAAGGCTGCACACTACAAACAGAGAGCAGCCCCTGCTCGCCACAACTGGAGAAAAGCCCTAGCAGCAACCAAGATCCAGCACAGGCAAAACTAAATAAACAAGTAAATGAAAAATTTTAAAGGAAGAATTGGGAACTTCCCTGGTGGTCTAGTGGTTAAGACCCGTGACCCCGATGCCAGGGGCCCAGGTTCAATCCCTCATCAGGGAACTAGATCCTACATTGCACAACTAAAGATCCCACATGTCGCAACTAAGAGCTGGCACTGTCAAGTAAATTAATTTAAAAAAAACAACAACAACAACAAGGAAGGATAACTACTCCTCAGCCTGGGAGGCCAGGAGTGTTTTCTGGGGAGGCATCACTTGAGCTGAATCCTTATGGTGTGCAGGAATTTAGGAAGCCTAAAGAGTGAACTGCTGCTGCTGCTGTGCTCTGCTCTGTCATGTCCAACTCTGAGATCCCACGAACTGTAGCCCACCAGGATCCTCTGTCCACAGAATTCTCCAGGCAAGAATACTGGACTCTGTTGCCATTTCCTACTCCAGGGGACCTTCCCAACCCAAGGATCAAATTTGTGGAGGAGGAGGAAATCTTTGCATAAATTCTAGACCGTTGTATGCAGAATTATCAAAGGAATATGGTAACATCTAGATGACTTTATTTTGGGGGGCTCCAAAATCACTGCAGATGGTGATTGCAGCCATGAAATTAAAAGGTACTTACTCCTTGGAAGGAAAGTTATGACCAACCTAGACAGCATATTAAAAAGCAGAGACATTACTTTGTCAACAAAGGTCCGTCTAGTCAAGGCTATGGTTTTTCCAGTAGTCATGTATGGATGTGAGAATTGGACTATAAAGAAAGCTGAGTGCTGAAGAATTGATGCTTTTGAACTGTGGTGTTGGAGAAGACTCTTGAGAGTCCCTTGGACTGCAAGGAGATCCAACTAGTCCATCCTAAAGGAGATCAGTCCCGGGTGTTCATTGGAAGACTGATGTTGAAGCTGAGACTCTAATACTTTGGCCACTTGATGTGAGGAACTGACTCATTTGAAAAGCCCCTGATGCTGGGAAAGATTGAGGGCAGGAGGAGAAGGGGATGACAGAGGATGAGATGGTTGGATGGCATCACCAACTCATGGACATGAGTTTGGGTGAACTCTGGGAGTTGGTGATGGACAGGGAAGCCTGGGGTGCTGTGGTTCATGGGGTTGCAAAGAGTCGGACACAACTGAGTGAATGAACTGAACCGAACTGAGAGAACTGTTATCATCTCAGTTGATTTTTATCTACTTCTTTAATATGACCTTATGTTTACACTAGCCTCATTTCAAGTGCTTGCTATATACACATGTGGCTACTGGCCATCACATTAGACAATGTATATATAGAAAATTTGTCATTACAAGAAGTTCTATTAGATATCAGTGGTATAAATAATTGTTGAAAATATGGTCACAAAATTGAAAGCAAAACCAAAAACTTTTTTGGAGAAGAAAGTTTGCATGTGTGTGAATGTATACACACATATATGGATTTAAAATACAATCTTATGTTAAATAAATCTTATAAATCTTATGTTAAATATTTTATTTGATCATGAATTTAATTAACTTTAAAAATATCCAGTGGGAATTTTTAATAATAGAACTTCAACTTTCAAAGTCATCAAAGACGATGAACTCAAGTAAAATACGATCTATAAAGCCAAGTACCAAGAATAAAGAGACATATCCCAGATTTTGGCTGTCCCCAAAAATATGAACATGATAAAAAAGTAAACCAAAAGTAACAGAAATGAGAGTAAGTATTAATAAAATTGGGCACTTGGTTTTCAGCATTTTAATTTCCTTATATTCTATGTAAATGTTTTCCACAATGTCAGTTTTACTCTTCTTTGCGTCTCGTGTTACTTAAATCCTGTTATTGCATCATCTGTTTATATTCTTTCCTTAACTCTGAAGCTCCCTTTTCATCTCATTTTGTGTTTCCATACACTCAAGTGTTTTCTTCAATTTTATCAACAGCTTAAGCAAATGTTATTTAAACTGTATTTGTTTCCTGCAATAAATTACCTACAGGGAGAAATCTCTCATAGGCTAGTGATTGTCCCACAAAGTTATGGGGTAGATTCTTGTTGACTGGACAGATTCTCATTTCTTACCTGGACATTACAGGCAAATTTCTTATATCTAGGCTTAGGTGATGAATGAGGAATAGGCAGGGAATCAAGACTAAAAGTGGAAGGGGATTGGAGGGAGGGACTCAAGGGGATATATGTATACTTAAGTTGATTCAGTTTGTTGTACAACAGACACTGACACAACCTTGTAAAGCAATTATACTCCAATAATAAATAAAATAATAAAAAAATGTTTAAAACTAAAACCAATCCCAAAGAGAGAATATCAGCTCCGTAGTGTCGCCTCTACATTCACTAGAGACACTGCATCAAAGAATGATGTTTCCAGATGTGTTTCCCGTCCATACCAGTCTCCACACCACATCAAGTGAACTTCCCAGCACAGCTGCTCACCTTCTTAGAAAGGACCCATACGTGCTGGGGAAAACCCACTTCAAAGAAAGGCACAAATACTCACAGGTTTTTGTTTCATCTGGTTCCTTTTGAGCTTGATATTCCTGGACCAGGAGCTTCCAAGTATTAACTCACAACAGCCAACAAGGTTCCAGGAGCAATCATGTCCATCTCTCTGTCATCTATCTGAGACTTAATTTCAAGGCCACTTTTAAATTTGACTCTGCTTCTAACCTACTGGATCAGTTCAGTTCAGTTCAGTTGCTCAGTCGTGTCTGACTCTTGGCGACCCCATGAATCGCAGCACGCCAGGCCTCCATGTCCATCACCATCTCCTGGAGTTCACTCAAACTCACGTCCATCGAGTCCATGATGCCATCCAGCCATCTCATCCTCTGTCGTCCCCTTCTCCTCCCGCCCCCAATCCCTCCCAGCATCAGAGTCTTTTCCAATGAGTCAACTCTTCGCATGAGGTGGCCAAAGTACTGGAGTTTCAGCTTTATGGCCCCCAGCATTTAGTTAAGTCAGTATATGTCTTTCCTTTTTCCCCATAATAATATAAAATGCCAAAACCCTCAAAGATCTTGAAATTACATTCATCAGTAACTCAAAGCTACAATCCAAGTTAACTTGCATGAGTGCCAAATCACCTTAGTCATGTCTGACTCTTTGCGCCCCTGTGAATGGTAGTTTGCCAGGCTCCTCTGTCCATGGGATTCTCCAGGCAAGAATACTGGAGTGGATTGCCGTCTCCTTCAGAGGATCGTCCAACCCAGGGACCGAACCTGCATCTCTTGGGTCTCCTGGACCAGTAGGTAGATTCTTTCACCACCAGCACCACCTGAGAAGTCCTCCAGTTAACTGAGCCCTTCAGTTTGCAGCTCGGTTGTCACTTTCTCAGAGGAACATTACCTGACTTCAGTCTATAATCACAGAGCAAACCGTGTAATTCATTGATTACTGTCTGTCGCATCAACTAGGCTGTAAGCTCCATAAAATTTGGTATTTGACCTGATTTCATCTGCCAGTGCATCTCCAGCACTTAGCATGGTACCTGACCTACAAGAGGAACTTAATGAAAGTATTTGCTAAATGAATGCATGAATCAATAATTTATTTAGTAAATGCATAGAGACGATACTTTCAATCAAATGTATTTGGGGGAAAGTCATGTTTTGAGGTAATAAATCAAGGAATTAAAATTTCTCTAGTACAGAAAAATTTCTCTAGGAACCATTTTGAAAGAGAAGTGGGTCAGAGCCCTGAGCAGTGAATTTATCTCTTTTGTTTATTGACTGAAATTTTTTCGTCCCTAAGTAGCCAAAGAATTGAAGCTTTTGAATTGTGGAGCAGAGAAGACTCTTGAGAGTCTCTTAGACTGCAAGGAGATCAAACTAGTCAATCCTAAAGGAAATCAACCCTGAATATTCATTGGAAGGACTGATACTGAAGCTCCAATACTTTGGCCACCTGATGTGAAGAGCCAGCTCATTGGAAAAGACCCTGATGCTCGGAAAGATTGAGGGCAGGATGAGAAGGGGGTGACAGAGGATGAGATGGTTGGATGGCACCCCTAACTCAATGGACATGAGTTTGAGCAAATTCCAGGAGACTGAATAACTGAGAGCGCGTGCACACACACACACACACACACACACACACACACACACACACACACACACACAGGGAGACAGTGGAGGACAGAGGAGATGGCACACCACAGTCCATGGAGTTGCAAAGTCAGACGCGACTTAGCAACTGAACAAAGTAGCTGTTGACTCTGGTCATGACATCAAGCGATTCCATAGAACTCACAAAAGAGAAAAAAAACCATATACTACCCAAGTCCTCAGCAAGTGTGGGCCCAGACTGGCTCATTTTTGCCAGTGTTAATCCCCTCTTCATTACTATTTAAGCAGAAGCTTAAGGAAAACTAATTCTGTCTTCTGTGGAGCTGGGTTGACTTAGCGGCTCTGTTGTAACTGATAAAGAAACAAAACCCTCAGGCTTGTAATAGCTGATACCTGATGCTGGTTCAGCTTGAATCCATTGGCTTCAAAAGTCATGTGGAAATATGGGGATTCAGAAGGTCATGAAAGTGGAGGACCCAATTAATATCTGAACATCCAAACTGAAGACTCCAGAAGTCTGGTTTTACATTAAACAAGCCTTCCACATCTTTCCCAAGGACACAGTGAAGGAACATGAATAGGGATAACTTTAATGTGGAATCACAAACTGTTAGAGCCAGAAAGGGCCCCTCAGGCTTATCATGTTTACAGATGGTGAAACAAAGGGCCAAGAGGGAAAACTACATAGTCAATCTAGTGACAGAGGTCTTGGGTGAGAATCTCTGCTTGCAACTCAGGACTCTTCCTCACTAAGCACAAAGCCCACTTTCATGAATGGTTAGTCAACTGCCATCTGCCTACCTTTTCCCTTCTCCACTATTCAACCTAAACAGCTAAGCCAGATATGTCCCTTTAAAATATCGTTTCACTTTCTGACTTATTTTCTGACTTACTTCACTCTACATGGTAGACTCTAGGTCCAACCACATTTCAAGAAATAATCCAATTTCATTTCTTTTTATGGCTGAGCCATATTCCATTCTATATGTCTTCTTTACCCATTCTTTATCCATTTCTCTGTCAATGGACATTTAGGTTGTTTCCCTGTCCTGGCTATTGTAAATAGTGCTGCAATGAACACTGGGGAACAACAGACTGGTACAAAATTGGAAAAGGAGTGCATCAAGGTTGTATACTGTTACCCTGCTTATTTAACTTATATGCAGCGTACATCATGCAAAATGCTGGGCTGGATGAAGCACAAGCTGGACTGCAAGGAGAAATATCAATAACCTCAGATATGCAGATGACACCACCCTTATGGTAGAAAAGGGAGACGAACTAAAGAGCCTCTTGATGAAAGTAAAGAGGAGAGTGAAAAAGCTGGCTTAAAACTCAACATTCAAAACACAAAGATCATGACATCCTGTCCCATTATTTCATGGCAAATAGATGGGGGAAACAATGGAAAGAGTGACACTTTATTTTCTTGGGTTCCAAAATCACTGCAGATGGTAACTGCAGCCATGAAATTAACAGATGATTGCTCCTTGGAAGAAAAGCTATGACAAACCTAGATGGTATTTTAAAAAGCAGACCTTTTTAAAATGGTATTTTAAAAAGCGGACCTTTGCCAGCCAAGGTCCGTCTAATCAAAGCTATGGTTTTCCCAGTAGTCATGTATGGATATGAGAGTTGGACCATAAATCTGAGCACTGAACAATTGATGCTTTTGAACTATGGTGTTGGAGAAGACTCTTGAGGCTCCCTTGGACTGCAAGGAGATCAAACCAGTCCATCCTAAAGAAATTCAGTGCTGAATATTCACCGGAAGGACTGATGTTGAAGCTCCAATACTTTGGCGACCTGATGTGAAGAACTGATTCATTGGAAAAGATGCTGGGAAAGATTGAAGGCAGGAGAAGGGGATGACAGAGGATGAGGTAGTTGGATGGCATCACCAACTCAATGCACATGAGTTTGAGCAACTCCGGGAGTTGGTGATGGCCAGGGAAGCCTGGTGTGCTGCAGTCCATGAGGTCACAAAGAGTGGGACAGGACTGAGTGTCTGAACTGAACTGAACATTTGGGTGCATGCGTATTTTTGAATTATGGTTCTCTCAGGGTATGGTGCAGTGGTAAAGGATCTGCCTGCTAATGAAGGATATACAAGAGATGCATGTTCGATCCCTAGGTTGAGAAGATCCCCTGGAGCAGGAAATGGCAGCCAACTCCAGTATTCTTGCCTGGGAAATTCCATGGACAGAAGAGCCTGGTGTGCTACAGTCCATGTGGTCTCAAAGAGTCAGACACAGCTGAGTGACTGAACACACGCACACACTCACACACTCTCTCTCTCACACACACACACACACACCCCACAAGGTATATACCAGTAGTGGGATTGCTGGGTCATATGGTAGTTGTATTATATATTAGTGAATATATGTGGAATCAAGAAAAATGGTACTGATGAACCTATTTGAAGGGTGGGAATAGGGATCAGATAAAGAGAATGGATTTATGGACACAGTAGGGGAAGAGGAAGTGGGATGAGTTGGGAGAGTAGGATTAGCACATATACACCACCATGTGTAAAACAGAGAGCTAGTGGGAAGCTTCTCTATAGCATAGGGAACTCAGTCGGTGTTCTGTGATGACTTAGCGGGGAGGGGGAGGTCTAAGAGGGAGGAGATACATGTATACATATAGCTGATTCACTTCACTGTACAGCAGAAATTAACACATCATAAAGCCATTGCTGCTGCTGCTAAGTCACTTCAGTCGTGTTCGACTCTGTGCGACCCCATAGACGGCAGCCCACCAGGCACCCCTGTCCCTGGGATTCTCCAGGCAAGAACACTGCAGTGGGTTGCCATTTCCTTCTCCAATGCATGGAAGTGAAAAGTGAAAGTGAAGTGACTCAGTCGTGCCCGACTCTAGTGACCCCATGGACTGCAGCCCACCAGGCTCCTCCATCCATGGGATTTTCCAGGCAAAAGTACTGGAGTGGGGTGCCATTGCCTTCTCCGATAAAGCCATTATACATCAATAAAAAAAGAATTAAAAATATCATTTCACGTCTGTCACACCCACTTACTGCTCAACTATTCAGTATATTCCTACTAGCCATAAGACAAAATCCAAAGTCTTCAGCTTGTCCATCAAGACCCTCCACCTTCTCCCCTCCTACCAGCATTCCCACATCACCCTTCTCTGTGTACCAGCCACTACAGGTCAGTTTTTCTGGCCATCACTCATCATCACACTGGCTGTGCACACATTTGCTTACGCCATGCCCCTTATGGTGACACACTGATGCATGCTTGCTAAGTTGCTTCAGTCATGTGCTACTCTTTATGACCCCATAGGCTGTAGCTCACCAGTCATGGGATCCTCTGAAAATTCCTCTGTCCATAAGATTCTCCAAGAAAGAATATTGGAGTGGGTTGCTGTGCCATCCTCCAGGGGATCTTCCTCATCCAGAGACTGAACTAGTCTGGTGCCAGGGAGTCTGCATCCACCAGATCTGATGACCACCCCACCGCAAGCTGCCCTTATCCATCTAGAGTGATCCAGAGTCTGAAACAGGAGACACTTCATCCTTGAAACAGCCAAGCAAAACTATCCCTTTTGTTTCCTTCTCATGGAGAACAATGGATGTTTGGGAGCAGTGGGTTTGCCTTAAAACAAAACAGGATCATAATAATCCTTAGGAAGTAGACAAAAAAATAAACAAAAGCCCATTTTGAGCAGTTAGAGCCAAGGCTTGAATTTTGTGATATATGAGCATGTTCTGAAAAGGAAGGAGGAATCTTCTTATTCACCAGGAGAAATCTTAAAAGCTAACACTGGAGAAAGTCCTTCTGCCAAGGTCACTGCCACTACCGCTCTGGGAAGGGAAAAGCCTTCTTTCACAGCATCCAGCCTCCCCTTCCACGTGTGGACAGATCTGGCTGCGTACCTGACAGGAAATATAATGCGTGGGAAATGGAAAAAGTTACTGAGACCATTTCTCCCACCAGGGCAGAAAGTGTCCAATGTGGGCACACTACTACTGGTTTGAAGTGCCAAATAATGAACTGTTGTTTCAACACTCTTTCCAAACGAGGGAAGAGGAAGCGAAAGATGAACAGCAGAGGAAAGCAAAACAGGAAAAGGATGCAAGGGAGAATCAGGGAAGCAGAATGACCAGAACCAGCTCTTAGCGGACAAAAGTTTCAGATGCTTGCAGCAAGAGGGCAGCCCAACACTTCCTTAAAGAACTTCACTTCCAAATGACACCAGGACCACATTATCCAGGCAGTATCCTTTGAAACCCAACCTAGACTGTCACTTCTGCAAGCTTTGGACATTTTCTTGGTGTCCAAACACAGACAAAGTATGAGAAAGTTCCAGCCCTTTAATTATTCCTCAGAAAATTCCGTATCAGAGCTCTGTTTGACATTATTGAAAATTATTTATTCCGTTGGATGTTAAGTAAGGAAAATTCCTATTTTACTTCACTTATTAGAAAAATGATAAACTACTTTAAACCTGAAGTGTACTGTTTTCACCTGAGGCTAGCTTCATGTAAACACCCTTGTAAATATCATTCACATTACACAATGCCCTTCATAAAATGACCCTGGTTACTGTATAATAGTCAGAAGCAAGGGCTTAAAAGTGAAATAGACTTTAGTTGATGTACTGTCACCCAAGAGCCTTTGGCTTTGGTCTAATTACTTACGCGATCTCAATCTAAACTTTCCCATGGGTATAAATAATACCCATGGGAAAGGACTTGTGTCAAGACATTAAGACTCACCCCAAATATATATGTCCTCCTCCTTTTTGAAAAAAGATTATTTGATGTGGACCATTTTTAAAGTCTTTATTGAATTTGTTACCATATTGTTTCTCTTAAAAAAAATTTTTTTTGTCCCCAAGGTATGTGGGATCTTAGCTCCCCAGCAAGGGACTGAACCCACATCCCCTGCATTGGAAGATAGATTCTTAACCACTGGACCACCAGGGAAGTCCCAGATCCATTATTATTATATACATTAATTATTGCACAACTGAAATACAGCACTTTTAATAACCTTTTAATAATCTCCTCACACAATGATTATAAAATTGTGTTATGTTTTCAGACTAGTGTTAATTAGACTCTAGTAACTCATATCTACATTTTAATTAGTTTCCCTGCCCCCAACCATAACAGGTAGAGAAATTAGATAGTTGTAATCATCAAATTCATTACAAATGTATATGCTTTTCTTTAGGGAAACAAATGAGAATATCATTCAAAAGGCAAAGGAAAGCACACTTTTTTTAAAAGGTACTAAAATCAAAAGAGGGTGATGTTAGATTCCTGATTTCACTCATTTAAACTGAAGGCAAATGGACACAAGGGTAGAAGAGATAAAAATGGAATGATGAGGGAACCAACTCTTACCCAAAGGGAGATGATATAGGTAGTTAGAATGTAAGGACAGTCACAATACCATAGGAGAGTTAAAAGCTAAGTACAAATAGCAACAATTAGAACAGAAAATATATAAATAAAAATTCCATAATCAGCAGGCAAATATTAAGGCATCTCCCAGAATGCTGATGAAAAGGATAAGGAAATTCAAACAAGAAGAGAGTAAATAATACATGTGGAGATCAAAGAATAATGTGCTAATACATGGCTTGTGTTTTTAACTGTATAGAAGAGAAACTTTTCTGAGATGAAGACAGGTTGCCACACAAAGATTGAAGGGGTTCATTTCAGGCAAAATCATGGAAAAGAACCACACACATAAACACATCCAGACCAATTATCTGAAGTACAAAGATTTAGAACTAATCCTACAAGCTTCTAGATAGGAGAAATATACATGACTACAAACTAAGGAAAATCCTTCCAGCCAAGAATGACTTTATTATTTTTATGTTATCCATTTTGTTTTCCTTAATTTTGTGTTATTTCTTTTTTGTTTCCTTTTTTCTTTTGCTAAGATTTATCAGAGTTTTATCCATGTTATTGCTGCTTTTTTTTTCCAAATAACTATGTTTAAATTTAGCCTTTCAAGTGCTTGTAACTATTCTAATGAACAAAATTCTGCTTACACTTAGATTAACTTTTTCTAAATTCCTTAGGGATATTCTGCTTTCCCTTTGTCAGGAGTTGAATGTTTGTCCAGTTCCTTTCTATTCATGCTTCCTTATGAAATTTCCTTTAATTATAGCTTAGGCTGTATATTTTAACATAAGGCATTCTTTTTCTTTTTCATTTTCATTATTTTACATATAACCCACAATCATGGATTTTATTTCACCTTAGATCCGGTAATTATTGGCTTAGCAAAGAGAGCTCTTTCATTTTGCATATGACTGGACTTATTTCATTTCTACTTTTTTACATATTCCATTTTATTTCACTGTGATAAAAATGTAGTATATATTCTAATATGGGTGATTTACTGACTTTTCTTTGTGAGCTAGTATATGGAAATATTTTTGACTTAGGCCTGGGTTTCTGTTTTTTAAGATATGCTTTCTGTTGGGAAAGTATATGGTTGAATATACATCTATTAGAGCAACTATGTTGAATATATCTCAATTTATATGACCTTACTGATTTCATCTTTCACTTTCAATAGTTCTTAAGTGGATTTTCTTAAATGTTTATATTATAATTTCTTCAAATAATTACAGTTTTGTCTCATCCTTTATAGTCTTTCAAAAACTTTTCTTATGGCATTAGCTATGTATTCTCATTAAATACACAGAATTTTTATGTGGTTCAATTATTCCTCCCTTATTTCAATAAGATGTTTTAACACTAATAGGATATTAACTAACAATATTGTCAAAGAAATTTTCCTTATGGTATTACTGAACTGAAAAAAAATTGCTTGGTATTCTGGCACTGGAGCAGCTGTGAGGAGATACCCCACATCCAAAGGCAAAGAAGAAGACCCAGCAAGATGCCTTGTCTAATGAAATGAAACTATAAGCCATGCCATGTAAGTTTCCCAAGACGGATGGGTCATGGTGGAGAGTTCTGACAAAATGTGGTCCACTGGAGAACGGAATGGCAAACCACTTCAGTATTCTTGCCTTGAGAACCCCATGAACAGTATGAAAGGCAAAAAGATAGGACACTGAAAGATGAACTCCCCAGGTCAGTAGGTGCCCAATATGCTACTGGAGATCAGATGAGAAATAACTCCAGAAAGAATGAAGAGACAGAACCAAAGCAAAAACAACACAAAATTGTGGATGTGACTGGTGATAGAAGAAAAGTCCGATGCTGTAAGTTGTAAAGAGCAATACTGCATAGGAACCTGGAATGTTAGGTCCATGAATCAAGGCAAATTGGAAGTAGGCAAACAGGAGATGGCAACAGTGAAC
The DNA here is from genome assembly GCA_006410675.1 of Oreotragus oreotragus. Taxonomy (NCBI): domain Eukaryota; kingdom Metazoa; phylum Chordata; class Mammalia; order Artiodactyla; family Bovidae; genus Oreotragus; species Oreotragus oreotragus. The sequence continues at coordinate 212,687 of SJYX01004760.1, forward strand.
ATCGACATTTTAGGAATCAGCAAACTAAAATGGACTGGAATGGGTGAATTTAACTCAGATGACCATTATATCTACTACTGTGGGCAGGAATTTCTTAGAAGAAATGGAGTAGCCATCATAGTCAACAAAAGAGTCTGAAATGCAGTGGTTGAATGTAATCTCAAAAAGGACAGAATGATCCCTGTTCATGTCCAAGGGAAACCATTCATATCACAGGAATTCAAGTCTATGCCCCGACCAGTAATGCTGAAGAAGCTGAAGTTGAACGGTTCTATGAAAACGTACAAGACCTTCTAGAACTAACACCTAAAATAGATATCCTTTTCATTATATGGGACTGGAATGCAAAAGTAGAAAGTCAAGAAACACCTAGAGTAACAGGCAAATTTGGTCTTGGAGTAGAATGAAGCAAGGCAAAGGCTAATAGAGTTTTGCCAAGAGAACGCACTGAACATAGCAACACCCTCTTCCAACAACACAAGAGAAGACTCTACACATGGACATCACCAGATGGTCAACACTGAAATCAGATTGATTATATTATTTGCAGCCAAAGATGGAGAAGCTCTATACTGTCAGCAAAAACAAGACCAGGAGCTGACTGTGGCTCAGACCATGAACTCCTTATTGCGAAATTCAGACTGAAGAAAGTACGGAAAACCACTAGACAACTCAGGTATGACCTAAATCAAATCCCTTAAGATTATACAGTGAAAGTGAGAAATAGATTTAAGGGACTAGATCTGATAGACAGAGTTTCTGAAGAACTATGGATGGAGGTTTATAACATTATACAAGAGGAAGTGATCAAGACCATCCCCAAGAAAAAGAAATGTGAAAAGGCAAAACGGTTGTCTGAGGAGGCCTTACAAATAGCTGTGAAAAGAAAAGATGCAAAAGGCAAAGGAGGAAAGGAAAGATATACCCATTTGAATGCAGAGTTCCAAAAAATAGCAAGGAGAGATAAGAAAATCTTCCTCAGTGATCAATGCAAAGAAATAGAGGAAAACAATAAAATGGGAAAGACTAGAGATCTCTTCAAGAAAATCAGAGATACCAGGGGAACATTTCATGCAAAGATGGGCTCAATAAAAGACAGAAATGGTAGGGACCTAACAGAAGCAGAAGATATTCATTATATGGGACTGGAATGCAAAAGTAGAAAGTCAAGAAACACCTAGAGTAACAGGCAAATTTGGTCTTGGAGTAGAATGAAGCAAGGCAAAGGCTAATAGAGTTTTGCCAAGAGAACGCACTGAACATAGCAACACCCTCTTCCAACAACACAAGAGAAGACTCTACACATGGACATCACCAGATGGTCAACACTGAAATCAGATTGATTATATTATTTGCAGCCAAAGATGGAGAAGCTCTATACTGTCAGCAAAAACAAGACCAGGAGCTGACTGTGGCTCAGACCATGAACTCCTTATTGCGAAATTCAGACTGAAGAAAGTACGGAAAACCACTAGACAACTCAGGTATGACCTAAATCAAATCCCTTAAGATTATACAGTGAAAGTGAGAAATAGATTTAAGGGACTAGATCTGATAGACAGAGTTTCTGAAGAACTATGGATGGAGGTTTATAACATTATACAAGAGGAAGTGATCAAGACCATCCCCAAGAAAAAGAAATGTGAAAAGGCAAAACGGTTGTCTGAGGAGGCCTTACAAATAGCTGTGAAAAGAAAAGATGCAAAAGGCAAAGGAGGAAAGGAAAGATATACCCATTTGAATGCAGAGTTCCAAAAAATAGCAAGGAGAGATAAGAAAATCTTCCTCAGTGATCAATGCAAAGAAATAGAGGAAAACAATAAAATGGGAAAGACTAGAGATCTCTTCAAGAAAATCAGAGATACCAGGGGAACATTTCATGCAAAGATGGGCTCAATAAAAGACAGAAATGGTAGGGACCTAACAGAAGCAGAAGATATTAAGAAGAGGTGGCAAAAAGACACAGAAGAACTGTACAAAAAAAGATCTTCAAGACCCAGATAATCATGATTGTATGATCACTCACCTAGAGCCAGACATCCTGGAATGCGAAGTCAAGAGGGCCTTAGGAAGCATCACTACGAACAAAGCTAGTGGAGGTGATGGAATTCCAGTTGAGCCATTTCAAATCCTAAAAGATGATGCTCTGAAAGTGCTGCACTCAACATACCAGCAAATTTGGAAAATTCAGCAGTGGTCACAGGACTGGAAAAGGTCAGTTTTCATTACAATCCCAAAGAAAGGCAATGCCAAACTACTGCACAATTTCATTCTTCTCACATGCTAGTAAAGTAATACTCAAAATTCCCCAAGCCAGGCTTCAACCGTACACAAACCATGAATGTACAGATGTTCAAGCTGGTGTTAGAAAAGGCAGAGGAACCAGAGATCAAATTGCCAACATCCGATGGATCATCAAAAAAGCAAGAGAG
>SJYX01004760.1:217029-293055 GCA_006410675.1 Oreotragus oreotragus
CGAAGAATTGATGCTTTTGAACTGTGGTGTTGGAGAAGACTCTTGAGAGTCCCTTGGACTGCAAGGAGATACAACCAGTCCATCCTAAAGGAAATCAGTCCTGAATATTCATTGGAAGGACTGATGTTGAAGCTGAAACTCCAATACTTTGGCCACCTGTTGCAAAGAACTGACTCACTGGAAAAGACCCTGATGCTGGCAAAGATTGAAGGCGGGAGGAGAAGGGGATAACAGAGGATGAGATAGTTGGATGGCATCACCAACTCAATGGACATGAGTTTGAGTAAACTCTAGGAGTTCGTGATGGACAGGGAGGCCTGGCATGCATCAGTCCATGGGGCTGTAGAGTCAGACGTGACTGAGCGACTGAACTGAACTGACTGATTCCATGTTAAATAGAGCCTCCCCGGTGGTTCAGAGGGTAAAGAATCTACCTGCAATGCAGGAGTCCCAGGTTTGATCCCTGGGTCAAGAAGACCCCTTGGAGAAAAGAATGGTAACCCACTCCAGTATTCTTGCCTGGGAAATCCCATGAACAGAGGAGCCTGGCAGGTTACAGTCCCTGGGGTTGTGGAGAGTTGGACTGATAGAATAAACACACAAGTTAAATATACCACATGCCTTCATGACAACTTTTGAGACAATTCTAAAGTTTTTTTTTAATGACTAAAATTTCCATCTAATAACGACTGAAGTATAAACTATTTTTTCATTCCTAGGAAAACCACATGTGGTCATGACATATTAACCTTTAAAAAAAAAAGCTTCCTGGATTTCACTGAATAATATTTAGGATTTTAGACTTTTGTTCATGGAATTGAAGTATAATTTTCTTCTCTGTGCTTTCTTTGATATGTCAGTATTATACTAGTCTTTTAGAAAGCTTTCCATCTCTTTCTACACTATAGAATAGTTTATATTACATAGGACATACATGTCCCCTAAAATGATTGCTAGAATTCATATAGAAAAATACATTGATGACTTTCTAATTAACAGAAACTGGCTGCTTCCTCAACTTTTCCAATGGATATTGCTCTATTTATGCTTCCTTTTTATTTTAGGAGTTTAAGTTTTATTTTACAATTATCCACTGTATTCAATTTTTCCATTTTATTATAAAATTACGCATTGTAACTGCTCATGATTCATAATCCTTTCTATAGCTGTCACTCCGTTTCTGATTACTTCTGTCTTCTTTACTCCTTAATCAGTTCAGTTCAGTCACTCAGTCATGTCTGACTTTTTGCGACCCCATGAACAACAGCCTCCCTGTCCATCACCAACTCCCGGAGTCCACCCAAACCCATGTCCATCGAGTCAATGATGCCATCCAACCATCTCATCCTCTGTCATCCCCTTCTCCTCCTGCCCTCAATCTTTCCCAACATCAGGCTCTTTTCAAATGAGTCAGCTCTTTGCATCAGGTGGCCAAAATATTGGAGTTTCAGCTTCAACATCAGTCCTTCCAATGAATATTCAGGACTGATTTCCTTTAGGATGGACTGGTTGGATCTCCTTTCAGTCCAAGGGACTCTCAAGAGTCTTCTCCAACACCACAGTTCAAAAGCATCAATTCTTCGGTGCTCAGCTTTTTCTATAGTCCAGCTCTCACATCCATACATGACTACTGGAAAAACAATAGCCTTGACTAGATGGACCTTTGTTGGCAAAGTAATGTCTNCTGCCTTGGGTTGCCCTGCAGGCATGGCTTGGTTTCATTGAGTTAGACAAGGCCGTGGTCCTAGTGTGAGAGCCGGGCCCGCACACTAAGCACAGGCCACTTGCGAGAGCCAGGCCGGCACACTAAGCACCAGCGAGAGGAGCTACCGCACACCCAAGGTCAGGGGCAGCAACCTAGAGTGCCAGGCTGCGAAGGCGCAGGAACGGCCGAGAGGAGCTACACTGTGTCTGGGGTCAGTGGCAGCCGGGAGGAGCTACTCCTCATCCGAGGTCAGTGGCGGCTGGGAGGAGACACCCTGAGTCTGAGGTCATTGTGGTGGCTGTGAGGAGCTACCCCGTGTCTGAGGTCAGGGGCTGCCAGGAAGAGACACCCCACGTCCGAGGCCAGCGGCGGCCGGGAGAAGACACCTCACACACAAGGCCAGGGGTGCTGACCTGGAGGAGCCACCCTGAGCCCGAGGCCAGGAGCGGTGGCCGGGAGGAGCAACCCGAGGAGCAGGGGCTGTGCAAGTGCAGGAAGGCCTAGAGGAGCTGTCCCACGTTGAAGGTCAGGAACTGCGGTGGTAAGGAGATACCCCTCCTCCAAGGTAATATTGTATTGGTTTTGTCAAATGTTCTTTTGATGAATTTGTTGGGGAGAAAGTGGTCTCCCTGTCCTATTCCTCCACCATCTTAGTTAGAATGTTTCTTAAAGCAGTGAAAAATTATTCATGAGATTTTTTATCTTCATTTATATAAAGTCTTCTTCAAGTTAAATATTTTAATAATAGTAGTAAGTGAGAAAGAACAGAAAAATCTGATATTTTGTTAAGTTTTGTAATACATGTAAGGCACTTGAAAACCTTTCCACATTTGTAGATAATTCAGTTACAGACAGCTGAAGTCAAGCAAATGCCTAAATTATTTTTTTTTTCTCAAGCCTTTACTGGCTTAATATTTGACCTGTTTATACTCTTATAGAATTTAATCCACACGCTGGAATCAAATGCTTAAAATCAGTGAAATGATTTGTAAGAGCTGTTTGAAGTCCTAAAGCTCTTTGAATATTCCTCAATCAGCTAAAATTTTCTTTCCATTAGATGCTGAAGAATGTGTGTGTGTGTGTGTGTGTGTGTGTGTGTGTGTGTGTGTGTTTGTCAAAATTAAATCAGCATATTTTCAGTCCCTTGCCTTGGGAAGTAAGATTTTGAAGTTATTCTGAATAGTCTCTTGGAAGTTATTTTTTTTTCCCTTGCTTGCTAACCAGAGAAGGCATTTCTTTTTATAAACTGCACAATGAAACTAACAGTAAAAACCCTTCTCTGATTAATCTAGAATGAAAGAATCTTCAACCTGTTAAAATATTTAGAGATTGCTGACAGTAATTGACTACCACTAAAGTTAAGGAATGTGAGGTTTCAAGAAAGTAAATGAGATTGCAGGTCATGTAGCTAGTTAGTCAAAAAGTTCAAACCAGAATCTAAGTCTTTACTGTGGTTTTGAAAATGCTACCTATTATGAGCAAAGACGCCTCTGGTTGTTAAAATATCCTGCTTCTACCTTTGGCTTCCCTGATAGCTCAGTTGGTAAAGAATCTGCCTGCAATGCAGGGAGACCCTGGTTTGATTCCTGGGTCAGAGAGATCTGAAAGGGATAGGTTACCCACTCCAATATTCTTGGGCTTTCCTTGTGGCTCAGGTGTTAAAGAATCCACCTACAATGTAGGAGACCTGGGTTCAATCCCTACCTTGAATCTCTTTTTCATGTTTTATCAAAAACTCGAGATTGCAACACAGTTTTGGTTTGTCTTGTTGTTGTTGTTGTTGTTGTTTTGTTAAATTTATTTAAAGTTATATGTTAATGTTTAATAGGATTTTTCATTTCCTACATTAGATTGAGTCATGTATTCACAGATTTTGATGGATACGTCTAGTTTCTATAGTAGCCTCCTTCCAATTGCTTAAACTTTACATTACCTGGAATATGCAGGAATGATAAAGATATATTTATTATACTTGATGAAATCCCCAGTTCTTATTACCAGCTTTGGTTTATATCTCGTATGATCTGAGAGAAAAGAAAAATCATTATGAGTGCCCTGAATTCTGACAAAGCCTGACCTCTTCTGAGAAGTACTGTTGTGAAAAGAAAAGGCATGTTAAGTGAGAGTGTTACCAACTCTCTAGGTGTTTGTACAATACCTGTCTGTAAGGCCAGGGTTTATTCAGGGAAGGAAATGGCTCTAACCAATTTCATAAGCATAAATAAGCAAGTAGGCTAAAGAAACTGCTTAGCATCCAAAGGAGGAGCGTGGAGGGGCTTTCTCATAGAACTTTTCTTAGAGTAATTCCACGTTTTGTTAATATTCATAATATGTTCTTTTTTGCAGCATTTCTGAAATGAGAAAATTAGACCTAGGAGGCATACAATGGTTTGTACTCAGTCCGATTTGTTCAACAAACAAGCATCTAATATGGAAATGAACACTTTAAGAGAAGTTTTCTGATTTTATTGGGAGTCAAAACTGGATGATCCAGAGAAAACATTAAAGATCTTTCTTTGAAACCTCCTTTTCTGATCTAGTAAGAGGAGATGTCAGCCCAGACCAAATATTATTTTGTTAGTATTAGGACCAAGAACAGAACATGAATAGTTAGCTTTTCCATTTTCTTTTGGAAGTGAACTTGGGCAGAAAAGAGTGTTTGGGACACTGAGGTACCTAGTGGAGAATATTTACTTACCCACTGTTTTCTTAAGTCTGATATGTAATTTTCAAAAGTGATAATGTTTGAGTTAAACTAAATTATAGTGTGAAAAGTTCAAACTTTTAGTCCAAACACTACCTAAAGTATTTGTTAGGTTACAAATTCTTGAGTTTCATAACTAATCTATTTAATCAGAATCTATGGAGTCCAAACCCTAAAATCTGCATATGTAAAAATGACTATTGGTTTTATTGTACAGATCTTCCTTGACTTATGATATTATGGCTTGATAAACCCATCTTAAATTGAGAATATCATAACTCAAAAATGCATTTAATACATAAAATCTACCAAACATGCCAGCTTAGCCTTGCCTACCTTAAATGTATTCAGAACACTTCCTTTAGTCTATAGTTGGGCAAAATTGTCTCACTCAAAACCTACTTCAAAATAAGGTGTTAAATATCTCATGTAATTTTATTGAATACAGTGCTGGAAGTGAAAAATATGATGGTTGTGTTGGTACAGAACTTGTAAGTGTATCAGATGTTTACTTTCGTGGTCACATGGCTGACTGGGACCTGTCCATCTCGTCTCTCTGTCCAGCATCCAGAGGTAATATGGCACTGCAAATCACTAGCCTAGGAAAAGATTGTCGTTCAAATACAATTTCTAGTGAATAAATGCATATCAATTTTGCACCACCATAAACTTGGAAAATAATCAGTTGAGCCATTGTAAATCTGGGACTGNTCAGTTGTTTACTTTCGTGGTCACATGGCTGACTGGGACCTGTCCATCTCTTCTCTCTGTCCAGCATCCAGAGGTAATATGGCATTGCAAATCACTAGCCTAGGAAAAGATTGTCATTCAAATACAATTTCTAGTGAATGAATGCATATCAATTTTGCACCACCATAAACTTGGAAAATAATCAGTTGAGCCATTGTAAATCTGGGACTGTGTGTACTTCCTAACATTTGTGAACACTTGCCTAAAAGCTTATTCTGGTGTTTTTCAAAGAAGTCTCTCAAAAGTCCCTCACTTTCCTTAAGAAATTACTGATTTTCTTAGTTTTTTTTTTTCCTGAATATGTCATATTTTCTTTCTGTACTGTGATCTTCCTGGCATCAGTGAAAATTAATTCTAGCTTCTCTCCGGATATGTTGAACAGTGATACACTATTGATGATGCCTATTGGACCACAACCCGCTAGGCCACAGTCCATAGGGTCGCACAGAGTTGGACATGAGTAGAATGACTTAGCACCACACAAAGAATACGTAAAATTTTACCTGATACTTTTTTCCTCCTTTTCTGCAGTTTTGTCTATAGGAAAATAGAAACAGATACGTATGACAATTTGACTGACCAATAGTGCTTTTGAAAATTTGTTTCAAATGAAAATAAACATGGAAATAATCATCACGAGAAACAGTTTATAAGACAACATTTTTAAAAATTGTGTTTAGAACTACTGAATTTTCAGTAGGTATTTATCTTTTATTCATTGAATTAAAGTAGACAAACTCTAAAAAAATTAAAACTTGAGGCTAAAGTTAGCATAGCTGTATGGATGAATGAACATCTGTTGAGAAGTATGCTTGATGCCTATTGGACCACAACCCGCTAGGCCACAGTCCATAGGGTCGCACAGAGTTGGACATGAGTAGAATGACTTCGCACCACACAAAGAATACGTAAAATTTTACCTGATACTTTTTTCCTCCTTTTCTGCAGTTTTGTCTATAGGAAAATAGAAACAGATACGTATGACAATTTGACTGACCAATAGTGCTTTTGAAAATTTGTTTCAAATGAAAATAAACATGGAAATAATCATCACGAGAAACAGTTTATAAGACAACATTTTTAAAAATTGTGTTTAGAACTACTGAATTTTCAGTAGGTATTTATCTTTTATTCATTGAATTAAAGTAGACAAACTCTAAAAAAATTAAAACTTGAGGCTAAAGTTAGCATAGCTGTATGGATGAATGAACATCTGTTGAGAAGTATGCTACATTTGAGAAGTGAACATTGCATTTGAATTTTAGCAAATTAACCTGAATTCCTAATACTTTCAATGTTAACTACAGATAGCTTAGACTTTTTGGATTCACTTCTAATCTATAGATTCTGAGGACTTTCTTTGAACTAAGAAACTCAGGAAAAGGACACTAGAGAGAGGGATTTGGAGAGAAACTGACATACACTCTGTGGTTTGAGTGTAAAACACTGAAGTGTTAGTGAGAAAGCATTTGTCTCAGAACTGGGGGATGAGGATTAATTTGAAGTAAATGCTGCAATTTTTGACTCTTCACTCTTTACAGCAAAACTGATAGCAAAAGAGACTTTTTAATTATCATCATTAATTAGTTGTGGGGCCAAAAGAAATGGAACTACCTGAGCATTGTCTATTGTTTCCCAAACTAGCTTACCTTCAGTCACTGAGGGTACATGTTAAAAAGACAGATATCTAGGTTGCTGACCATCAGATTCTGATCCATATTGTCCATGATGGGACTTTAGGGAATTTGGATTTTTTAAAAAATTATGTAAGTTCAGAAACATTGTTCTAGTCTATTTTCTTCTTTGTCAAAATTGTCCTTATTAAAAAAAAAAAAGGACTAATTCTTATAATCTCCTTCAGCTTTCTATTCCTTCAGGTTATTGCTGTGAGTGAGAAATCAGGAGTTCTATTCCTGCTCTGCCACCTCATATGAATTAACACAAACCATATAATTGTCTTCAATTTCCTTAATTTTGTTCCTCAAACATTAACTTATTAATTCTTATATGCAGGACATTTGTGAAAGGAAGGAATTAGGGAAAATGATCTCCTTAGTCCTTTTCACGTCCAAGGTTATATATATAGAACGTGTTCTCTGTCCCAGAATCTTCCCTGGTGGCTCAGATGGTAAAGCATCTGCCTGGGTTCAATCCCTGGGTTGGGAAGATCCCCTGGGGAAGTGCATGGCAACCCACTCCAGTATTCTTGCCTGGAGAATCCCCATGGACAGAAGAGCCTGGCGGGCTACAGTCCTGGGGTTGCAAAGAGTCCAACACAGCTGAGCGACTAAGCACACTACATCCTAGAGTCAGTTCTTGAGACAGAATGAACTTCACCTTTTCCCTTGAACAGACAGGGTATGCCATAACCCACTCTTGGGTTTTGACTTACAATTTATGTCAGTGGTTTTGTGTCTAAATAGTCCATTAACCTTGAATGGAAATCCTCCTCTCTGTAGGTTAATGTTTTGAACTGTAAATCCTTTGTATATCACAAAATGTCTGGCTGCATAAAACAGCTTTAAGAAATCAATATTTTGGTAAAGTGTTCTTTAATAATGGGAAAGATTCTCAGGTATAATCTAATTTCTGCCAGTGATGAAATAAATGGCAAAACTTGGAGTCACAGAATTTTAGAGCCTAGCCTTTGCTGTGCAGTATTTTCATCATTTTAAATAAAATAGCTTGGTCTCAAGATCTGGCCATCTTGAAGGTGACAAAAAGGAAGTAAATAATCCGTATCCTACATCTTCAGAACTTTTCTTCATAAGCATTCCTCTGGTGTGTTTATCAGCAAGAAAATGAAATCCTTTTTGATTCTCAAATGTGATTTTGTATTCTACAGTCTTCCCAGTTCCCAATAGTATAAAACATACTACAGGATATTTTATAAGTGTCTTCCCTGTGTCAAATGTGCTGGAGATAGAAGAGAGTCCTCCACCTCAAATCCACATTTTTAAAGGGCTTACATGCTGGTGAGGAAATCAGGCAATGCATTAAAAACCAAGGAACCCATATACTTCATTATCAGGCATACAGTGTATTAGAAATAAACAGAGGAGGGAGAGTGCGGAGTACTTAGAGACAGGTGGGTTGCTAGTGACATTGGATGGTTTCACTGAAAAAAAATCCACTCAGCAAAGACTTGAAGAAGTGAGGGTTGGAAAGATCAAAGGAGGGAGAAAGAGATGACAGAAGACGAGATGGTTGGATGGCATCGCCGACTCAATGGACATGAGTTTGAGCAAGCTCAGGGAGTTGGTGATGGACAGGGAGGCCTGGCGTGCTGCAGTCCATGGGGTTGCAAAGGGTCAGACACAACTGAGTGACTGAATTGACTGACTGACTGACTGAATCTGTGGCTAGACTTTTCCAGGCAGAGGGAAAAAATAATGCAAAGTCCTGAGGTGGGAGCATACTTGGCATGTTCTTAGAGCTTCTAGGATTGCAGTGGGATTAGAGGAGGAAATGTAAGGGGTACGTACTGGGTAAGGGCACAGAGCTCATGGGGTCATATCGTGCAGGATATGACAGGTTATGGTAAGAATTTCGCCTTTGACTCTGAGGGACATGAAGACCACTGGAGGGTTTTGTGCAGCTCTGCCTCAAGCTTGCTAGCTGGTTAACAAGACCATGAGGGCGGCTGTATAGTTTTCCAGTTCTTCTTTGGACCAGTCTCTGCTCTCCGTGACCCGTCTCTGCTCTCCGTGACCCTGTTGTACCTGTGGATAAAATGTGAAGCTGGTTAATGAAAAAACTTTACAGGATAGTTTTAGCCATGTCATAATGAGAGCCATGTGACAGTGGTGAAATGGGTGACATTAATAAATCAGAGATTTTCCCTTTGCATAAATAACCACTAATGCCTAATACACATATGTATGTTTATATTGGACAGGGAGGCCTGGCGTGCTGCAGTCCATGGGGTTGCAAAGGGTCAGACACAACTGAGTGACTGAATTGACTGACTGACTGACTGAATCTGTGGCTAGACTTTTCCAGGCAGAGGGAAAAAATAATGCAAAGTCCTGAGGTGGGAGCATACTTGGCATGTTCTTAGAGCTTCTAGGATTGCAGTGGGATTAGAGGAGGAAATGTAAGGGGTACGTACTGGGTAAGGGCACAGAGCTCATGGGGTCATATCGTGCAGGATATGACAGGTTATGGTAAGAATTTCGCCTTTGACTCTGAGGGACATGAAGACCACTGGAGGGTTTTGTGCAGCTCTGCCTCAAGCTTGCTAGCTGGTTAACAAGACCATGAGGGCGGCTGTATAGTTTTCCAGTTCTTCTTTGGACCAGTCTCTGCTCTCCGTGACCCGTCTCTGCTCTCCGTGACCCTGTTGTACCTGTGGATAAAATGTGAAGCTGGTTAATGAAAAAACTTTACAGGATAGTTTTAGCCATGTCATAATGAGAGCCATGTGACAGTGGTGAAATGGGTGACATTAATAAATCAGAGATTTTCCCTTTGCATAAATAACCACTAATGCCTAATACACATATGTATGTTTATATACTTTTGAATTGATTTTAATGAATTTAAGTTGCCACTAATATAGATATATATTTTGTACTTATATTTTGCTTGTATTTGGTTGCATTTGCGATTAGGAAATGAGAAGATAAAACAAAAAGTGAAAAATCTCTAAAATTTAGTTTTAAAGTAAAAACACTTGTAATGTATAATGCTTTAAATGTCAAATATTTGAATACTTTGTAACTATTAGTTTCAGTTTTGAAATTTTTTAATGTAAGATGTTAATAATGATAGGTAATTGATTTAGATTGATTTAGAGAATTTTTCATTTTAAATGCTAGCAGAAATTTAAGAAGATACATCACTGCATCTATGGTAGTCAAACTAAGGATAAAAATTTAATTCATTTAGCATTGGCATTTTTCTTTTTTTGAATAATACTTTAATCACTACTTTCTTTACTTCTTACTAAGCATCTGCAAAGATATTAAAATCTAACATAAACTACTGGATGTATTTTGAAATCTGTAGAGCAATAAAACTTTAATATATTTTCCAACATGAAAAGCAAAATCTTATTTCTATATAAAATTGAATACAAAGGGTTCTTAGATTGCCTAGAATGGAATCATTTCATTTCCAGGTTTCTTTCATTTTTACTAGGAAAGTCTTATATAGGTTTGAATAATGACTTATTTAATAAGGAAAAAAATTCTTTGTGAAACCATGACATTATTTATGAGCCATCGTATGTACTAAAACATATAACAAGGTATGTGATACTATTTTTAAATTAAAGCAAACATTCAGGGGAGGGAAACCTAGAAAGTTTATAGGCTTCATTTCTGTTTAGTTTTATAGAATAATACCTTTTATTTCTTCTTTTTTTTTCTTTCCTACTGACATTAACCCCTCTTGTTTTCAACTTAATATTTTTCATCTACTTAGATACCAAAAATGGATATAGGGCATATAAATTGGTAGAGCCTGTCAGTAAGGTAAGCTGATTAAACAACATATACAAAGATATAGTCATTTTCTAGGAATACATCTTGTCACACAAATATTGTCTGATTCTACCATATGTTGTTTTAAATGCAAAACACATTTTCTTGTCTGATATTTCCTAATCTTCCTACAACAAAGTCAAATGCTTCCAATTTTAATAGACTTCAGAGAATGTTCAGAAACACACAGTCATTTATTTTTACATTATTTTGCAGTACAGCAACATTACCTCACCATTGTTAACAGATGTTTTCATCTCCACACAGTTTGCTGTTATGTCATCAAACACAAAAATACAAAGAAATGCAATAAGAAATGTATATTCTTTTCTCTTATAACATTTATCACAATCAATATAGCATTGGAGCAATGCTAATACAGCCATGGTCCTTTGAGGCTGAGAGTGTTTGTAGCGTAGCAGTGGTGCTATGAGCTGGTGCCAGGACATATTCATGGAAACACTTAGGATAATACTGCTTTAGTAGAGGCAGTAATGGTATAAACAGGGTAAAGGAAATACCAGGATTGCAACAGATGCAATTGATTATATGCCTTGGGGAATATTCCACTCATTTATTTTAAGTCCTGTCCATGTAAATCAAAAGACCGTGATGTTGTCAGGAAGGCAAATCACAGACATTGTAACACACTGTGACAATGCTCCCGCTTTCCTGACACGGCCAATCATGCCTTTGGACACGAGAGGCTGTCTGAAGCATAGCTCTTGCACTGTCAATGGTAGAAAATAATCTGACTTAAGCATCTGAATTGCTGTGAACTGTGATATGGCTTGTTCCAAAAGGAAAAAGTGATATGACCGCTTTAGGTAAAGTTAACTTATGTGTTTGAAAGTGAAAGAAAGAAAGTGAAGTCGCTCAGTCCTTGCGACCCCACGGACTGAAGCTTACCATGCTCCTCCATCCATGGGATTTTCCAGGCAAGAGTACTGGAGTGGGTTGCCATTTCCTTTTCCAGNTGTTCCAAAAGGAAAAAGTGATATGACCGCTTTAGGTAAAGTTAACTTATGTGTTTGAAAGTGAAAGAAAGAAAGTGAAGTCGCTCAGTCCTTGCGACCCCACGGACTGAAGCTTACCATGCTCCTCCATCCATGGGATTTTCCAGGCAAGAGTACTGGAGTGGGTTGCCATTTCCTTTTCCAGGGGTTCTTCCAGACCCAGGGACTGAACCTGGATCTCCTGCATTGTAGGCAGATGCTTTACCATCTGTGCCACCAGGGAGATCTATGTATTTGAACCCGGTCTTAAATCTGTCACAGAATAGAACTTTATAATTTTCAGTAATACTCCTAGTTGATCAGTCTACACTAGAGCAATAAATCTTAGGCACCAAAATAGTCAACTACGGATAATAACTCTAGAATCAGGATTTCAAATGAGATGTTCTTGGGAAGAGATGCTTTCAGACCAGAGGTTGCTTCATGAAGACCAAGTGTCTTTTCCTTACTCTTTTCAGGCATTAAGTGGTTATTTTGGAGTAAAAGAATTTCTCTTCCTCTGTCATAATTATAAATTGTGCTAACCTAAGAAAGCTATGCAACATTTCTCTAATCTGATGTACAGCGAGTACAGAGATTGGAAAAGCAATTTGCATTTCCTTTTATCTCTTACTGATTGAAAGATCCATCACACCCCAGATTCACCTTGAAAGTAAAAAATGGCCAAGTGGTTCTTTGAAAGCTGGAGCTTAAAGAGAATTGCTGAGCATTTTAATAGAGGAATTGAACATCTTATAATTAATGCTACTGTGTGGCCTCACTCCTATAAAATAATAAATTACATGCACATTAATTATGATTAGCATTCCTTCAATGAATAGCAAAGGAAATAATAATGATTTGTTACTTATTCTTCAATGCTGTCACACAGTTTTTTTGTAAAGAATGGGCTTGACTTGCTCAATAGATAGTAAAGGGATGCTAAATTTCAGTATTATGATTCCTTTCACTAAATAGTTCATACAATATGCAAGTAGTGTGTAATTTAACTTCAACTCTGCTCCTTAAAAAAAAGAATCAGTGTGGCAATTTAACTTGCGACTTTGAAAAGAAACCTATCATTTTATTTAAAGTAGAAAACAGAATGCAATCATATTTTTATTATTACTCTTTTGCTACAGTTGATCCAAAAACACAATATAAGCTCTTGTTCAGTCTTGCAACAACTTGGGAATCATGGAGATAAAAGGTTGGAATGTTTCCTATGTGTTATGAGGATACTTCTCACATGCAACAATATTGATATTTATATTACATTTTTATAAGTTATGAGTCATCGTCTATAAATTCAGATGGACAAGAAATGTCATACACACATACATATACACATGTGATTAAGTTAGACTTGGAACATATAGAAAGTCAGGCTTGTAAAATTACAGTCATTTGATTATTGGGGGCAGCCTCTCTTCCTGTTGTTCAAAAACCTGGCAAATAGAAGACAGTCCTCGAGCTGTCAGTCTTTCTGTGTAGCTGCTGATACATTGTTTGTTTAAGCTTGGGGATAATTATCTCTGTTGCTTTTATTTCAAATATGGGGGCAGGTATCTTTCCCAAGTCTGTAATTCCATGTGGTAGGTCCAACTCTCCAATTTAGCCCCCAGCTGAAATCCTACCAAATAACAGGGTGCTCTCAGGGACAGGAAATGGGTTCCCACCTTTTCTCTGGATCCAATGGCCTCCATTACCCCTAGCTGTGATGACCCTCAGCATTTTCCCTCTTCATTTTTCCTTGTTCCTACGTTTGTCCAAAGTATTCTTCTTCCTCTTTACCCTATCACTACCCTCTCATCTCTGAAATCTAATTTTCAAAACACAAAAGCTGAGAAGAGAATCTGCTGGCAATTAATGCAGTTGTCCCTGTGATCACAAGCCTCTTTTGAGATAATGGGGAAAAAGAGATCTGGATACCTTATGGGAATGTGGAGATGGAAAAGTTCAGTGAGAACAGAATACATGTTAATAGCTCAATAAATTACCTTGCTCATTGCTTGAAAATTCCACCTGGAATTTTTAATGTATCCATGCCCATAGTTTGGTTTGGAATTATAAGTTGACGAGAAGCATGGAACACACCCAAAGGGAAAATGTGCATTGGTTCAATCATTTCTGATCCAGAGGTTCTATGTCTGATTCATACAGAAAACTCAGCAGGCAAGTGAACCATCTGGGAGGTACAGATTGTGCTTTTCTGTATTTTTTATGTATATTTCTAATGAGCTGTACCTTTCAACAATCCTGATTTTATCAGTAAATTTGTGGCCATTGAACTACATATTGTGAGATCTATTATAGATAAATAGTAGTCCACGATCCACCTTCCATGATACTCAGACATCTGTTAAAAAAATTATTCCTTTGAGACAAATTTGGTTTCACAAAGCATATAAAATTTAGTTGCCAGCTCTATCTGACTTAATACTGCCATTCACCACTGTGGCATAATGTCCATAACACATTTTCACTCCTTAAAATAAAAATATTCAAAGCACAAAACTGAGACTAGACATTGGGGATTGGAATAAATGACTGCCTGAGGGCTCTATCAGTTGAGTAGAGTTGTGCTAACAATGATAATAAGAGCTAACACTTACCTGGTGCCTGCTATATCCCAAGATGGTTTTAAGGGCTTTATAGACATTAACTATTTCAGGCCTTCCACAAGTCAGTGAGGCCACTATTATTATTCTTCTCACTTTACAGGTAAGAGAGCTGAGGCAGAGACTCTCAGGGACTGTCAAGTTCAAATGGCTGATAGGAAGCTGACTGGGATGTGAGCCTCGTAATTTGACTCCTGGATCACTGATCTTACCCAATCCACTTAACACCCTGATTTCTAGGATGGAAGGAGGACACAGTCACCTTTATTCCCATCTTTTCTCAACCCAACTCATGTAAAGTATAATCACACAAATAGTGTGCAGGTGCCATTTGTAATGCAAGTTCAACAGCACTAGGTATTCTAGTCTATTGACATTGTTTTAATTTAATGTATTCTGTGAATATTTGTTTTCCTTGACATAGAAGGTAAACGTATTTTTCTTATTTTTTTCTAAGTACAATTTCCATAGTGAGAATAAGCAACCTTTAACTTCCCCAGAAGTTACAAATGTTTTTTCCTGGTTTGATGTTTGTATTTATTTTGCTTAACATGTTTTTTAAATAGAAGTTTTAAAATATAGTTTAAATATATCAACATTTGTCACTGTGGTTTCTTTATTTCCATGTTGAGAGTAGCTACCCTCATTTTAATATTAGAGAAATACTCAATTTACTATCTTCTCTAGTTACTTTTGGTTTAATCTTTTAGTTTTTCATGGTGTAACAGATCTGAAATTTACTCTGGCAAAAATTAGTACTGAATTAATTTATGTATAGTGGCATCTTTTTAGTATTGAATTTACTCCTCAAATGATCAGTGCTTTCTTCTCTCACTAAATTTTTATAGTTTTATTCATATGAAGTCTATAATTTGTTTTAAATTTTATTTTAAGATATGTATCTTGGATGCTGTCGTGATAAGGTCAGTTAGTTTTCCACTTGTTATTTTTCTAAACATATAAGCAAGATATAAATTATCACATATACTTGGTCAGCTTATTGGAAGCTCTAATAAATTTTTTTTTGCTTTTGTATGTTGTACAAAAGCTGTAGCTTAAACAAAAGAATGGTCATGACCATGTGAAAAATTTTGTTTTCTTCTAATTGTTATATGTCATTGTTTTATTTTACATAGCATCTATAGAACTCCGAGAACAATATTACATAGTGATCAAATAGGTATCATTTTTTTGTTTGTTTTTTATTTTGATTGCTCACTTTTGAGCAGAATATTGGCTTTTGTTGAGGTATTTAACTCAATAATATTTATTAAAGACTGAATATAGGCCAGGTAATCTTGGAGACTGTAGGGGAAGAGGCAGAGAATAAGTATGATAAATAGATTTATTACATTAGTCAATGATAAATGTTAAGGATAAAAAAACCTCCAGGCAATGGAGTGAGATATTTGGATGAGTTGCTTTTAGATGTTTGGATGGGTTGATTTGGGGTAGGATAGCTAGGGATGAACTCATTGAGAGGCAAGACTGAGGATGTGAAGGAGTGAGTCCAGGACAAAGGTTATTCCTGGAAGAGCAAATAGCAAATGTAAAGGCCTAAAGATAAGTACTTGTCTAGCATATTTAAGGAGAACACAATGGCACCCCACTCCAGTACTATTGCCTGGAAAATTCCATGGATGGAGGAGCCTGGTGGGCTGAGGTCCATGGGGTTGCTAAGAGTTGGACACGACTGAGCAACTTTACTTTCACTTTTCACTTTCATGCATTGGAGAAGGAAATGACAACCCACTCCAGTGTTCTTGTNACTCCAGTACTATTGCCTGGAAAATTCCATGGATGGAGGAGCCTGGTGGGCTGAGGTCCATGGGGTTGCTAAGAGTTGGACACGACTGAGCAACTTTACTTTCACTTTTCACTTTCATGCATTGGAGAAGGAAATGGCAACCCACTCCAGTGTTCTTGTCTGGAGAATCCAGGGACGGGGGAACCTGGTGGGCTGCCATCTATGGGCACAGAGTTAGACACGACTGAAGCGACTTAGCAGCAGCAGCAGCAGCATATTTAAAGAAGAACATGGTCTTCAAAGATCTGAGAGCAAATGAGGCACCATATCATCTAGCCTTCCACTCAGTTCAGTTCAGTTGCTCAGTCATGTCTGACTCTGCAACCCCATGGACTGCAGCATGCCAGGCCTCCCTATCCATCACCAACTCCCGGAGTTTACTCAAACTCATTTCCATTGAGTTGGTGATGTCATCCAACCATCTCATCCTTTGCTGTCCCCTTCTCCTCCCACCTTCAATCATTTCCAAGATCAGAATCTTTTCAAATGAATCAGTTCTTTGAATCAGTTGGCCAAAGTATTGGAGTTTCAGCTTCAGCATCAGTCCTTCCAATGAATATTCAGGACTGGTTTCCTTTAGGATGGATTGGTCGGATCTCCTTACAGTCCAAGGAACTCTCATGAGTCTTCTCCAACACCACAATTCAAAAGCATCAATCCTTCAGTGCTCAGCTTTCTTTATAGTCCAACTCTCACATCCATACATGATAACTGGAAAAACCGTAGCTTTGACTAGACAGACCTTTGTCGGCAAAGTAATGTCTCTGCTTTTTATTATGCTGTCTAGGTTGGTCATAACTTTTCTTCCAAGGAGCAAGCATCTTTTAATTTCATGGTTGCAGTCACAATCTGCAGTGATTTTGGAGCCCAGAAAAATAAAGTCTGTCACTGTTTCCATTGTTTCCCCATCTATTTGCCATGAAGTGATGGGACTGGATGCCATGATCGTAGTTTTCTGAATGTTAAGTTTTATTACAGCTTGTGCTTCATCCAGTCCAGCATTTCTTATGATGTACTCTGCATATAAGTTAAATTAGCAGCGTGGCAATAAACAGCCTTGATGTACTCCTTTCCCGATTTGGAAGCAGTCTTTTGTTTCATGTCCAGTTCTAACTGTTGCTTCTTGACAAGCGTCTAGCCTTAGACTTCATAATGAGCACTTTGGTGTTTATTTTGAGTGAGGCAGGAAGTTGTTAAGAAGGGGTACTTAAAAGAGCCTTGATTAAGAGAGACTTTTTTTTTTTAATTAGGAAGAGATATTGAATCAACTTTAAAATGAAAGATTTTATTAAGAGGATTTGCACAAAAGACTTAAGTATTTTCTGTATCTGTCTTAGAGTATAAAGAAAAATGCAAATCAATTTTAAGTTGGTTATTTTACCACAACAAAGGGCAATGCCCTTTGGGGAAAACAACAGTATACTGTTGGGTATACTTACAGTAAAAGGTGAGTATACTCACCTTAAGAATTATCATGAGATTTAAATGAAATAGCATGTAGAATATTCAGCTGACTCTTTGGCAAATAAATAGTAAATATCCAAGTATGTTAGCATAATATTAAATTTAATCAAATATATTATTATATAGCAAGAACTTTGATATAAAAATATATACAGTATATATAATAAACTTTGACTTTTAGAATGGAATTAAACTTGTCATACACATTTTTCCTTTACATTTCTAGTCATGTAATTTTTGCATTTTTCTCAATAAGGTTATTTTAGCCTCACAGAAAACCTGGGTCTACTTGGGGATAAATCCTAGATTTTTTTTTTTTCTTTTTTTTTCTAGATATTTTTTTAAAGAAAATTTTTAGAGCAATTTTAGATTCATAGAAAATTTGAGTTAAACGTAAAGAGATTTCCTCTGTACCACCTACCTCTGCACATATATGGCCTCTCTGCAACATCACTCACCAGAAAGGTATACTTGCTATTATTGATGAACCTACAATGACATGTAATATAACTAAAAGTTCATAGTTTACATTAGGATTCGCCTTTGAGTTCAGTTCAGTTCAGTCGCTCAGTCATGTCTGACTCTGCGACCCCATGAATCACAGCACACCAGGCCTCCCTGTCCATCACCGTCTCCCGGAGTTCACTCAAACTCATGTCCATTGAGTCAGTGATAGCATCCAGCCATCTCATCCTCTGTCATCCCCTTCTCCTTCTGCCCCCAACCCCTCCCAGCATCAGGGTCTTTTCTAATGAGTCAACTCTTCACAAGAGGTGGCCAAAGTATTGGAGTTTCAGCTTCAGCATCATTCCTTCCAATGAACGCCCAGGACTGATCTCCTTTAGGATGGACTGGTTGGATCTCACCTTTGGTGGTACTTTTTATGGGTTTGGCCAAATGTGTGATGGCATTTATCCATCATTATAAAGTCATATGGAGTTAGTTTCACTGCCCCCAAATCCTCTGTTCTCCACCTCTTCATCTTTCCTTCATTCATAGCCCCTGGCAATCACTTTCTTGTCTCCATGGTTTGCATTTTCCAGAATGTCACATAGTTGAAATCATACAGTATGTAGCCTTCACAGATTGATCTCTTTCAGTTCAGTTCAGTTCAGTCGCTCAGTCGTGTCCGACTCTTTGCGACCCCATGAATCGCAGCACGCCAGGCCTCCCTGTCCATCACCGTCTCCCGGAGTTCAAACTCACGTCCATTGAGTCAGTGATAGCATCCAGCCATCTCATCCTCTGTCGTCCCCTTCTCCTCCTGCCCCCAATCCCTCCCAGCATCAGAGTCTTTTCCAATGAGTCAACTCTTCGCATGAGGTAGCCAAAGTACTGGAGTTTCAGCTTTAGCATCATTCCTTCCAAAGAAATCCCAGGGCTGATCTCCTTCAGAATGGACTGGCTGGATCTCCTTGCAGTCCAAGGGACTCTCAAGAGTCTTGTCCAACACCACAGTTCAAAAGCATCAATTCTTCGGTGCTCTGCCTTCTTCATAGTCCAACTCTCACATCCATACATGACCACAGGAAAAACCATAGTCTTTCACTTAGTAGTATGTATTTAAGATTTGCACATGTCTTTTTATGACTCAATAACTCATTTTTGTGTGTGTGTGTTTTTTTTTTTAATTTAGCATTAAGGAATGTTTCATTCTGAATATACCAAAGTTTAGCCATTCACTCATTGAAGAACATCTCGGTTGCTTCCGAGTTTTAGTAAACACAGATAAAACTGCTATAAACATTTGTGTGCAGATTTTGTATGGACATAAGTTTCCAGCTCATTTGAGTGTTAAGAGTGCTAAGAAGCACTATTGCTGCACTCTATGGTAAGAGTATATTCAGTTTTGAAACCACCACTATCTTTCAAAGTGTTTACACACCAGTGTGCATTCTTACCAGCAATGAATAAGAGTTTCAGTTGCTGTATTTCCTTTTCAGCACTTGGTGTTGTCAGTGTTTTGAATTTTGGTTATTCTAATAGGTAAGTAGTTTTATCTTATTGTGCTAATTTGCATTTCTCTTATGACATTACCTCACATGCTTATTTACTATCTGCCTTTCTTCTTTCATGATATGTCTCTTAAGGTCTTTGGCCAACTTTTTAACAAGTTGTTTTTCTTATTATTGAGTTTTAAGAATTCTTTTTGTATTTTAAATAATGTTCCTTTATCAGAAATGTCTTTCGCAAATATTTTCTTACAATATTTGTATAATATTTTCTTATACAAGTCTGTGGCTTGCCTTTTCATTCTCCTCATAGTGTCTTTCACAAAGCAGAAACTTTTAAAATTTTAATTAAGTCCAACTTATTTCTTTCTTTCATAGATCATGCCATTGATAGGGTATCTTAAAAGTCATTGCTGAATTCCAGGTGATCTAGATTTTCTCTTCCGTTAAATTCCAGAAGCTTTATAGTTTTTCATTTAGGTCTACTATCCATTTCAAATTAATTTTTGTGAAGAAGATAGGTGTGTGCCCACTTTTTATTTTTGCATGTAGATGTCTGGTTGTCGAGCATTGTTTACTGGAAAGGCTATCTTTCCTCATCGTATTGTCTTTGCTTCTTTGACTGTAGTTATGAGGTCTGTTTCTGGGTTCTCTGTTTTATTCCATTAATCTGTTCCTCCCCACATACCACACTGTCTTGATTACGGTAGCATTATGGTAACTCTTAAAGTCAGATAGTGCCAGAATTCTGAATTTATTCTTCTGTTTCAATATCACGTCAGCCATTCTGGGTAATCCTAGTAGGTAATTTTAAATATTAAAATGTGGACAGAGAGTAGAGTGGCTTTTTTTTTTTTCTGAGCATGCTTTTGTTTTTGAATTAATTTTTATTGGAGTATAGATAATTTATAATGTTGTGTTAGTTTCTGCTGTACAGCAAAGTGAATCAGTTATACATACACACATATCCACCCTTTTTTAGATGCCATATAGACCATTACCGGGGAAGGCAATGGCACCCCACCCCAGTACTCTTGCCTGGAAAATCCAATGGACGGAGTAGCCTGGTGGGCTGCAGTCCATGGGGTCGCTAACAGTCGGACAGACTGAGCGACTTCACTTTCACTTTTCTCTTTCACGCATTGGAGAAGGAAACAGCAACCCACTCCAGTATTCTTGCCTGGAGAATCCCAGGGATGGGGGAGCCTGGTGGGCTGTCGTCTACGGGGTCACACAGAGTCGGACACGACTGAAGTGACTTAGCAGCAGCAGCAGCAGACCATTACAGAGTAATGAGTAGAGTTTCTTGTGTTATTCAGTAGGTTCTTACTATCTATTTTATATATAGTAGTGTGTATATGTCAATCTCAGTCTCCCAACTTATCCCTCCCCATCCCTTTCTTCACTGATATCCATAAGCTTGTTTTCTACACCTGTGACTGTATTTCTGTTTTGTACATAAATTCATTAGTACCTTTTTTAAGATTCCATATATAAATGAGATCACATTTGTCTTTCTCTGTCTGACTTTAGTCTTGACCACTGAAAACATTGAATGATAAATCAGAAATCCACTACCTCATTTATTTTGAAATCTGCCCTTACATTGTAATATATAGATTCAAAAGAGAATATAGAAAGCTTTTCTCTTTCGAATATGTGGAATTATGCCAATTTTTTCTGTGTGTTTCGTAGAGATGGGAAGAGAGGAATGATAACAATAATAAAGGTGTGTATGTCTGAAGGTATAAAGTGAGTCTCTGCCTCCTTTGTATGCCAATACAATGAATAGGCTACACTGCAACCAATTTCACAAAGAAACATTTCAGAATTAGTTGAAATAAATGAGAATCAGTAAACTCACATCTAGACTATCACATTAGCAACTTTTTTTCTGTGTAACATTCTAGCTAGTGACATCTGAGTCATCCTGAATTAATGATTGGAAAGGTTTATTTTCCCAGGCTCTGTCCTTGACCTGGTTTTATTTTAAAGTGCTTCACCTTTTAGGCATTCTGATATAGTTACTTACTCTCTAGAAACAACAACTTTCTAACACCACACACAAAAATAAACTCAAAATGGATTAAAGATCTAAATGTAAGACCAGAAACTATGAAACTCCTAGAGGAGAACATAGGCAAAACACTCTCCGACATAAAAGTAAGAGATGTTTGTTTTTTATTAGCATTTATGCAGCATAATGTGATAAAAGCTACTTCTATTATATGTTTCCTAACGTAGAAGGGCTTTTGCTGAAAGCTAATTTAACCTGAAAATGACAAGATATTGACCCATTATCACAGATAAGAAATATTTTTAGCTATGTCGTGTTCCCACAAAGGAAAAAGATCTGAGATAAACAATGGTCTCTTGCTATAAGCCTAAAATGGTAAAGAAATAGTTATTTTTCCAGTTGTAAAAACACTAAGATGAAAATAAGGAACTATCAGAGACAAAAGAATATTCAGTACGATCATATGTATTAATAGATTCAAGCATTTCAAATATTATGTGTGTTTTCTTGATAATTCAAGGTGACGAGCCCCGTATATGAAAGCCAGGCTTTTGTATCCATAGAGCATGTTCGCTGAGCAGTGCTTTAATGTTAATGAAAGTTGGCATATTGTGATATTCTGTTCTCTGCTTTTTGAATAGGTGAAGGTTATTTCCATATGGCCACTTAAGGTTGTGGAGTTTAAAGCAGTATGTAAAACACTTTCTTTGCAATTTAATCCTATCAACAAAACAGACTTTTTGAGATATATGGTAACTAATCACATTTTTCTCCTTTCACTTTAATTATCAAGAAGCCTAAATGATAAAAATGCTCAGTTTTTTGTACCCTGTGATGGCTTATACATTGAAATGCTTTTTGAATCCACTTTTTTTTTTTTTTTAAATTCGATTCTATAATTTTATTTCTATTTTCTTATGTCTTAGGTTCCCAAATTTGTGCATGTGAGTAATGATTGTGCATAAGTGAATGGGTAAATAAATGTTGTGTGTTAAAACTTTCTAATTCTTTAGAAACTTTTCAAAGATTTGGTGCTCTTACTTAGCCAATAAACCTGTCACAGAAAATTAAAATTGCTGGAGACAGACTAACAATTAGTCAGAATTCTGGACAAAAAATTGTTAGGGTAATTGGTCTGCCAAGTCAAGTTGAAGTGTATCAATATTCAAAATCAGCTCACAAAGCAGTGATAACCTGACATAATCAATCATGTGAAAGCTTTTTTATTTAGAATTATATTTTCCAGTAAATTAGTATATGATAAGGAACATAATATTGATTTCCCAAGACTGACACTTGGAAATGCAAAGTAACCTCTCATATAAAGCCTTTTTTTTTTCTTTTTACATTAAAAGAATACCTTTATAAATGGCTTTCCATCTTAGATTTTAAAATAACATTATTTTAGCATCAAAAACTCATATATATATATTAATAATTTCCAAAAGAATATAATTCTATTTTCCCTTCTAAAATATCATTATTTACAAGATGTTTGAAAGAGAACTTTATTCGAATATTGTGTTCAGTTTAAAATCATACATTTCAGGAAATGATAAAACAGGCTAGAGGGCATTTAATATGATTGGAGAGGTAGAAAAATTATTTTTAGCTAATCTAAAGATGTAGTCATTACTTATTTTGGAAAGATAAATCAAAAGGGGAAAATGAAAGACTCTCTTTGAAACCCTCTTTGCTTACTAGCTTCATCTTCCCATGTGTGGACTTAAAAAATGAACTTTGTTTATTGTGAAGGAAGAATTCACACATAGGGAAGATGTCTTTGGTAGTATGGTAGATCAAAATGCTGACCTAGTTTGCTAAGGGTTAGGTTGCTGTGAATTTTAATCCCTAGGGAATCGCTAAATTTGATAGACAACTATGTGATTTGAATGATTTAGGTAGTGGTGCTTGGTACTGAATCACTTGAAGAGGTCAAGGTTGGGGTGCTTTTCTAATTTATGTTTCAGTGATTTTATTGAAGCAGGTATTGTATACGCCAATAGATATAGTTGCTTCTCCCTAAATTAAGCACAGAGACAAATAATTAAGTTTCTGAAAGTTTTATGTATTACATACACCTGATACCTTTTTAAAAAATTACATTTTCCTTTCAATAAGCTCCTCAAATGTGCTGTACATGCATCTCCTTGAAGTATTTAATATGTTTCATTGAGTTATATATTCCTTTCTTTCACTAGGTAGTTGTTTTTTTTACAGTTAAGATCTTGGTGGAAATTATTTGTACTCCTGGAACTTAGTACAGTATTGCACATGATGTCCACAATTATGATGTGGTAATGAAAGGAAAAAGGAAGAAAGAAGAAATTTCTGGCTCCAGTCTTAAAAAGTTGATCCTGTAATTTTGACTTGTAGCCATAAGGTGGCAGAAGTGTGCCACCATGAAGAAATTCATTTATTCACTCATTCATTTAATCCTATTACATACTGTTAGATTTTCTTTTTCTCCATGATCTTTCTGGAGTCTTGAAGACTATAGAAAACAGTGAATAATCTGAAAAGCATCTTACCCAGTACGGATTTGTCAACTGAACAGCTGAAATCTTGGTAAGGTTAAAGTTTAGCATCCTGATGCTAAAATGGAACATTCTCTAACATATTTTTTCTCACATTTTTGCTTTTTAGTTTCTATATACAGTTTTGTTACTCTGAGAGTCCTAATTTTCAGTTAATCTAATAAAATATTCCAATTTAGCTGAAAATAATTTTGCAGTTTCAGTGTCTCTACTTTAAAATTTATGCATATTTTCTCCTGATGGGGAGGCAAAAAACATCTTTCATTACTATAAAACTAGCTATCATTCATTGTGGCCCCATAAGATATCACTTCATGGGTACTACATTTTCTTACTTTTAAGTTTGATGTAATAAATTTATTGACTTTTTAAAGGTGACGAAACTAAATAACCAAATATTTAAAGAGTTTGCTCAATGTTACCCTGAAAGTTATGGGAAGAACTTGGGATATGAAACTAGTTTGGCATTCTCATAGGTTTGGGCCCACCCATCAGAATCTACCCATGTAGGGTTTTTTTAAAATTCATATTTGCTGATGTATCAGATTTCATTTTTATTTCATTTCACAGTCAAAGTAGAGATGACCCAGCTGAGGACATACATATTAGAATTCTTATCACAATGTATTATAATTGCTCATTTACTTGGCTTCTTAATTAAAATTGAATTCTCTGAGGGCAAAGTTTGATCTTCTGTCTTTGCATTCCCAGCATCTGGTAAAGAGTATGCATGCGTGTAAGTTGCTTCAGTTGTGTCTGACTCTTTGGGACCCTGTGGACTGTGGCCTGCCAGGCTCTTCTATCCGTGGGATTCTCCAGGCAGGTTTACTGGAATGGGTTGCCACCCCTCCTCGAGGGGATCTTCCTGACCCAGGGATCAGATTAAACCTGTGTCTTGTGCAACTCTTGCATTGCATGCAGATTCTTTATTGCAGAGTCACCAGGGAAGCCCAGTAAAAAATATTCTAGGTAGAAAATACTCCATATAAAAAAATGTTAAATAATTTAATAAATCAAGGTTCTTTTACCAAAGCTTAGGTTTCTTTTTCCCTCTCCTCCATCCAAAGCCTCAGAAGTAGTTTTCTTAAAGTGAGAATATTTTTGCAGCAGACTCCATTGCTTCCAAGCCTCACTTTCTCCTCTAACTTCAATTTTGTTTAGGTGTCAGGATGCTTTATGTTTCAGGGGAGTATGATGTGGAGAGGGAATCAGTCAAGGTAATTCAATTCCCTTGTTTTCAGTGGTTGAGTTAGGAGTGTGTAAGTGATATGATGCAAAATGTGAGAAAGTCTGTTGGGAGTTGACAGCAAGAGTTTTTCTTGCCTTTAGGAAGCAAAGTAAGGAAAACGTTTGTGTTCTTCTGTTGGATGTTTCCGTGTGAGGATATGATAGTTGGAAGCTGCTTCAGCCATTTGAAAGATAAACATCATAACAATGAGAATGGCAGAAAAGAAAGGTGAAAGAACTTGATTACGTTGCAATTTTCTGAATTGATAACATTTGAAATTTCCTAATCCCTTGTATTGGGATAGATAATTCAATCAGAGCCATCGCCCCACCTACCATTTGTTCACCTGTTTATTGTAAAATTTCCTGTACAACCAAATGTGGCCACAGCTGTGACAGGGAGGATTTCTCCCATTAACTGGCAAACTGCCACGATCTTCTATAGCAGTTAGGGAAGATTTAGATGCCATTCACTTCTAGGAGGTTCAGCTGCTCCACAGACATCCAGAACACATCTTATGAACTACTCACCACCTATGTCAGGACAAGGTAGTGACACAAAACCTCTGGTATACCAGTAAAAGTTTAACAACTCACTTCCCTAAAACAAAACAGCTGATATTTTAAAATTTATTAATAGCATCATAGATAGAAAGCAGGTATAACACACAGTTTATAAATAATAATAAAGTATACAATACTCTTTATTGTAAGTTCCATATAGCTAATTGATTCTCACATAATGCTCTGTTTGGTGTCTGCCAATTGTCTGTATCTATAGACAAGCTAAAGTTGCAGCCAATGAATGTATTTCCAAAATGACTGTTGCTTGATATTTTCATTTGCATTAAGAATAACACAAATGAGTTTTCTATGTAGAGGATCATGTCATCTGCAAACAGTGAGAGTTTTACTTCTTCTTTTCCAATTTGATTCCTTTTATTTCTTTTTCTGCTCTGATTGCTGTGGCCAAAACTTCCAGAACTATCTTGAATAGTAGCGGTGAAAGTGGGCACCCTTGTCTTGTTCCTGACTTTAGGGGAAATGCTTTCAATTTTTCACCATTGAGGATAATGTTTGCTGTGGGTTTGTCATAGATAGCTTTTATTATATTGAGGTATGTTCCTTCTATTCCTGCTTTCTGGAGAGTTTTAATCATAAATGGATGTTGAATTTTATCAAAGGCCTTCTCTGCCTCTATTGAGATAATCATATGGCATTTATTTTTCAATTTGTTAATGTGGTGAATTATATTGATTGATTTGCAGATATTGAAGAATCCTTGCATCCCTGGGATAAAGCCCACTTGGTCATGGTGTATGATTTTTTTAATGTGTTGTTGGATTCTGATTGCTAGAATTTTGTTGAGGATTTTTGCATCTATGTTCATCAGTGATATTGGCCTGTAATTTTCTTTTTTTGTGACATCTTTGTCGGGTTTTGGTACTAGGGTGATGGTGGTTAAGGCCCATTTGACTTCACATTCCAGGATGTCTGGCTCTAGGTGAGTGATCACACCATCATGATTATCTGGGTCATGAAGATCTTTTTTGTACAGTTCTTCCGTGTATTCTTGCCACCTATTCTTAATATCTTTTGCTTCTGTAAGGTCCCTACCATTTCTGTCCTTTATTGAGCCCATCTTTGCATGAAATGTTCCCTTGGTATCTCCAATTCTCTTGAAGAGATCTCTAGTCTTTCCCATTCTATTGTTTTCCTCTATTTCTTTGCATTGATCACTGAGGAAGGCTTTCTTATCTCTCCTTGCTATTTTTTGGAACTCTGCATTCAAATGGTTATATCTTTCCTTTTCTCCTTTGCCTTTTGCTTCTCTTCTTTTCACAGCTATTTGTAAGGCCTCCTCAGATAGCCATTTTGCTTTTTTGCATTTCTTTTTCTTGGGGATGGTCTTCATCCCTGTCTCCTGTACAATGTCACGAACCTCCATCCATAGTTCATCAGGCACTCTGTCTATCAGATCTAGTCCCTTAAATCTATTTCTCACTTCCACTGTATAGTCGTAAGGGATTTGATTTAGGTCATACCTGAATGGTCTAGTGGTTTTCTCCACTTTCTTCAATTTAAGTCTGAATTTGGCAATAAGGAGTTCATGGTCTGAGCCACAGTCAGCTCCTGGTCTTGTTTTTGCTGACAGTATAGAGCTTCTCCATCTTTGGCTGCAAAGAATATAATCAATCTGATTTTGGTGTTGACCATCTGGTGATGTCCATGTGTAGATTCTTCTCTTGTGTTGTTGGAAGAGGGTGTTTGCTTAATCAGACTTGTCAAAAATCAGTGTATTCTACCGGTTTTCTTAAAGGAAGTGTTTTTAGCTATATTGATGAAGTATATTGTTTTTTGGATGTTACTCTTCTATTTTATCATTTTTTTGTTCTTATCTTTACTTCCTTTGTGTTATGTTGACATCACCTTTTACACTTTTTGAGTTAAGCATGTGTTATTTTTATTTTAAATCTTCCCTGCTTTTGAGACCAAAACCTTTCTTTCAGTACTGCTTTTATATGGGGTCTAATTTTTAAAATATAACTATCTATCTGATCATTAGCTATTCTACATCTTAGGTACAGCTAATCACTGGGAGGACCTCAATGCCAGGACTAATAGAAAATCCAATATAATCCCAGCAGGATTGCTAAAGAATGGAAGGACTGCTTTCCCCTATTGTGGACTCTAGATTATTACAGAAGATGACATGTCAGATAAACTTGAGGGAAATTTTTGAGAATACTGCTCATTTGTGCCTTAGCAGTATAAAGGGTAGTCAATTTTTTTCTTCCTGTCCATATGATGCCTATTGTAGATCAAGTCAAAAGGGAATATTTCTCCCTTGTTCACACAATATGTATAGCTTCCCCATATCCCTTCTGCCCAGAAATTAGATCAAAGTAAAAGAGACTGAGGGCTTTCCAGGTGGCACAGTGGTAAAGAATCCACCTGCCAAGCAGGAGACAAGGGTTTGATCACTGGGTCAGGAAGATCCCCTGGCGAAGGAAATGCCAATCCACTCCAGCATTCTTCTTTGGATAAACCCATGGACAGAAGAACCTGGTGGGCTACAGTCCATGGGGTCCCCAAAAGTCAGACATGACTTAGTGACTGAGCATGCCCCAAAGGAACTGAGGCACTTGCAAACCTCACTGGTAACCTCTGTCTAGGCAAAGATTCCTTCAAATTCTACTGTATGTCTTAAAGGTGAGGATTCCTTCTTGTTGCCAGCAGATTGTGAATATCTCAAACCCAGTTAATTTACTGAGAGTTCTTTGGTAGCTGGTTTGACAAACGCTGGGCTTCCTGGTGGCTCAGACTGTAAAGAATCTGCCTGTGATGCAGAAAACCCAGGTTCAGTCCCTAGGTAGGGAAGATCCCCTGGAGAAGGAAATGGCAACCCACTCCAGTACTTTTGCCTGGGAAATTCCATGGACGGAGGAGCCTGATGGGCTACAGTTTATAAGGTCTCAAAGAGTCAGACATGACTGAGGGACTCACACTTTTCACTTTGACAGACATTGCTCAATAGCAAACTACCTACAAACAAGCATTTAGGCTACTGAGATGCAAAAATCATACATATGTTTTAGTTTATGAAAAATTTTTCATTGACACCAGAAGTGTCTTTATAAATCTTATAAAAAGATTTTTAATGGGAGAAGCTTCTGGAACATGATCATTCATATGAATCTGGTAAGCAGGTTAAGGAATCCCAACATTGGAATGTTTCATTTTCAAAATCAAACATCTCCATCTTTGTGGACCAAAGGCTTCTTTTTAAAATAAAATCGGTAGCTTTTCCATCTTAAAGTAAGGAATATATTTTTGCTTCTGAGAAACACTTAGGTTATTATCTTATGGTCCCCACAAATCAGGTAACTGATTGGGTTTATCCTTCTAAGTTGGCTGGGTTTATGCCTCCAAACTGGCTTCTAGAAAGCTCAGATTTAAATATGTACCCCCTCCTACCCTGTAGTATGCATGTAGACCTCTCTGGTGTGCATTTCTATTTTAGTCTTATTCCTGGCTATAGCATATTTTATTTTAGCCTTTTTTGGGCTATAACATATGTCCCTATACTTGTCTTTTCTTTGTCACCTACTGCTGGGTTATTTCATATTAGATTTTGTATCACTTTATAGGCTGCCTTGTTTAAAATTAGATATATTTAAAAAAATAAATAAAAACTCTTATTCTGCAATATTTGCATAGTGAGGCTGCCTGATACAGTTTTACTCTCCACTAGAGATACATAATTATGGGTGAAGCTCAGAAAATACACATCAGAAAACCAGTACAGGGATTAAAGGCTCCCCACTTTCTGGAGACATTCAAAGAAAAGCTGGAGGACTTCATATCAGAGTTGCATTATCAAACGTGGCATCTCTTTTCCCTCCCTACCAGCAGAGGAGAAGTCGGAGAAAAGATAATTCTACCACCTGCAGCCGTCACTCACTAGGTGAGATAAGAATTATCCAGGCTGCCCATGATGCCCTCTGGGATCTGAAAAGGAGAATCCTTTCTCCTTAGCTCCAACAACGATTTGTGCTTACATAGTTTGGAAGAGAAATGTTCTAACTCCTTTGTACCTTGGTGTGTTCATATCTATAAATCATGAGTCTATTTACTGAGCATCTCTTCCTCCCAGAAATGGCTACACCTATACCTGAGCTGGCACATACAAGTGAGCAGAGGCAACTTGTCACAAAACAGGCACACTGGTGTTGTGATGCTGAAGAGTTGTAGTACTTTGATCAAGGAACTACTATGTGAGCATCTCCAAGCCCAGGGAACCTGGACTCCCATCCCCAGCTTTCCTAGCTCTGATCTTGTTTTGCCCACACCAACCTAGAGACAGCTTGAGGATGAAAAATAACTTAATTAACAGAATGCTATTTTTTAGGTTATGATTCTTGCTGATGTCATTTTACAGAATAATGTCTGCAAATCCAAATTAGCATAACAGGTGACTCAATAATTCCTTGTGTGCTCCTGCTCAGTCGCTAAGTCATGTCCAACTCTTTGGAACCCTGTGAATGGCAGCCCACCCGGCTCCTCTGTCCATGAGATTTCCCAGGCAAGAATATTGGAGTGGGTTACCAATCATTTTCTCCTCCAGGGGATCTTCCCGACCCAGGGATCGAACCTGCTTCTCCTGCATTGGTGTTCTTTATCACTGAGCCACCTGGGAAGCCCCAGTAAATCCTTACTATTGCTATAATCAATTGGATCACACAAACTCAAAGGAGAATTCTTTTTTTTCCCTGAAAACTGTGAAATATGTGTTGAAGACTTTTTCCGCTTGGAAGAACCCACACAGATGTATCACAAATTGCTGCCATTAAAAATTACTATTTGGACTTAATATTGCTTTGAGTTCATAGTCTGTATTTTATAGTTACACTCTTTCAAGCTGTAAAGCATTATTGTAAAACAAAAAATATTAACAATGTTTGTCTCAGAGACTCACTATTCCCGTTATGCTAGGAGGTGCACCACACTTTCCTCTGGTCTGAACACCAACCTTTAATTAAATGTATGTCTGCAATGTCTATTTCTCATATACCATCCCAGACGTCTGTCCACTGAGAAGGGGTCCCTGGGCCGTTCTGTGGCTGATGTCCGAGTCACTTTCCTGCTTCTACTGGGCAGTAAGCCAAATAAATGATCTAAAGCATTCAAAGTAGACATCAAAATTAATAAATTTTATTCATATGAAATTCAGGGTCATGCACCCTGTTTTATGAAGCATGAGTGCTGTCAACAAACTAGAGGAGGTTTTTTTTTTTAAATAAAGTCATCCCCCTGTAAATTTACTCAGCACCATTGTCTCCAGACAGGGAGACAGCTTCCTTCAGACAAAGCAGAGAGAGTATGGCATAATCATTTGAAAGATCTGAGCTAAAATGTAGCTTCTTGCAGAGCGAGTTATTTTCCAAACCTCTAGACCCACAAACTTTCTCTGGTGAGTTAAAATGACATTAAATTCCATGCATATGTGTGCAGCCCATAAAAACACCAAAGGACAGTGAACTTAGCACCAGCCCAGAATTCCAATCACACTGAGAAGCTGTGACTCACCGTTTCTTCCCATCAAGGTCAGTGCCTAACGTGTCGACACCCAAGTCCCTCACCCCCAGGAAGAAAACATTCCTCTCTAATTCTCTGCTTTCCATCAACACCTTCAGCCTAGCATCACATCACGATCAGTTTTGACCATTTGTCTGTCCTGCTGGGCTGCAAGCTAGTTGAAAACAGAAACTGTCTTGTTACTAGTTTTATCACCAAGAGCTGCTGTATCATAGGTGATCAATTTGTTGGATTGAATAAAAGATCTAGTTCATTTTTGTTTGGCAGGGCTTAAGGAAACATTTTACATTACCTTTCCCATTACATTCTTGTGATTACACCCAGACGGTCAAATTTAATGAAATGCTGAAAATGGAAATACTGTGGCAGGTCATAATAAATGCCAGTTCAGGAATGCCTTAAAAGTGTGTTTCTCCAACACAATGCAGTATTGTGCTCTCTCCAAGGGCCATAACTTACCCAACCCATTTTGACAGATTCTAGTGAACCAAATGTCGTGTATGACAATATCCATTACCTGTGCTCACTGCAGTTTGACAGCAATTGCATCCAGAGAAACACTGTATCCTAAGCTGGCTGTTTCTAAAGAAACATACCCCTTTCACACAAAGAAAGATAAACAGGAACACATGATGATCTGATGAAAATCCAATCTTATTTAAGAGGTAGAAAGATAACCTAGCACAAATGAGGAAAATTCAATAAATTCCATGAAATGCCAATGAACAAAAAAATAACAGCTTTCTGGAATATGATCAACTGTTTAAAACAGAGCTGAACATTGTTTACATAGCTTTTAATATAGTTCTACAGCATTTCCTGTAATTTATACTTACTATTAAGGATAAAAGCTACAACCTTGGTATATATGATTGCCCATTATTCAAACAGAATAGAGTTTTCTTAGAAAATCCATTTTTAAGGAAGAACATGGATCCCAACACGTTTCTTTAATTTCCACTTTTACACGTATGTTCTGATCTGATAAAGGAAACATCTGTTAGATGGATGAAATATACAGAGATGACTCATTTATCTGACACTGTTACGGAAATGAGTAATTTTCCAGATGAAGAAGGATGCCCTCCAGAGTCGCATTTTTAGCTTAACTCTTTTGAAATGGAAAGCATACACTGAAGTCTTTAAATTAGGGACCTAGAAAATAAGCTTGACAGCTTCTTGATGCTCAGCATCATTTCAGGGAACATGACATAGATACACTACCATGTGTAAAATAAATAGCTATGGGAACCTGCTGCATAACACAGGGAGCTCAGCTCCAGGGCAATGCCACCCCACTCCAGTGCTCTTGCCTGGAAAATCCCATGGGTGGAGGAGCCCGGAAGGCTGCAGTCCATGGGTCGCTAAGAGTCGGATACAACTGAGTGACTTCACTTTCACTTCTCACCTTCATGCATTGGAGAAGGAAATGGCACCCCACTCCAGTGTTCTTGCCTGGAGAATCCCAGGGACGGGGGAGCCTGGTGGGCTGCCGTCTATGGGGTTGCACAGAGTCGGACACGACTGAAGTGACTTAGCAGCAGCAGTAGAGGGGTGGGATGGGGATGGGAGGGAGGCTCAATAGAGAGGGAATATATGTATATACATCACTGATTTCATTTTGTTGTACAGCAGAAACTAACACAACATTGTAAAACATTTATATTCCAATAATACAAATTTTAAAAATAAATAAATAAATAAAAAGCTAACTGCTCCCAAGCACTAAGCTTTTGAATCCTCAAGGATGGTTTTGGCTTTGTTGTAAAACTGAGTTACGGTCTCTCAAACCCCAGTCTCCACCCCACATTCTGCCCCAGTTCTTGCCCCTTTGCCACACAGAGTGACCCAGCCTCAGTCCTCTCTGTTCAACACTCCAGGCTGTGGGTGGCATTTCAGATTCAGCTCTGCAGGCTTTATTCCTGGAGTTCCCACCTGGACAATGTATCAGTTTGGACCTCCTTCCCAGATGACTCAGTCGTAAAGAATCTACCTGCCAACACAGGAGATGCAAGAGATGCAGGTTCTATTTCTGGGTTGGGAAGATCCTCTGGAGAAGGAAATGCCAACCCACTCCAGTATCCTTGCCTGGAGAATCCCATGGACAGAGGAGCCTGGCAGGCTATAGTCCATAGGGTTGCAAAGAGTCAGACACAACTGAGCAACTGAACACATCACATTTAAGACAAGAGAGGTGACCAGTGCTCCTGGTCTTATCACTAGCGCCTTCTCTGGGTAATCAGTACCCATAAGTGAACTAGCACCTTCTAAAATGTTCCATATCATTTTTAAACATCAGATTTTTAACATCAGTTTTATTGGGTTGGCCAAAGAGTTCATTCAGGTTTTTCCACAAAATGTTACAGAAAAACCCAAACAAACTTTTTGGCCAACTGAATATCCATGGTGTTATCCATCTTGTAAAGAAAACAGTTAGGACCTACAGGTCAGCTACCACACCTCTAGATTACCTGCTCTTTGACAATTCTGTCCCTCTGAAATTAATGCAAAAAGCCTAGTCCTGGGTGGTCTTTTTCAATTTGAGATCCAGAGAAGTACAGTATTTTTTAATTTTTTATGGTGAGTTTCCATTGCTGACATAATCTGAAAAATTAATCTAAGCATGTTATGGCTCAGCTGAGGGGTGGGCGGAGGGACATCTGACAGCCAAACGGTGCCCCTGTTCCCTTTTGTATTTATGTTGCTGATTGTTTTCAAGTTGATGGGTCACCCAAAGTGATGGGTTTTACTTTCAAGGAAATCTTTCCCAACCAGAGTGCAAGTTCTCAGGTTTTGAGCATTATTGCAAGGGAACATTTCCAGAAGGTCCTTTTCCCAAGGTCAAACATACCCAACCTCAATTTTTAATACCCTTTTCATCACAAAATTATTCTATTAAATGATTTAACATGAACAACTTTAAGGTGTAATGCAAATTACTATTTCAAACTAACACTTTATTGATTAGCATTTGTATCAATAGATATTCATGTTCATGTTACAGTATGAATTTCACCCAAATGTAGGGTGAAAGGAATCAGTGTGTGTGGGTTTATGTAGGGGAAATTGAACACCTGCACATAAACATCTCCCAAGGCTGAATCCTGCCAACATCTGTGCTCTATAAAGTGGAAAAAAGGAAAAGGTTTCCATAGGAAAATAAAGTTTCTCCATAAAAGACAAAAGTAAAGGTGAGGTCTTCTGCCTTATTAGTGAAGTTCTTCAAAGAAAGACAAGAAATGACCCACGAGGCATAGAACTTGGTGGTCACTTATTCAGTGTGAGTCTTGAGTATATTCATTCCCTAATCTTTTCCATTTATTAAAACTGCCCCCACCCTTCAAAGTATTCCAGTATTGTTAGCCACTCCCCCTGAGTGACCCTTCCTCACTATTTAGAAAGAATATTTATCATGTTTTAATGATCAAAGTATTGTACAGTCATCTGTAGAAAGCCTAGAGAATATACTTAAAGGAAAATTTTAAACATCCATAATTCTGCAGTCCAAAGATAACCAGTGTTAACAGCTTGGGGTATTTCTTGGTGTTTTTCTTTCTGTCCACATATGAAAAAAATTGGAGACTTCTATGATTTTGTGACCCAATCTTACAATCTATGGATATAATGTTAATGTTTCCCATGTTATTTTGAAAGTGCACATATAATAAAAATTTTGTAATAGTCCATGTTAGAAATCCCATAATTTATCCAACCATTTCCTTATGGTTTAATATTTAAATTGTTCCTGGTTGTCACATATTATGAATAATGATGAGATCAATGTAATTTTGCATAAAAATTAAAAAAAAAAAACTTAAAATATTCCCTTGACTAATTCCCAGAAAAGACATAAGTTGGCTAAAAGTAAACATACTTTTAAGGCTCCGAATAAAGATGACAAAACTGCTTATCAAAAGCATTGCACGTATTATTATTCACTAGCATCACATACGGAGAAGGCAATGGCAGCCCACTCCAGTGTTCTTGCCTGGAGAATCCCAGGGACGGGGGAGCCTGGTGGGCTGCCATCTGTGGGGTTACACAGAGTCGGACACGACTGAAGTGACTTAGCAGCGGGAGCAGCAGCAGCAGCATCACATGGCCTGACCTTTTGTGTCACAATTGCCAGCACGAGGTTTTCATATTGTTCTTTTTTTTAAAGTAAAGTTGGGGGGGATGCTATGTGGTCATTGCTTGGATTTACATTTTATTGATTACAAGTAAAATGGGGTTTTTCCACAAGTTAACAGGTTTTTCGCTTTCCTTTTAGAGGAATAAATTATTTTCCTTTACTATTTTCTTTACTTTTCCTTACAAAGTATTTTACACAGTATTTTACCATAATTTGCATATGTTATTTTCCTTTAACTTTTCATTTGAATGATTTTCAGTAAATATTCATTTTTAAGCCTTCCTAATAGTCAAACCTACCAATACACTCTATTTTCCATTCATTCTAAGTTTCTCCATTAGAAATTTGAGAAACATTTACTTTTACAGTCTTATTATATTTTTATGGTTTAATTTTATTTAACTTCTTTACTTTTCCTTACAAAGTATTTTACACAGTATTTTACCATAATTTGCATATGTTATTTTCCTTTAACTTTTCATTTGAATGATTTTCAGTAAATATTCATTTTTAAGCCTTCCTAATAGTCAAACCTACCAATACACTCTATTTTCCATTCATTCTAAGTTTCTCCATTAGAAATTTGAGAAACATTTACTTTTACAGTCTTATTATATTTTTATGGTTTGATTTTATTTAACTCTTCAATCCATATGGAATTTATTTTGGCATATGGAAAAGACTTTAAATTAACTTTTTCTAAATAGTTAATTGACTGTTCTATACCACGTGTTGAATATAGTAAATGTGTACATTTACTGAAAGTATTTGAGACTATAAGTTTACCTCTCAGTATAAATTGTAGTTAATTATGATTTTTTGATACAGTATTCTCTTTTTGGTTATTTCCTACAAAGTGTGTAATTATTTTTCTCATGTTCTCTTTGGCCAATAATTGCTTTAGGAGAATATTTTTAAATGTCCAAGAGTTTATACTTTTTGTCTTAAAAACATCTTGTCTTAATGTTTATTGGATTTACTTAGATTCAGAGAACTTGGGCTACATTCATCTCAATATGCTAATCTTTCTATATTTGCATTTCCTAAATTCTAAGATGCTGCTTCTCACTTTAAAAAAAAATCAGAATGCAATGTAATTAACACATATACTAGCGATATTTGTGGATTTTCTTCACAAAATCTTTTAGTAAATCAAAAGTGACTTATAGCATTTATTTAACTTCTTCATCTCTTCCACTCAATCTCTTCTGCCAGTTTTGAGTATATATTAATAGGTTAGCTCTCTGAGATCTGTATAACATAGCTCCCATCTTCTTCTCATCAATTTTATTACCCTGTCCTCTTCCTCTGTTATTAAGTTTCTGAAATTTATTTTCATAATTCAATTTTCTGTGCAACCAGAATACTTAATACTGACTACATCTTGATTTCTTTGACACTGTGTGTGTGTTTGCTCACCCATTCTTTGTGGCCCCATGGACTGTAGCCTGCCAGGCTCCTCTGTCTATGGGATTCTCCAGGCAAGAATACTGGAATGGGTGCCATTTCCTACTCAAAGAGATCTTCCCAACCCAGAGATCAAACTGACATCGATGAACAAG
This sequence comes from Oreotragus oreotragus, assembly GCA_006410675.1. Taxonomy (NCBI): domain Eukaryota; kingdom Metazoa; phylum Chordata; class Mammalia; order Artiodactyla; family Bovidae; genus Oreotragus; species Oreotragus oreotragus. The sequence continues at coordinate 254,088 of SJYX01004760.1, forward strand.
GATTTTGGGAGAGGGGAGGAAGCAGAGGAGGATGTTCTAAGCAACCGGGACAATTTGTGTAAAGACACAGATGGAGAAGAGCCACATGAATGGACACACAAAAACTTCATTAATAAATCCAGGCCTAGACTTCCCTGGTGGTCCAGAGGTTAAGAATCTATCTGCCAATACAGAGGACGGGGGTTCGATCCCTAGTCAAGGAACTAAGATCCCTTATGCCACAGGGCAACTAAGCCCATGCGCAGCAACTACTGAGCCTGAGAGACAACTCTGGAGCCTGAGAGAAAGCACTAAGACTTGACACAGCTAAATAAATAAATAAATTTTTTTTTTTTTAGGTTTTGGTTTTTTTTCCCAAACTTATTTATTTTTAATCAAAGGAAAATTGCTTCACAATCTGGTACTGGCCTCTGCCATACATCAACATGGGTCAGCCATAGGTATACATGTGTCCCCTCCGCCTTTAACTTCCCTCCCACTTTCCACCCGTTCCCACCCATTCCCATCCGTATAGGTTGTTACAGAACCCTGGTTTGAGTTTCCCGAGTCATACAGTGAATTCCCAGTGGTTATCTATTTTACACATGGTATATGCTTCCATGTTACTCTCTCGAAAAACCCAGGCCTGGAAATTTATTGGAAGACAATGCCAAGGGAATGTCCAGATGGGACACCCCTAACAGCTACACTCCTGTTCCCCACTGGCTCTTGGAATGACCCACCAAGCACAGTAGCCAGCAACACCTCAACCTCAGGTCCACTGATCTCAACTGCTAACTCTAGCCCAACAGAAATGTCCAGGTTGGAAAGCTGAGTGACTACCTGTCCCAGTTTGCCTGGATGATTTCAGCCCCAAGAAAACTGGGACAGTTGGTCACCCTATGAAAGTGGACATGAGACTTACATTAAAAGCATCATAAAAGGTTAGATAAAAAATAACGCTAGAGACACTTTTAAAGATATTTCTGATTTCTTTATTTGGCTGTGCTGGGTCTTAGTTGTGGCATGTGGCATCTCAGTTCCCTAACCAGTGATTGACCCCATGTCCCCTGCGTTGACAACATGGAATCTTAGCCGCTGGACCAGCAGGGAAGTCTCTGTGGACACTTTCAAGGTACTTTTCCAACTGGTCTCGGGCATCCACATGCCAGAACCACCCGCGTACCACCTGAACAGCCCTCAAGAGGCCTCTGCTACCCAAAGTCCACATCCAAGAAATACTGTCCAGAGTGATACAGCCTCAAGCACGAGCAGACAAAAGCATCTGAGGAATGACCCAAACCTCCTAGAGCTTTAGCCCCTCAAGAACCTCTTTGCAATCCATGCCTGTATTGTGCTGTAGGCCAAGACTTGCCCAACCAAAAACAACATTTCCAAACTCCAGATCAGCCAATCAAAACATAATGCTTAAAATCCCTCATGATAGGGTATAAATTCCACTATTGCCTGGACATCTAGCCCTTCCAACTTCAGCTTGCATAGCGTCAGCAAAGTCTTTTCTGGTGACATGGCTCTCTCACCCAGCCAGTGAATCCACTCACCTTTGTCTTAAAGCTCTCTCCATCTCTGTTCTTACTCCTTGACAAGAGAAAGAAATAACATGCTTCCATGCAGTCTTCTACCTGCCACTTACTTCCCACCCTCATAGCAAGCCCGAAAGGCCAGCTTCCTGGCCTTAGCCCTGCCTTGGTCCAAGACAGCAGACACCACTAAAATCCACTCACATTGCTATGCCTGAAGCAGAGGAGACCACAGTAGACTGTGAACCCTGACATTCATTTAAAAGAAACTTATATTTTGTAGCAGAGAAGAGGGTCCCAATGGCTTTCGTGTGTGTGTCCCAATAAAGTTTTATTTACAAAAACTTAAGAGTGGGGCAGCTTTTGACCTGTAGGCAGTACTTTGTAGCCTACTGATTTAAGTGACTTGTCCAAGGTCGTAGGTCTGATGAATATCAGAATTTGGGTAGAATTCAGATCTCCTGACTTCCAGTGTGTTTTTCCATTCCACTATGTTGTTGCCTTTATAATTTATTCTGCATTCATCACACACTACCTTGTTTTATTATTAATCTTATATGGCTACTTATGATCTTTTGGTAGTCCAAGAGGCTGTGGACATCCAAGGACTGAGGGTGACACAGTAGAGCGATTAGAAGTAACCTAGTCTCAAAGTGCTTGAAGACCTAATACATCCTGGGCAGGGACAGGTCAGACCTCAGAGAGAAGAGAAATCTGGGCACAGGCAGCAAGGGCTGCACTGGGAACTGTTTGGAATTTCAACGTCTTGTATCTACCATTTAACTCACTTGATGAACGTAATTTGAAAAATTACCCAGTACTCCAAAAATGAGTCAAAGAAGACAGCATTAGAAGAGGAAAATGTCTGCATGGTTCAAAAGCTCAACTGACTCTCCATTAACCAATCTTTTTCTTTAATGCTTGAGAATGAGCTGATGTGCAAAAAACTCCATGATAATGAAATTCAGAGTGCATGTATACCAAAGTGAATCAGAGCAGCATGTATGGCTATGTGTGCAGTATTCATGTATCTGCAATGTGCCTGAATTAGGAATCAAGTACAAGTCATTCCAATTAATGTGCTCCTGTCTTCTAGCATTGATCTAATGAGAAAGCAAGCTCGTGGTCTAACTCTTTGGAATACTGAAGGAGCCTAACTACATTTGACCAAGATTACTCACTAACTAAGGAATGAACTACTCAAACTCAAATGGCTCGCTGCTTAAAAACATTATACACACAGGCCAGAAACAACGAAGAGAACTCTCCTATGCAGAGAACATGTGAGCTGCCCATTTAGATCCCCAGAGACACTGGCAATGCCCTATAGGTACAAGGGTCGTGTCCATCTCCTTTCATGAGAAACTTCAGAAGCTGGTATATACTTCCCAAGTTAAAGGCTATTATATGAATAACTTGGGAACATCAAGTGATATTTCTGAGGCCTGCCAACAGTTTAACCACAGTGAAGCTCCCGGCCAAGATATTCATGAAAAGTTCAGAAGAAGTAACTTTGAGAAAGATGGACTCGCAGCAAACAGATTTCTTTTCCTTAGAAAGAATACATAAATCAATACTCAAACAAGCAAAATAAAAATTCAGTTTGTTCATAATCATTGAAGAAAAAAGACATTTAGAAGTTTAGAAAGAAGACTCCACAAAGAGTCCATTATTAACATGTTACTGTTACAATGCATATTAAAAATTCATTCAAACATTGCTCTCATACTTTTCCTTCCCACAGATTAGAAGTAAAAAATGTCTTAACTGAGCTGCAGGGCAAAAAACAGACACTTGGCTTTGCTACTTCTTGGCTGTGTGATTTTGGGTAAAACACTGTTCCTCTCCGAAGCTCCACTTCCTCACCTGAAAAAACAGAATCCCTAAACTTCCTTCCAACTCTGTCAATCTATAATTCCAGGGCCACACATCCTCTCTGCTGATGGAAACAGTAGAGAAAATACAAACTGAAGTAGCGTTTTGCGACAAGAAATCATACAAGTAGGCAAAGAGTTAACTTGACTTCAATGATCACATTATTCTGATTTTTGACAAACAGAGAATTTTACAATCATAGAGTTTTACAGTTGTAGAATGATCAAACTCTGAATTTGACTTCAGGAAAGGTAATGAAGTTTCTGAAAATAATGCTGTCTAAGGTGAGATGGGGTATGGAAGAAGGAGATGATAGAAGTCAGACTTTAAGAGCTAAAAGGAGGAGAAAAAAGCAGCAGGAGAAAATAATAATTTGGAAATCAAGTAGTCACTGAAAGCACTGGTAGATGAGAGCATAGGTGACAGTGATTTTAACTTGAAAAAAAAAATCTTGAATCCACTAAATGTGGGCAGAAAAAGACAAAATAAATACCAGATCGGTCAATGACAGATGGTGACAGGGAAGAAGAGATGATGGGTATAAACAGTATAAAAGGATCTCTGCAGGGGACTTCTCTGGGTGTCCAGTGATTAGGACTCCATGCTTCCAATGCAGGGGGTTCAGGTTCTATCCCTGGTAGGGACGCTAAGATCCCACATGCCTTGAAGCCACAAAACCAACAAAATATAAAAGGGCCTCTGCAACACAAAATCCAGGTGGTTCTCTCCCAATTGTCTATAACTTACATTAAAACTTACCCTAGGTTAATTATGGAGAAGGCAATGGCACCCCACTCCAGTACTCTTGCCTGGAAAATCCCACGGACGGAGGAGCCTGGTAGGCTGCAGTCCATGGGGTTGCAAAAGGTCGGACATGACTGAGCGACTTCACTTTCACTTTCATGCATTGGAGAAGGAAAGGGCAACCCACTCCAGTGTTCTTGCCTGGAGAATCCCAGGGACGGGGGGGCCTGGTGGGCTGCCGTCTCTGGGGTCGCACAGAGTCGGACACGACTGAAGCAACTTAGCAGTAGCAGGTTAATTAAGCTCCAATACTTTGGCCACCTGATGCCAAGAGCCAACGCACTGGAAAAGACCCTGACTCTGGGGAAAATTGAGGGCAGGAGGAGAAGGGGGCGAGAGAGGATGAGATGGTGGAGTGGCATCACCGACTTGATGGACATCAGTCTGAGCAAACTCTAGGAGACAGTGAAGGACAGGGAAGACTGACATGCTGCAGTCCATGAGATTACAAAGAGTCAGACCTGACTCAGCAACTGAACAACAAATAGTTAATTCCAAATTCTCAAGGAGTTAAGAATGAGCTCATGAGGCAGCTCATGAATTTGAAATTATTCCCTTGGATCTGCTAAGGTCTCCAAAGCCCTATTCACTGTAACAGTGGTGGTGATTTAGCTGCTAAGTGGTGTCCAACTCTTACAACTCCATGGACTGTAGGCCACCAGGCTCCTTTGTCCGTGGGATTTCCAGGCAAGAATACTGCAGTAGGTTGTCATTTTCTTCTCCAGGGGATCTTCCCAACCCAGGGATCAAACTCAGGTCTTCTGCATTGCAGGCGAATTCTTTACTGATTGAGCCACCAGGGAAGCCCACTGTAACAGTGGAATTCGGATTTTTAGGAAAAGAGATAATTTTTGACATGATTCTTCCAAGAGAAGCAGCTGGGTGTATCTCAGAGTGGGAGAGCCTAAAGTTTAGAATATAAGTTTGTTGGTTTTTTTTTAATATAACCATCTGGGTGTCCTTGAGTAAGTTATTTGCATGTTCAGAGTGTCTGTTTCCTTGACTCTTGAAATGTGGCATTTGAGAAAATGCTCCACCAGCTATAAAATCCTATGACTCTCTAAGTAATAGTTTACTGCATCGCTGGCATGACTGCCTTGATCACCAGCATCATCCAATTAACACTCTGTAATGTAGAATATTTCTGTAGTTTCGAAAAGTAGACTATTTAGGACAGGAAGGAGTTTGGAACATGAAATACAGTCACTTTGTTTTTCAAAACAAATGAGGGGCCTTCCCTGGTGGCTCAATAGTAAAGAATCCACCTGCCAATGCAGGAGACATGGGTTCCTTTCCTGGTTCAGGAAGATCCCACACGCCACAGGGCAGCTAAGCCCGTGCGCCACAACTGCTGGGCCAGAGCCCTAGAGCCCAGTGCTCTGCAACAAGAAGCCAGCACAATGAGAAGGCTGTGTACGCACCTAGAGAGCAGCCCCTGCTCATGGCAACTGAAGAAAAGCCCGCACAGCAACAGATACCCAGCACAGCCAAAAATATTCCTTTTTTAAAAAATGAGGACTCTGAGGTCCAAAGATGCTGAATGACTTTGTTAAATTACAAGCCAATCAGTGGCAGAAGCAAGACAAAGGCTGCCTGACTAGTCCTGCCTGCACCAAAATGCATGGCTACCAGTTGGCTTCAAGATGGCATATTTCACTAGAAGCTGCCCCAGTCCCCTTACAACCCATAGTGCGCTTTTTATGTGACTCATTAAACACAGCCTACATCACAGCTGGGCTTTACTGGCCTCGGGGCTCTTAGTTTTCCAGACATCTAATCCAGGGGATGTTGGAAGAGTGACCTGAAGGTCGTTATGAAAATACACCAGAATCGAGTACACTTTAAAAAGTTCTACAGGGTCATCGAAGACAGCAAGTATCTACACACTGGCTGCCCACTTCCCATTTTATCCAATGAGTATTTGATAGATGGAAGTTCCTGGTGAACCCAGTCCTGACCCACAACTTCAGAACCAGACAGCAGCCTCCACAGCATAAGCACTTTGTCACTCTGGCTTCAGGCTGCTGGGACAGTGGGATGGCTGCCCTGAAAACCTCTGAGAGGCAACCTGGGGGTTTCTGTGTAGGAGTGATGCTGCCTGCCACGCAATATGCTGCCACCTGCTCCGAGATGAGACAGATGGTTGCAGAGAACACAAGGTACAGACATCGGATCCAGCAACCTGGTTGTATCTCTCAGTATCATAATGTGGGAAAGAAGTTGAACACAGATGAGTATGTGCTGTATGATCCCATCAAAACTGGGTCGTTTGTAGAGATGTGGATGGACCTAGAGTCTGTCATACAGAGTGAAGTTATAAGTCAGAAAGAGAAAGACAAATACTGTATATTAACATACATATATCTAGGAAGGTGGTACGGATAAACCTCTTTGCAGGGCAAGAATAGAGACAGCGACATGGAGGATAAACAAATGGACATCAAGTGGGAAAAGAGGAGTGTGAAATAAACTGGTGGATTGGGATTGACAAACATATACTATTGATACTACATATAAAATAGATAACTAATGATAACCTACTGTTTAGCACAGGGAACTGTACTCAGTGCTCTGTAGTGACCTAAATGGGAAGGAAATCCAAAAAAGAGGGAGTATACGTATATGTGGTGCTTCCCTGGTGGCTCAGCGGTCAAGTAGCCACCTGCAATGCCGGAGACACAGGAAACTCACGGTCAATCCCTGGGTCAGGAAGCTCCCCTGGAGGAGGGCATGGCAACCCATTCCACTATTCTTGCCTGGAGAATGCCATGGACAGAGGAGTCTGGTGGGCTACTGTCCATGGGGTCGCAGTCAGACACGACTGAAACAACGGAGCGTGCATGCACATGTATGCATAGGACCTATTCACTTTGCTGTACAGCATAAACTAACACACCTTTGTAAGGCAATTATATCCCCCCCCCAAAAAAAAAAACAGAAAAAATAAAATAAAAACCAAAGTGAACCTATAACAGTGATAGAAGTCAGACTAGTGATTACTTCCTGGGTGAGAGATATTGACCAGAAGGGGTCCATGGAGCTTCCTGGGGTGGGGGAATGTTTAATTGCTGGATCTGGGTGGTAGTTACACAGGCATAAAGATCTTTAAAAACTGGTCAACCTCTACACTTCAGATATAGGTGTCATTTACTATATGTATGTTATACTTTAATAAACAATGAATTTAACATGTTGTGTGCAGACCCTTGATATGAATGGAGAGTATGCGTCTTCCTTTTCTTTTCCATAAGAGTATCTGAGATTCTCCAAATTGAATCTTCACAAATAATATTACTAGCAATAACAGTAGCTACATGAAGTACTTTTATGCATCAGAACCTGTGCAGACAGACACAGGAATTACCTGAATTATCTCCTTTAATTCTTAAAACATTTCCATGAGGTTGACCAATAACATCATATATCTCACAGATGACAAAACTAAGGTACAGAGAAGTGAAGTAACTTGTCCAAAGTCACACAGCAAGTAAAATATCAGAACTGAAATTCATACCCAAAGAAGTCTGACTCCTGAGTCTATGTTCTTAACTTTTCGTTACATTTGATGGTATGTTGTGGGAAGGGGTAAGTTTTCAAACTGAGGAATATTTTATCTAACTTTTCTCTGATATTACAGTGCAGTTTGCACACTCAGCATGAAGAGGAAAGAGGATCCAGGCTTGGGCTAACAGGTTAACAATTCTCTAGTTGATTACATTCTTGAGATCCATTCAACAGATACACCTAGCTTGGTAAAAATGCCTTTTTTTTTTTTTTTGCCTTTAATAGCAGAGGGTAGGTGCTATTATTGGCTTGTTATAGTTTGACTTTGTTCCTTCAGTGAAAAGAAACACAGTAGGAGCAACACAGAATGTTTTCACAGGCTATCCACTGGGCCCTCCAGAACACTATGTCCTAGGACAGAATTTCCACCGTGTGCCACATGCTTCTAAGATCTGCCTTAGGCTTTTTGGAAAGACTGAAGGGGCTTACTTTCCTCTTCAGATAGCTTTTATACTGTTATGATATTAAATATAATTTATCTGTAGACGCTGGAGAAGGTATTAACCACTCTTTAATTAAAAAACACAAAGCTCATGATTTTCTAGACATCCTCTTCTATCCTTTACTGGCTCCTTGATTAGTTTCTCTGAAGATTTCCTATGAAAACCTATTAAATCGTTAACTTCTCAATTAAAAGGAGACATAAATCACAGCTGAAGCTCCAACACTCTGGCCACCTGACACGAAGAGCTGACTCACTGGGAAAGACTCTGATGTTGGGAAAGACTGGGGACAGAAGAAGTGGGCAACAGAGGATGAGATGGTTGGACGGCATCACTGACTCAGTGGACATAAGTTTCAGCAAACTCCAGGAGACAGTGGAAGACAGGGAAGCCTGGTGGGCTGCAGTCCATGGGGTTGCAAAGAGTAGGTCACGATTTAGCAACTGAACAAAAACAACAAATCAAAGAGCCTCTAAAAATCCATCCAGGAGAAAGGGCAGAAAGCAACGTGATGGTTTAGCCCCTCTCAGCAACCAGGCCCAAAGCGTTAACTGAGGTCTGTATTATGAAAATGACTTCCCAGGTGGATCAGTAGTAAATAATCCGCCTGCCAATGCAGGAGACGCGGGTTCAGTCCCTGGGTTGGAAAGATGCCCTGGAGAAGGAAATGGCAACCCACTCCAGCATTCTTGCCTGGGAAATCGCCATGGACAGAGGCGCCTGGGGGACTACAGTCCGAGGGGCCACAAAAGAGTCGGACATGACTTAGCAACTAAACAATGACAGGGCATCAGTGTAGATGGAGAATGAGAAGGCATAGTACCGAGGGTGCAGGTTTGCTCTCTGCATCTCGGCCAAGCTCAAGCCTTGCTCTCCAGAGGGGTTTTGTGCAGTGATTTAAACACACACCCATGTGCACACAAGCACACTCACACAGAGGCAGGCATCTGTTTTCCTTTCTGGAAAATGGGCTTGAAAAGGTAAGTTTTGGTACTGGTCAAAAAAAAATTTAAAAAGAGCTCAGAGGGCAGTGAAAGCAAAACTTAATCAGAAAACAGAACTTTTAGATTATTTCAGAATCACATGATGAATTTGGCAACAGCTAAATTGAACAAATTTAAATATTCATCTTAATATTTAAATCTTTCCGATGAAAATCAGAGACCGTGTCTCTCAGGCACAACCAGAGCAGGAGCCACACGCTGCGCCGGAAGCTACGCGCAAGCGTGGGCAGCCCGGGCTTTCGGGGTCCTTCCTGGTGTCGCGGGTCCATTGTACTAGCTGTGCTGAGGAGGAAATAGATTTTGAAGCTATTTTTGAGAAACCGTTTCCTGCAACTGGCAAATGGCAGAGCCAAAAATAGGCTCTCCAGTGAGGCTCTTACCTGGTCGTCATAGCGATACGTGAGGAACTGCTCCCCAGTCGTGTCCTCCAGAAAACTCCCCTGAGGGGAAAGTGCAAACTCAGGAAGGAAGTAGGCCCCAGGAGACTTCTCTGCTGTGGTCTGAAAGGCAAGAGTGCTTGGTCACAAATAAGGCCTCAGTAAGGACCCCCAGTGGGCTTCCCTGGTGGCTCAGTGGTAAAGAATCTGCCTGCCAATGCAGGAGATGCAGCTTAGATCCCTGGCTCAGGAAAATTCCTTGGAGAAGGAAATGGCAACCAACTCCATTATTCCTGCCTGGAAAATCCCATAGACAGAGGAGCCTGGCAGTCTATAGTCCATGAAGTTGCAAAAGGGTCAGACACAACTTAACAATTACACAACAACAGCAAAGGACTCCCAATAGGCAGTCTTTGAAAAGGGTGAGTCCATAAGAATCCAACCACGAAAGGTTTCACCAAGAAAGGGGAAGTGCCTATTTGCAATAGCCAAGACATGGAAACAACCTACTTTCTTTCTGTTGTGATTGTTTGGTGAAGGAGTAAGAAACACACTTACTTTTTCCATCCTGTAACAGAAGTGCATATATCCTCTCTTTTTTTGAGTTCCTTCTTATTCAGATCACCATAGAGCACTGAGCAGAATTCCCTGAGCTATACAGTAGCTTCTCGTTAGTTATCTGCTTAGGGCACAGAATATGTCTGCTGGACATGGTTCCTAAAGTGACCCTGGGAGGAAAAGGAAGGGACGCTAAAGCCACAGCCCCTACAAAGAAAAGAAGACCCCAACACGTGTTAGCAGTGTTCCACGGAGCTCTATGTGAAATGTCAGAAAAAGTAAAAAGTCTTCCTGGTATTAAAGCTTGTCACCCCTCAGTATTCATTAGTGTGGAAAAAATAGAAGACACTTATGGCTTAACTATAGCTGATTACCTTCTGCTTTGTGAGCCACTGTTCTGACTTCAATTTGTATTTGTTAGACTTCTACAAATAAAAGCTGGAGAGGGTGTGGAGAAAAGGGAACCCTCTTGCACTGTTGGTGGGAATGTAAACTGATACATCCATTATGGAGATTCCTTAAAACCTAGGGATAAATCTTCCATATAACGCAGCAACCCCACTCCTTCGCATATACTCAAAGAAAACCATAAGTCAAAAAGATACATGCTCCCCAGTATTCATGGCAGCACTATTTACAGTAGCCAGGACATGGAAGCAACCTAGATGTCTGTCGACAGAGGAATGGATAAAGAAGATATGGTACATATACACAATGGAGTATTACTCAGCTATAAAAAGAAACAAAATTGTGCCATCCAGAGACGTGGCTGGACCTAGAGACAGTCATACAGAGTGAACTCAGAAAGAGAAAAACAAATACAGTACATTAATGCATATTTATGGAATCTAGAAAAATGGTATAGATGACCTTATTTGTAAAACAGAAATAGAGACACAGACACAGAAAACAAACTTTTGGACACCAAGCAGGGAAAGGAGGGTGGGATGAATTGGAGATTGGGACTGACATATACACATTATTGATACCATGCATAAAATAGATACCTAATGAGAACCTACTGCATAGCACAGGGAATTCTACTCAGTACTCTGTGGTGACCTAAATGGGAAGGAAATCCAAGAAGGAGAGGAGATATATATATATATATAGCTGATTTGAGCTTCCCTAGTGGCTCAAATAGTAACGAGGCACTCAAATGAGTCTACCTGCAATGCAGGAGACCAGGCTTGATACATGGGTCAGAAAGATCCCTTGGAGAGGGAATGGCAACACACTCCAGTATTCTTGCCTGGAGAAGTCCATGGACAGAGGCGCCTGTGGGGCTACAGTCCATGGGGTCGCAGCGAGTCGGACACAGCTAAGCCACTAACACACACATAGCTGATTCACTGTACTATGTAGTATAAGCACTATATTGTAAAATAACTATACCCCCAATTAAAAGTAAATCTTTAAAAAATCACTTTTGAGGACTAGATGAATTACTAGGAGTAAACTTCTCATCTAGCTTATGTTCCTTATAGTGTAGAAACAAACAAATATATTGTCCTCCTCCTTTTATTCCCCTCCAATCTCCAACAATCTGTATAGTAATTTCCAAATACTGATGTTCATCTGGTTAAGAATTCACTGAGGAAATAAGCATATAGATTTCTGGATCATATCTGAAAAAATAATTAAAAAATGAAAACTGAGATGGGAATAAAAACTTGCACATGAAAATCAAAGGTGAATTTGATGGTAAAATTCATTTCTGTATTTCCTAGGAAGCTTGAGTACTTGTAAAAGTATTGTTTTTCTCACCAAAATAAAAACACATCTAGGTAAACCTCAGGGCCAAATTTTATATAGCTACTAGAAAATAATGGATTCTATCTTAAGATAATTCATGGAAGCTGATAACCAAAAGGCTCAGTAAAGATCAATAAATGTTACCTGCCTCTATTGGCTTCAGAGATCATAGAATCATAGTTTTAAATGCCTGAAGAGGCCTTAGAAGTCATCTAGGTCGAACTCCTAAATTTAGAAATGAGTGAACTAAGGCTCTGAGAGTTAAGATGCTTGCCAAACAGCACAGAGCAGGAGCCAGTGATGAAACCTGTTAGCAATCATGTGCAAAGACAAAGTTAGGTCATTTCACCAAAGGCTGGGGGCTGGGAGCAGCCTAAGCTCACCACCCGAAACTCGCTCCCTAAATACACAAAGCCTCCCTGTATAACGGGCTTCTCAGATGCCTCAGCAGTACAGAATGCCCCTGAAGTGCCGAGGACAAGGAAATGTGGGTTGGATCCCCGGGTTGAGGAGATTCCTGGAGAAGGAAATGGCAACCCCTTCCAGTGTTCTTGTCTGCAACAAGAGGATGGGCAGTCCTAAGGACAGAGGAGCCTCACGGGCTACGGTCCATGGAAGTCTCAAAAGCGCTGGACATAATTTAGTGACTAAAAACCTACAGTCCTGTATGATGCTTATCTTTAGCTGACCATACATCTAACACGTATTATTGAGCACCTACTATATGCCTGAAACTAGGTCCCAGGGATGCCTGGTTCCAAAATCATCATCCGTTCATCCCCATCATCTTCTATGACCCTCCCCACCCCAGCTCCCTTCAGCTGTCTCATCTCCAAGCTGGCTCTCCTTCCTGGGCTCCTCTGAAGCTGGCCCACCACTGAAAAAAATATGCTGCCACATTTACTCTCAAATGGCTGCTTTCTGCAGCAAGGGAGACTGTCCTAAGCCTCTGTGATCAGAGGATTTGTCTGCTGTGCTTCTTCTATGCTATTAACAACAACCACAAACATTTCTTAAGCTCCAATGAGCCTTATTTTTTTTTTTTAATTCGATTGGGTAAAATGATATGTGTTTGCCTTACATTTTGTTCACTGTATTCCTATTCCAGGCTTCTGCCTCTCCCCAAAGGTATCTCAGTGCAGCATTGTGGAGGCAGTTCCAGAAGGCTGAGGGCTGTGTCTCCATCATGTCTGTGTTCCCCATGGAGATGTCTGGTGTGATTCAGTGAGTCTAAGACTGATGGCCACACTACCTGAGCCATGCAGTAGGGGGCGAAATTTCTCACCAAACCCATTCTGTGGGGATTAAAGGCTTCCAGTTCCTGGACGAGGGCTTCCCTGATGGCTCAGTAAAAAACCTGCCTGCAGTGCAGGAGACCCAGGTTTGATCCCTGGGTCGAGAAGATCCCCTGGAGAAGGGAATGGCTACCCACTCCAGTATTCTTGCCTGGAGAATCCCATGGACAGAGAAGCCTGGCGGGCTATAGTCCATGAGGTCTCAAAGAGTTGGACATAACTGAGTAACTAACACTTTCACTTTTTCTTTTCAGCCCCTGAGCTAGACCAGATTCTCTCTAGGCTCACATCACACCCCATATGTCACTGATAAACTGATTTTACATTCACCTCTCTTGATCAAAATCCTTCCTCCCAAGTCAGTTTTCAGTCCTGTGGGAATTGATGCTGCAGCCTGGTGCAGTCCAAGTCCTCTCCATCTGTGGTGGTCAGCGTGGGCCACCATGCTTGTGTGAAGTCTGAAGTGCTGACCTGTAGCATCCCAGGATAATGAAAGCTCAGTGCTGGAAGGGACCTTCTCAGTCATCCCATCCAGCCTGTCCCCCTCAGCAATTCTGCCCGATGCCCTGTAGCCTCTAAGTGAATACCTTTTATGACAAGGAGCTCACTCCCTCAGAAGGCAACTGGGGTATGTCAGAATCTAGCAAACTAGGGTTGGGAGAAACTGTAAGACTGAGATTGGTACCACTTCCCTAGTGGCTGAGCAGTAAATAATCTGCCTATGACGCAAAAGATGCAGGTTTGACCCCTGGGTTGGGAAGATCCTCTGGAGGCGGAAATGGCAACCCACTAGTCCAGTATTCTTGCCTGGAGAATGCCATTGGCAGAGGAGCCTGGTCAGCTACAGTCCATGGGGTCACACAGAGTCAGACACAACTGAAGCAACTGAGCATGCAAAATGCATATATACTAGGTAACTAATGAGAACCTACAGTACAGCTCAGGAAACTCCACTCAGTGCTCTGTGGTGACCTGAATGGGAAGGAAATCCATAGAGGAGGAAGTACATGTTAAAACAAAAAATAAAAGAAATCTAGCAAACTATTCTGAAGTGCCCATTGTTCCCCAAGGGTGGAATGAGGTACCTTTCCACTTTCTGTCATTCTCCCCTACAGCCTTCCCCTGTCTTCCCCTCCCCTCTAGCAAATGCACATATACTAAGTTGAATTCTAAAGTCTAAACATAGCAGAATCTAGGCAGGGACTAACATTTGAGTCACAGATCTATATAACTGGAAGAAACTTTGCTGTGGCTGTTGTGCAGACACTAAGTTGCTGTGCAGCCACTAAGTTATGTCCAACTCTTTGCGATCCCATGGACTGTAGCCCAGCTGCCAAGTGAAAGTTCACCCCCGTCTCATCCCCCCAGCTCCCTCCATGGACACAGTCTTAGGAAAACCAGACTCTTCCTTAAGGAGAAATGACTAAGTTCTCTTATGACTTCAGAAAGCAAGCAGCCTGGGCAGCAACAAAGACACGCTGCCATTCTCACCGGATAGGGAGCCAACTTCCTAAATGTTGGGGAGACTTGGTGGCAGGTGGCGCCTCACAGGACAGGGTGACTGAGGAGGTCAGGCCCCTTAGGCAGCAACAATTGAAGGGAGGACGGGGAGGTGGGGTGGGGGAAGGGAGGCTGGACCAGGATATGTGCAAGCTTCCCATGACACTGATCCAGAACCAAGGAGAAAAGCTGCCAAAATGCATCATCCCACAAGCCACTGTCCAAAACTGCTGAGTCACGCAGGCTGGGGGTCAGGAGGAATCCAGACGGCCCCTTCAGGGACCCAAGAATGCAGCTTACTCACCTCCCCCTCCAGCCGAAGGCTTTGACTTTAGCAGGAGAGAGTACGGGGTGGTGATTCAAGGACAAGATTTGCGTGTCCTAGACTCCATCCATATAATCAGAGCTATGGTTTTTCCAGTAGTCATGTATGGATGTGACAGTTGGACCATAAAGAAGGCTGAGAGCCGAATAATTGATGCTTTTGGATTATGGTGTTGGATAAGACCCTTGAGAGTCCCTTGAACAGCAAGGAGATCAAACCAGTCAATCCTAAAGGAAATCAATCCTGACTATTCCTTGGAAGGACTGACGCTGAAGCTGAAGCCTCAGTAACGTTGGCCACCTGATGGGAAGAGCCAGCTCACTGTAAAAGATCCCGATGTTGGGAAAGATTGAGGGGAGGAGGAGAAGGGGGCGACAGAGGATAAGACGGCTAGATGGCTTCGTTGACTCAATGGACATCAGTTTGAGCAAACTCTGGGAGATGGCCAAGGATCAGGAGGCCTGGTGTGCTGCAGTCCATGCAGTCGCAGAGAGTCGGACATAACTGAGCCACTGAACGACAACAAGCCAGAGAATGTCTCTCAAGACTTGGCAAAAGGTTTGGCTGATGTGATGGAAGGAAAGACAAGTGGAGGAGAAGTAGGTGTTTCTATGCAAAAGAATGGGAACCCAATATGCCTCAAAAGTCAAGTGGTCACCGTTGACATTACACAGTGGGATTCCCACTGAATTTCAACAAGTCAGTTTAAACCCTTCTCCCAAACTTGGTCTGGGCACTCTAGGTGGGTGTCTATCTCTCTCCAGAGCATGAACACAGCCACGCACCACACCACGGACCTCTCCAGAACTGTGGTCAGTAAAGGTCAGTAAGGTTGTTTCCTGGGCTTCCCTGGTGGCTCAGACAGTAAAGAATCTCCCTGCAGTGCAGGAGACCCAGGTTTGACTCTGGGGTTATGAAGATCCCCTGGAGAAGGGAATGGCTACCCACTCCAATATTCTTGCCTGGAGAATCTCATGGACAGAGAAGTCTGGCAGGCTACAGTCCATGGGGTTGCAGGGTTGGACACGACTGAGTGACTCACACTGACTTTTCACTTTCACCTTTCAAGGCTCTTTCCTACCTGTCACAATGAATCATGTCTGTAGTGGAGAGCTGGACTGTACTATCCCTGATCATCCAGGCTCTCTTTGGATCTGACCCATCACCCCAGCCTGCCAAGGCTCTTTTTGGATCCTGACTCCCAGGTGGCATCGCTCTCTGCCCACTTTGTGTCAGCCCGAATTTGAGCATACACTCTGCCTCCTTGTTTCAGCCACAAACACTTTGCTGGGACAAGACTGAGAATGAGGCTCTTCTCCAGGCTGACGGGGTCTTTACCAGCTTTGAGTCTCCTCATTTCAGAACGCTCAGCTTGGTCAGTAGAGAGTCAACAAACAAGACTGTCAGATTCTGTAGTGACACAGACAACACATGGAAGTAAGACGCTAGTTCCAAGAACTGAGACTCCAGCTGGGCTTTATAGGTCAGGACAAAAGCGAAAGGATACGAAGGCATAACCCTGAGTCACTGTTTCTTTAGATTTTTTTTTTTAATGTTAACCATTTTTAAAGTCTTCATTGAATTTGTTACATTATTGTTTCTGTTTTATTGGGGTTTTTTGTTTTTGTTTTTGTTTTTTGTCATGAGGCAAGCGGGAGCTTAGCTCCCCGTCGAACCCATACCCTCTCTGCATTAAAAGATGAAGACTTAACCACTGGACTGCCAGGGAAGGCCCCTAAGCTACTATGGCACTACAATTCCCTGTGACACCAGGGTTTAATAGAGGCCAATTAAAGCCACCATCAGGAATTTGAATGCATACGAAGTTAGTTTCAACGGCAGCTAAGGTCTACAGGGAAGAGTTAGCTCCAGGATGGAAAGTGCAGACCACTCCTACAGGTGAAAGGTCCTTTATATTTTTTTCCTTTTTTTGGCTGCACTGTGTGGTATGTTGAATCCTAGTTCCCAGACTAGGGATCGAACTTCTACCCCTGAATCCAGAGCACAGAGTCTTAACCACTGGACCACCAGGGAAGGGAGTTCAGCTCAGTTCAGCTCAGTCGTGTCCAATTCTTTGCAACCCCACGGACTGCAGCACATGGACAGCCAGGCTTCCCTGTCCATCACCAACTCCTGGAGCTTGCTCAAACTCATGTCCATCAAGTAAGTGATGCCATCCAACCATCCCATCCTCTGCCGTCCCCTTCTCCTCCTGCCTTCAATCCTTCCCAGCATCAGGGTCTTTTCCAATGAGTCCTCTTAAATGATAATATTTGTTGAGTCTTAAAGTGTATATTTTAAACAGAATCCCCAGACTCTGGGTCAGCCTGCAAGGAATACGTTCCCTGGAGGCTCTCTGGGTGTTATTCCTCCCATCCTGGATGACACACAGGATTTTACAGTTTCTACCTTCCAAGGTCCATGAGGGAATAATCAAGTTAACCAACATTATTTAAATTCAGGATACCAAGTGCATTTTTGTTCCAAGATGCATGATGTGCATTTTGCTTCCTGAACCTGAAATGAAGGCTCAAAAAGAAACTTTCTGGATCATTTTGGTTTCTAAAGTAGGATGTCATCATCCCAAGATGTTTTACTGCATAATTAAATATGAAATATATTTACTTTGCCAAGGTTGACAGGATTAGCTGAAAGAAAATGAGTTTTCACAATTATTTGAGTCTTTACAAAAAATGATACTAGGAATTTAAGGTTCCTCTTCTGTATTTACCATCAACAGATGAATACATTGGGCTTCCCCAGTGACTCACTGGGTAAAAAACCCACATGCAATGCAGAAGGCACAGCAGATGCACGTTCCATCCCTGGTTCAGGAAGATCCCTGGGAGGAGGAAAATGGCCACCTACTCCAGTATTCTTGACTGGGAAATCCCATGGACAGAGGAGCCTGGCAGCCTACAGCCCATAGGGTCATAAAAAGTCAGACATGGCTGAGAGAATACATTCTCTCTATCTTACTGGGTTGAAAGGTCTATCACTTGCATAAATGCCCGAGTATGAGTACATCTCAGCTAAAATATTGGATTGGTCAAAAAGTTTGTTCGAGGTTTTCCATACCATGTTACAGAAACACCAACACCAAGTCATTGCAAACTTCACCTTCACTCTGAGTCACATTTTCCAAAGAAATATGAGTGGCAGACACTTCGGGGTCCCTCCTAGTGCTGAGAGGAGGGTGATGCCTCGTGGGGGTGCATATTTGGAATGAGCTGTTCCATGGAGAAGGTCTTTCCTTGAGTTTAAATTTATCCTATTAAGCCTCTCTTTCGCAAACTGGAATGTGGATCTTATCAACGTCACTCACAGCAGCACCCTTCCGCCTGCCACTCAACAAACACATGGTGTAGCAGTATTTAGTTGCTGAGCTGTGTTCCACTCTTTTGCGGACCCATGGACTGCAGCTCACCAGGCTCCTCTGTCCATGGGATTTTCCAGGCAAGGATACTGGAGTGGGTTGCCATCCTGTTCTCCAGGGGATCTTCCAGATTCCTGCATTGGCAGGCAGATTCTTTACCAGTGAGCCACCAAGGAAGCCCCATTAAACACATAGTCTCTCTCAAATTTCTCTCTCTTTCTCTCTCCTTCCATCTCCTTCCCCTACACACACACACACACACACACACACACACACACACACACACACTCACATACATCTTTAATCAGCCCTGACAAGCAAGGCCAAAAGTAATCTGTGAAAAGATCTTGCTGGAACAGACTTCACCTTGTATTAATAGTTCCTTGAAAGGAGAAAACCTGAACATGAAATCACAATACTTCTTTATATATGTGAACCTTCTTCAGTCCTCAGCAATAGACTTGGTGCATACAAGAAAGTCAACAATTAATTGTCTTTCCTAGAAAAACCAGCATAGGTTGCCCTTCCACCCCCACGGAGAGCCCAACATGACTGATGTTTGAATATTCTTCCTGCCACAGAAAGACGAGAATGCTCTGGCTGAAGACCACGCTGGCACTTCACAAGGGGTTATTTAAAAACTAGACTATTACTCTAAATGGGGAGAGGAAAGAAAGCCTGCCTGTGCCAATATACACAATATAGATCCTCCTTCCCCGGAGCCCACCCCTCCCACAAAACTGTACTTAGGAGCCCATTTTTCAAAGACTTGAAGTAAGCTCACCCATTGGAAAGAGCCTCAATCACCAAAATGTCACATGGAAATAATTGTAAAACACCTCAGGGGAAAGAAATGGAAAATTGTATTCCCTGAACAGCACTCCACAGGTAAAGAAAAATCTAGATGAATGATCATCACAAATCTTCATCAGTTGTAAACTTCCAACCCAACTTTTTCCTTCTCCTAATCCCTCCCCTCTTCCTGGTCCAAACATACCGGTGATCATGCGCATAGAGAAGGAAGTGATCATTTATTTGAGGAAAGTGAGCAAAACTGTGGTTGCTGAGAAGTGCTGTGTGTGAGAATAATCCAGAAGGGGAAAGTGCCATGGAGAAGGGGGGTGTTTCCTGGGAGAACCTCTGTAACTCCCTCCCCAGCATCATCATGTCCACCCTATCAGGGGCACAAGGCTGAGGGAGGACCAGTCTCGGGGGGATCCAGTCTGGGAAGTGGAATCTACTCTTTGATCTCAAAGTAAAATATATATTTTTCCCACAGCCCCTTCCCCATTGACACTCATGATTACCTTCCTGGCAGAGAAAAGGCATCTTTGCTTTTTAAATAGAGTACAAATCACTATTTTACTTTACCCCAAATGGCAGGAGGAGGGGACTCCCCAAAACATTGCTGTCCAGATACTTCTTGATGTATGTCCAGGGTCAACAAACTATTTGTTGAGCACCTACTAGGTGCTGAGGCTGTTTTAGACACACAGAATTCATCAGTCAACAAAACAGACAGAAATCACTTTTCTCAAGAAGTTCATATTCTAATTAGGGGAAACAGAAAATGAACATAATATATAAGCTGTATAATGTCACATGGCTTCCCAGGTGGCATAGTGGTAAGGAGTCCACCTGCCAGTGCAGAAGATGCAAGAGACGTGGGTTTGATCTTTTGGTCGGAAGAGCCCCTGGAGGAGAAAAGGGCAAGCCGCTGCAGTATTCGTGCCTGGGAAATCCCATGGACAGGAAAACCTGGAGGGCTACAGTCCACAGGGTCGCCAAGAATTGGATGTGACTGACCACACATGCATGGCACGACACGGGACGGCATAATGTCATACAGGAAAAAGAAGCTGGAGGCGCTGGGGGGTGTAAACTGCAATGGCTTTTTAAGTTTTGTTTTTTTTTTCATGTGGATCATTTTAAAGTTTTTATTGGATTGATTTGTTATTAATACGGTATTGCTTCTGTTTTCTATGTTTTGTCTCTATGGCAGCAGGGCACGTGGGATCTTAGCCCCCGAGTCCGGGATCAAACCCGCCCCACTCCCTGCATTTAAAGGCGAAGTCTCAACCACTGGACCCATTGGACCACCAGGGAAGTCCCTGCAGATTTCCTTAGAGTGGTCAGGATAAGGGGACAAGGCAGGGGAGGGTTTCTTAGGGAAACACTTCTTAGTTTCCACTTTTCCAAACACACGAGTTGGAGCCTGCCCTTTTCCTTGCAGGCATCACAGTGTTGACTCTCTCTAGGAACCTGGGATCTGCCAGGCTCTGGAGTCATTTGCTTCTACCTACAGCAGCGCTGTGACGCTTTGCTCCTTGGCCCCAAGTGCCTGTCTGCCTCCACAGCTCTCCAACTCCAGCCAGGCCAGGCCCCAGCCTCCTCTCTGGCTGTTCCAATGTCTCCTGCTCCCAAGGAGTCACAGCCCACCCTGCCCAGGCCCCAGGAGCACAAGTGCAGGCCTAAGTAGGCAAAAAACACCGTTACTGGACAACTGATTGATTACATGGGCACAGTGTCTTTGCTGCCAACGTCAAGAGTCCAACACTAAGCGTAATGCAAATCAGTGTATATCCCAATACATGAACTTGTATAAGCCCATCAGTGAGAGAGGAAAAGGAAGGAGGGAAGGGAGGCAGGGGGAGAGAGAGGGAGAGAAAGGGAGGAACAGAAGGAAGGAAGGGAAAGAGGGAGAGAGTGGAAAAGAGAGAGAGCGCAAGAGACAGGGAAGGAGGGAGAGAGGAAGAGAGGGAGAAAGAGAGAAAAATGGGAGGGAGGAAGGAGGAAGGGAGAGGGAGGATGAGAAAGACAAGGAGGGAGGGAGGGAAGAAAGGGAGAGAGGAGGAAGAGAGAGAGGAAGGGAGGGAGAAAGAGAGAAAAATGGGAGGGAGGAGGGAGGAAGGGAGAGAGATAGGACGAGAAAGACAAGGAGGGAGGGAGAGAGGGAAGAAAGGGAGAGAGGAGGAAGGAAGAGAGGGATGGAGAAAGGGGGAAAGAAAGAATGAAGAAAAGGAAAACAGGAGGAAAGAGAAAGAAAAGGAGGAAAGGGGAAAATGTTACCAGTGCTTCCCCATTTGGCAAGGAGACATCACCCAACCTGACAGAGTCCAGAAACACAGCGGGGACACAGTCATGTTTATTCAAGGTCTTTCTCACCCTCACGGCTTTCTTTCTTTCAGGAAACAGCTCGTCTATGCAGCTGAAATCCTACAGGCTTTCAAAATGCAGGCTTCCAAGAGAATAAAAGACAGAAATGTGCTGTTTGCATATACTCCCAAAAACATTTATATTCATCCTAAGCCAGTTTGTTTTTCTAAGCTCAGCAGGGCAGGAAGTTTTCAGTGCTAACACGTCAGCAGAGCTGCCAGATTTGCCTTTTGGATGCTCCTGCCTTTCAGAATTCTTAAACAAGCAAGGCGATAGGAAGATGGTGATTTATAGTCAGGATGTCTCTGCTCCCTGTGCAGAAAATGGCATCACTCGAATTCCCATAAACTATCCAAAAATATTGGGGGTTTAGCATCAAATGGTAAAGACTTCTTGAAAACCCAAAGTGATGCTTTTATAAAATTAAGATGCTAACATTAATCCCAACAATTCAATGGTTAACCAAGCTATACTGGAGGCATACATCAGAAGAAATTGTAACAAACAGATTATCTTCTGTTCTTTTTTAAAAGGAGAAAGGCAAACTACAATGTTTGCTCCAAGCAGGACATTGGCTGAGACACAGGTTTGGGGATTTAAGCTGGTATATTTTTAAGGTATAATTTTAATTTTTTAATGATGTATGGAATGATAGTAATTTTCTTTTGCAGGCTTAAAAACACAACCCCATCGTTCCACATTTGTTTGACATGAAAATGTCACTGAGGTTTAAATCCTGAGTAAACACAGGATTAGTTTTACGAACAGTACCAGACCCATGGAAAGTCACACTCATAAGCCAAACTTGGAGATGCTGGACACCTGTTAAAAGTGGTGATGGATATTCACAGTCAGAAAGGGGTCTGGATTTGTAGTGGGGACTCCAGGGGTCCAGCCCACCTCCCCATAAACTCCATGGGCCCTGCCATGTTCTTTCACATCTTTAGTTCTTGTTGCTTTGTTCTTATTGTTTGTTGTTTAGTCACTAAGTCAAGTCCAACTCTTTTCGACCCCATGGACTGTAGTTCACCAGGCTCCTCTGTCCATGGGATTTCCCAGGCAAGAATACTGGAGTGGGTTGCCATTTCCTTCTCCAGGGGATCTTCCCGACCCAGGGATTGAACCCAGGTCTCCCATATTAGAGGCAGACGTGTTAACCTCTGAGCCACCAGGGAAGCTATACTCCAATTTAAAAATTAATTTTTAAAAAGAAGTAGGAAATCCACTGATGACTATCGAAATTTCTCAGTGTAACTTTCCATTTTAATCTAACTTGCACAATATCTGTTACAATCCCTCTATATTTCAAATGACTTCTTAAACTTCTTCTAACAAACATGAATTTTCTTTGACCAAAAAAAAAAAAAATTTCCCAAAAGAAGTTTTTGATGTCAGCAGTAATATAAGAATGTACTGAGTATCACCTCAATGGGAGTGTTGAGCTAGTCATCAGACTGAACAGGAGACAGTCCATGTTCTCAGGGAGCTCGCTGTCTAGGGCTGGGAGTGGACTGAGACGAGATCAGCAAGTAGATCATTCAAAGTCGGTGAGAGGGTCATCCAGGAGAGGGAGGGACAGGATGCTGCAGGGGCACGTGAGAGGGATGTGGCCG
This sequence comes from Oreotragus oreotragus, assembly GCA_006410675.1. NCBI lineage: Eukaryota > Metazoa > Chordata > Mammalia > Artiodactyla > Bovidae > Oreotragus > Oreotragus oreotragus. The sequence goes on from SJYX01004760.1 coordinate 277,253, forward strand.
AGGCAGCGGAGGTAACGGGCGTAATGAACAACAGGGCAGGCTGGAGGAGCAGTGTGTGCACGTGGAGTGAGAGCAGAGAGGAGAGGTCAGAGGGGCAGACTCAGGCTGGATCTCGACGTGGGTCTGGTGGGGCAGGACGAAAAGTCAGTGTCTATTCCTAGGAAGCATCCAAGGGATATTATGTAGAAAAGTGAAACTATTCTTATGGAGAATGAATTGGAGGGGAGTGAGACAGAAGGCGGGCTCCTGTAAGACTCCAGCGGGGAGAAGGCAAAAACGACAGGATACAGAGAAGAATATGAGCCATAATAAATTAATGTATCTCAGAACTTAGGGGGACACATGCACCTGTGGCTGATTCATGTCAATGTACGGCAAAAATCAATACGGTATTGCAAAGTAATTATCCTCCAATTAAAATTAATCAATTAATTTTAAAAAGAAAACAATTATGCCAGTATATTTGAAATACTGGTATATTCAAAATTTTAAAGCTTTAAAAAACATTCTAAATAAGCAAAACTGACTAAAATAAAACCAAACAAACAGAAAGGGACTCCCCTGGTGGTCCAGTGGTTAAGACTCTGCACTTCCACCACAGGGGATGCAGGTTCAATCCCTGTTTAGGGAACTATGATCACATATGCAGTGCAGCTAAAAATAAAGAAATAAAACAGAAAAACCTCAATGGTCCTTTAACTGTTACAGAAACAGAATCAATATTTAATATTCTTCCCATGAATAAAACAAAAGAGCCAAATGGTTTTAAGGTGAGCTCTACAAAACATTCAAAGAGTAAAGAATTTCAATCTTAAAAAAAAAAAAAAAAAACTCTTTCAAAGAACAGAAAACAAGGAACACCCAATAATTCATTTTTACGAGATTATACACTTGATAACAAAACCAAACAAGAAAAAAATTACATATCAATCTCACTCATGAAATGAATATAAAATTCCTCAAGTAGATATAGGCAAAATAAATCTACCATCATATAAAAAGAGACCATCAACAGCAGAATGCATCAATAAAGTTTGGTCTATTTATACCCTGGGACACAATGGAGCAATGAAAATGAATGATCTCAGCTCCACATATCGAGAGAGATGACATTTAAACCATAACACTGAGAAGAACAGACAACAGTATGGTTTCATTCATATAAAACTCAGAAAAGGCTAACCTCCCATAGTGCATTATTTGGGGATAGGCACTCAAGTGGCTAAAATAAAATTCACCTTGTTGTAGTGATGTCTGAGCAGAGAGGAGGATGCAGAAGGGAAGGAACACACAAGAGGCTGCAGGGGGATTGATAGCATCCATTTCATAAGCACCACGGTGGGTACACAGGTGTTCATTACACTATCACGGCTGCCACCTCATGTATGGCTGTGCAAGCTGGGTATTACACTCAGTATATGGCCATCTCCCCTTAAGTACCATGTTATATAAGGAACATTATCTGTGTATGCAAAATAATCATCAAAATAAATGTTATAAAAATTAAAATATATATGCAAAATAATTATAATCAAATGATTTATGATAAATTAATAGTAATATAATAAGAAAATAAGCTTTAAGTCAAACCTGTAAGTATATGAATGTTTATACTTAACACAAGATGAACATAGCCTTTTATTTATTTTATAAACATACCCTTTTATATCAATGGGAAAGTGGTAGATTAGTCAATAAGTTCTTTGAGACAATAGGTAAATTAGGAGGAAAATGGGAAAACTCAGATCCCTTCTTCAATCAATGCATCAGAATCAATTTCATATGGATAAAAAATGTAAATGTTAATATATGTATGTGTGTGTGCCTGAATGTGTGTGTATATACACAATATATTCCAGAAAGTGGTGGAATTTTGCAAGGTCAAGAACTGTGAAAAAAAAAGTCTGATATCTGTCTGATTGTTTACGCATTTTATGTTACTTTATCTCTCATCTGAAAGTTTTGAACATATTTATAATATAATTAAAATATAATTATAAATGTTATAATATTTCTAATTTAAAGTATTTGTAGTGACAGACAACAACTAGACTTAATCACAGTGATCACCTTGAAATGTTTAGAAATATTTAAATATTATGTTGTACACCAGGAACTAATATGGTACCATAGGTCAATTGTACTTGGAAAACTAAGAAACAAACAAACTCAAAGAAAAAGAGGTCAGAGATGTGGGAGCATTGGATGAGACAGTTAAAATTTTCAGCTATAAGATAAATTACTGCTGCTAAGTCGCTTCAGTCATGTCCGACTCTGTGCGACCCAATAGACGGCAGCCCACCAGGCTCCTCCGTCTCTGGGATTCTCCAGGCAAGAACACTGGGGTGGGTTGCCATTTCCCTCTCCAATGCGCGAAAGTGAAGTCGCTTAGTCATGCCCGACTCTTAGCGACCCCATGGACTGCAGCCCACCAGGCTCCTCCGTCCATGGGATTCTCCAGGCAAGAGTACTGGAGTGGGGTGCCATTGCGTTCTCCAAAGATAAATTACTAGGGATGTAATATATAAGATATTAAATACAATTAACACTGCTGTACATTATATATGAAAGTTAGAGTAAATCCTAAAAGTTCTCATCACAAGGAAAAAAAAATTTTCTATTTCCTTAATGTTGTATCTATAGGAGATGACTGATGTTCACTAAACCTATTGTGATAATCATTTTATGATATATTGGGTTGACCAAAAAGTTCATTTGGGGTTTTCCATTACATCTTATGGAAAACCCTGAATAAGCTTTTTGGCCAACCTAACATGTAAGTCAGATCTTTATGCCATACACCTTAACTGTATACAGCATTGTATGTTAATTATGAGACTTCCCTCGTGACTCAAGTGGTAAAGAATCCGCCTGCAATGCAGGAGACGCTGAAGATGAGGGTTGGATCCCTGGGTTGGAAAGATCCCTTGGAGAAGGAAATGGCAACCTACCCCAATATTCTTGCCTGGGAAATCCCATGCACAGAGGAGCCTGGTGGGCTGTGGTCCATAGGGTCACAGGGAGTTGGACATGACTGAACTATTGAGCACATACACACACACATACACGTTAATTATATATTAATAAAACGGGAAGCAAACATAAAATTTAATTATCCAAAAAGGAAAAAAAAATAGTTTAAGAATTCTAGGGAATTCCCTGGTGGCATATTGATTAGGACTCTGCACTTTCATGGCTGAGGACCCAGGTTCAATCCTTGGCAGGGGAAACGAAGATCCCACAAGCCACAAAGCAAGGCCAGAAAAAAGAAAAAGAAAAAAGTTTAACACTTGGCTTCCTAAAACATTTCTACTAACTGTGTTCTGTTCCTTTGTGTGAGCCACACTTTCCTGTTTCTGTGTCAAATTTTTATTGAAAACTGGACATTTTAAATAATATAAGGTGGCAACTTTTAACCATCACACTTCGAAGTCACAAATTTTACCAGAATATGTGTATATTTTTCTTTGTGTCTTTGTATATCAGTCCTGACGGTCCAGCGAGTCCTTTCAGACTCGAGTCTTTTCTTCTTTCCCTTCTCTTCATTCAAGGAAACATTCTACCAATAGTAGTTTCACTGTAGCCTCTTTTCCATCCACGGCTTTTTCTCCTGCTGCTTCCATGGTCTGAATACCAGGTCTCCAAAATCTGTTCTCCAAGTCCCTCAGCTTTTCCCTCATGATTTACACTCTGTGGTTTTCCACTGTGGTAGTTCCCCCACTTGGACGTCCTTCAACTCATCCCCTGGATTTTTTACTTTGAAAATTGCATTTGTTTTTCGTTGGGGAAAACCATCTGGGCCTGTCATGGAATCTCCTTACATACTCTTAGTCTGTGGTTTTCCAGTTTGTTTCTGTTTCCTCCAGGGCAGTTCTATTTCTACATAAGAGGAAAACCCCATATAAGAGTTCTGTAATAGAGATGTCTGTTCTGAGTGGGCTGCTTGCTGTTTCTTTTTCTGGGTGCTGAGTCCCCTTCAATGCTGCAGCTTTTAAACTCTTTCGTGTATAAATATTGGTGCTCAGATATGGTAGAACAAAGTGGCTACCATCCCACCATGCCAAGGAGCAGGCACAGTCAATGTCCCTGAGGGGCCTCAGAGAACCAGCTGCCAGGTAGCAGTCTCCTATCAAGACACCAACAGAAAAACTCTCGGGACTTCCCCGGCAGTCCAGCGGTTAAGACCTCACCCTCCAATACAGGAGGTGCAGGTTCAATCCCTGGTCTGGGAGCGAAGTGCTATATGCCTTACAGTCAAAACACCAAAACATAAAACAGAAGCAATATGGTAGCAAATTCAATAAAGACTTTTTAAATGGTCCACATAAAAAAAAGAAAAAAAAGAAAAAAAACTTCAAAAGAAAAAAAAGAGAGAGAGAGAGAAAACTTCTCTGCCCCCAAGCCCTATTCTCTTCCCAGAGGGAGAAAATCTCAGAGCCACCATGAAGTCTGCATTAGGACCAGCCTGCCTGCCAGCCCCACAACCTACCCATGGCCAGAGGGGCAGCTGGCATCAGATGACTACAAGATTACATGATCCTGAATTACTCTGATACAGCAACTGCAGAATGAAACATATTTATATGCATATCAGATCTTGATGTGGGGGAAATCAAGTACAACATCAAAGGCAGAAACCATACAAATATTTATACAGCTAATATTAAATTTGAAAAGTGAAAAATCAAACATGAAAATACTTGAAACACACATAACAAACGATTGTTAATGCCAACGTATAAAAATAGCCCTTAAAAACAAGTAAGAAGATGAGGAACAGATTAATTTTTTAATGGGCAAAAGACATGAATAGGAAACTCACAAAAGAAGAAAGGCCAACCGCCAAGAAAGGTATGATATCAGTAGCAATAAGAAAGAAAGTTAAAACACTTACCAGACTGGCAAAGGTTTTAAAGAATATACTACTCGGCCAGCAAGCATCAGGTTTGAAACACATTTTAGCAAGTTGTATTTTCAAATGTTTAAATGCAAATGAAGAACAAACTGCAATCTTAACTTTCTAAGTGTACACAAAAATTGCTACACTCCAGATAAAATCTCAGAACAAATTCGTGTTTAAAAGCTTAGACGGCTAAAACCATAATATGGTTATGAAGCGCTCTTGGTCTTAGCACATTCATTCACTCATTCAGTCTGTATTTTTGAGCACCTGCTCCATGCCAGGCCATAGTACTCAGGATGACAGCGATAAAGGAGACAGATGTAGTTCTACCCTCAAGGAGTTTAAATTCTAAAGAAACTATTATGAGAGCATTTCAGGCAAATTCTGCTAATTTTAAAATATGCTAATTATATGGTTGCTTAACCTCCCAATCTAAAAACTAATATTGAGAGACATGTTGAAACATTACTCAAAACACATTTAAATTATAAGTAGCTTATCCGTACAGTAAAGGGAAGAAAGACAGAGCTTCACTTACTCCAGCCTTTGTAAAGATTCAACTCCAGGGACTTCCCTGGTGGTCCAGTGGCTAAGACTCGGTGCTCCCAATGCAGGGGGCCTGGGTTCAATCCCTGGTCAGGGGACTAGAACCCACATGCCACAACTAAAGATCCCGAGTGCCACAACTAAGACCTGGCACAGCCAAATAAATAAACAAAAATAAACATTCAAAAAATAATAGAACTTTCCTGGTGCATGCTCAATCACTTCAGTCATGTCTGACTCTTTGCTGTGGATTACATCCCACCAGCCTCCTCTGTCTATGGTGTTCTCCAGGCAAGAATACTGGAGTGGGTTGCCATGCCGTCCTCCAGGGCATCTGCCCGACCCAAGGCTTGAGCTCCTGTCTCCTGCATTGCCAGGCGGTTTCTTTACCACTAGCGCCACCTGGGAGGTCCTCTCTGGTGTTCCAGTAGTAAAGAATCTACCTGCCAATAGAGGGGACACAGGTTCGATCCCTGGTTCAGGAAGATTCCACAAGCCACTGGGTGGCTGAGTGGAGCTCTAGAGCCCATGAGCTGCCAAGTAAAGAAGCCACCACAATCAGATGCCCACTCACCACAGCAAAGAGCAGCCCCAGCCCACGACTAGGGCAGCCTGTGTGCAGCGACAAAGACCTAGTGCAGCCACAAATAATAAATAAGTGAATAAATAATTTTTAAAAAATAAAAATAATTCACTGTGACTGCATCTTAATACTTATATTTAGTTGATGGCTGACCATTACTACGAATCTGCTGGTCCCCCCTCCACAGCAAGTCAACACCAACAGTAAAGAACGGACTGATGTCATTGGTTGTGTTTAGGAATAACTGAAATGCAAATGGATCACACACCTTCCTTGTGAGGAAGGCAGCCTATATCCTTGTTTGAAAAGCAGTTCTGTTCTGATGAAAAGTGTCTTTAAGCGTTCAGAAGAAAAAATGGTGTAGCTGCTCAAAGACTTGCCTGCATCTACTCAGGGATTTGTGACAGGCTATAAAAGAGAGGCGTTTGCTACTTGGCGTAGTGCAGAAACCCAGGCTGCGGAGATGAGGCCAGACCAGGAGGAAGGCAGAGGGAGAATGAGCTAGCTGCCAGAAAGAAGCTGGAAAGGGCCCATCATGGGTTTCTCCTTGTCCATGGGGAAGTCGCTCGCATGGGTNGCTCTTGGTCTTAGCACATTCATTCACTCATTCAGTCTGTATTTTTGAGCACCTGCTCCATGCCAGGCCATAGTACTCAGGATGACAGCGATAAAGGAGACAGATGTAGTTCTACCCTCAAGGAGTTTAAATTCTAAAGAAACTATTATGAGAGCATTTCAGGCAAATTCTGCTAATTTTAAAATATGCTAATTATATGGTTGCTTAACCTCCCAATCTAAAAACTAATATTGAGAGACATGTTGAAACATTACTCAAAACACATTTAAATTATAAGTAGCTTATCAGTACAGTAAAGGGAAGAAAGACAGAGCTTCACTTACTCCAGCCTTTGTAAAGATTCAACTCCAGGGACTTCCCTGGTGGTCCAGTGGCTAAGACTCGGTGCTCCCAATGCAGGGGGCCTGGGTTCAATCCCTGGTCAGGGGACTAGAACCCACATGCCACAACTAAAGATCCCGAGTGCCACAACTAAGACCTGGCACAGCCAAATAAATAAACAAAAATAAACATTCAAAAAATAATAGAACTTTCCTGGTGCATGCTCAATCACTTCAGTCATGTCTGACTCTTTGCTGTGGATTACATCCCACCAGCCTCCTCTGTCTATGGTGTTCTCCAGGCAAGAATACTGGAGTGGGTTGCCATGCCGTCCTCCAGGGCATCTGCCCGACCCAAGGCTTGAGCTCCTGTCTCCTGCATTGCCAGGCGGTTTCTTTACCACTAGCGCCACCTGGGAGGTCCTCTCTGGTGTTCCAGTGGTAAAGAATCTACCTGCCAATAGAGGGGACACAGGTTCGATCCCTGGATCAGGAAGATTCCACAAGCCACTGGGTGGCTGAGTGGAGCTCTAGAGCCCATGAGCTGCCAAGTAAAGAAGCCACCACAATCAGATGCCCACTCACCACAGCAAAGAGCAGCCCCAGCCCACGACTAGGGCAGCCTGTGTGCAGTGACAAAGACCTAGTGCAGCCACAAATAATAAATAAGTGAATAAATAATTTTTAAAAAATAAAAATAATTCACTGTGACTGCATCTTAATACTTATATTTAGTTGATGGCTGACCATTACTACGAATCTGCTGGTCCCCCCTCCACAGCAAGTCAACACCAACAGTAAAGAACGGACTGATGTCATTGGTTGTGTTTAGGAATAACTGAAATGCAAATGGATCACACACCTTCCTTGTGAGGAAGGCAGCCTATATCCTTGTTTGAAAAGCAGTCCTGTTCTGATGAAAAGTGTCTTTAAGCGTTCAGAAGAAAAAATGGTGTAGCTGCTCAAAGACTTGCCTGCATCTACTCAGGGATTTGTGACAGGCTATAAAAGAGAGGCGTTTGCTACTTGGCGTAGTGCAGAAACCCAGGCTGCGGAGATGAGGCCAGACCAGGAGGAAGGCAGAGGGAGAATGAGCTAGCTGCCAGAAAGAAGCTGGAAAGGGCCCATCATGGGTTTCTCCTTGTCCATGGGGAAGTCGCTCGCATGGGTAGACGGTTTCATATTCCTAGAACTTTGCCGCCCTCAGTTAGGAGACAAGAGAAGGAAGAAACAGCCACAGTATTGAATGGCTTATTATGTGCCAGGCATGTATTACATGCTTGACAGTTTATCTAAATTAATCTCACATCAACCCTGCAAGGCAGTTCATATCACCACCACTTCTTTAAATAAGGGGATATATTGAAGCTCCTTTGCTCTTTTTTTTGGCTGCACTGGGTCTTAGTTGTAGCGTACAGGATCTAGTTCCCCGACCAAGGATTAAACCCGAGCCCGTAGAGTCTTAAGCACTGGACCACGAGCAAAGTCTCATAATTGAGGTTCTTGAGGTAGAGAGAGCTGTTGAGTATCACAGTGAGTGAATGTCAAAGCCTGTTGGAAACTCATTTATTTCTTCTTCACAGAGCCATACAGGATATAAAATAACTTCCTTGGGCAAGAAAATATATGAGGTTAAACATTTAGAAGAAGATATCTGTGTGGTATCAAGGTAAGAAGGGATTTCTTTAAAAAAACATACAAGGCCAACTATATATGATAAGATGAATAAACAGCTACCCATTAATTCAACAAATGCTCTTGAACATCTACCAGAGACTGCTTGAGGAACTTGGGATCCATCATTGAAAAAAAAAGACCAAAATCTCTACTAACAGAGGATTAGTATCCAGCATGTGTAAACGATGTCTACAATTGAGAAGACAAAAAAGAAATTCATGGGCAAAAGGTATGGCAAGCAGTTTACAGAAGTAAAAACCCACATGCCAGTAAACATTAAAAAACGGGTATTTAACTAGCCATCAGGAAAATAAAAATTATAAACATCAAAAAGATACATGTAACAAATACAAAACTGGCAAAAATGAAAAAGCTGGAAAATACTGAATATCATTGGGGATGATATGGTACAAGAAGGATCCCTAGATTTTTGGTTAGACTATAAATTGGTTTCCATGACCTCAGATAATAATTTGTGCAATAATAGCTAGTAAAGTTGAAGATGGTATATTTTTTCTCTCAGCAATTTCTTCCCTAGGCACAGACCCTAAAGAAATTAACATAAAAAAGAACACGTAATAAAATTGTCCATAAAAACAAAATTGGAAACACTTTAATTAGATGTACGACAGGAAGGTAAAAAAATATGTGTTCTGATGTCATCATACAATGGACCATTACTCAGCAGCAAAAATAAATGAGTGAAAGCTACACCTAACAACATGGATGAATCTCACTAACATAATGTTGAGCAAAAAAAAAAAAATATATGAAGTTGCAGACTATTCACAGTGTAATTTCATTTACATAAAGTTTTAAAAGTAGAAAACCACAGTACAGGAACATCCCTGGTGGTCCAGTGGCTAAAATTCTGCAGTCCCAGTGCAGAGGGCCTAGGTTTGATCCCTGGTCAGGGAACTAGGTCCTACATACCACAACTAAGAGTTCTCGCGTCACAACTAAAGATCTCGCACGCTACAACTGAAAGATTCAACCTGCCACAACAAAGATGGAAGATCGTGCCTCGACTAAGAACTTACACAGCCAGATAAATAAAATAAATATTTAACAAATAAAAATAAGTAACACAACACTATATATTTTGTTTAGGAATATGCAGTAAAAGTATAAAGAAAAATAAGGGAATTTAAAACTCTAAATTCAGAGTAGTTATTACATCTGGGGATAAAAGAGGAAAATGTCCCTACTTTGTACTGATAGTGTTTCATTGCTTAAGCTGGGAGGATGTACATGAATAGGTACTCTATTACTATTTGTGTGTGTGTGTGCTCAGTAATGTCTGACTCTTTGTGACCCATAGACTGTAACCCGCCAGGCCCCTCTGTCCATGGAATTCTCCAGGCAAGAATACTGGAGCAGGCTGCCATTTCCTACTCCAGCAGATCTTCCTGACCCAGGGATCGAACCCAGGTCTCTCACGTCTCCTGCATTGGCAGGTGGATTCTTTACCAATAGCACCACCTGGGAAGCCCTATATTACTATTTAATCCAATCTAACTCTTAATGATTACATAATAATAAATTTAGCAAACTAAGTATAAATCTATAAAAATAGGCCTTGCTTATGAGAAATAAGCAAGGACTCCTCAAATATAAATTAATGCTGTTCTCTGTAAGTTGTAAACAGCGAATCTTTGCTTTGGGTTTCGAATCTACCAGGAAACCCTGACTTAGAGAATCAGCACAAAATGTGCAGCCAGGGACATAAAGTACTGAAAACAGTGAAGGAGACATCTTAACAGCTTTCCCTAAAAGCACAATGAGAAAACAAAGACAAAAAGTCAGATTAATGGTATCAGTTGTCAAAGGTTACCTTGGAGATATCTCAGGGCAAAGGCTGTAAAGCACAAGAGGCCCAGGTTTTTCAAACATGGGCAAGTGTGGGAAAGACCCAGAATGGTCTGGGGAATGGGGCACTCCTGAACTTTGAGACTGAAGGTATGGGAAAAGCAGAGGGTTCATTACTAGAAGGATTTGGGGCATGCCTGGATCAGAGACCCAGCAAAGCTACAATAGGAACCACTCTGTGTTGCTCATGCTATTTACTGGGTTGGCCAAAAAGTTCATTCAGGTTTGTCCATCACGTCCTACGGAAAAAGCCAAACGACCATTTGGTCAACCCAATACTGGTCTCCCCAACTCAGTATGAGCTTCTTCCAAGGCAGAGAGGAGGTCGTCAAATGAGTTCTCACATGTCCAGGGATCTGTGCTACACTGGGAGGGGCCCAAAGGTAAAGCAGATGAAGACCTCAAGGAGTGAGAGAGCGGGGTCAAAGGTGAAGTCCAACGGAGGAGAAAGACACGGAGAGAAGGAACCCAAAGTCAAACACGATGAGAGGGGAGATGAGCGGTGGTGAGAGGACTGGGAAGGACTTGGCCAACATCTTGAATCTCGACAGAGATAGGACTAGAAACAGAGGGGCAAGTGGAGAAAGGCTTGAGAGGAGGGGAGAATAGCAGAGGAAAGCAAGAGGCAACAACGGCTCTATATGACTGCGGCACGGATACACAACCAAACACACCACCATCTGAAGGAGACAGTAGCCACATCCAAGGGCAGAACTCAGTGATGCCTGTCTCAGTCACCCAGAAATGCTCACCCGGTGAAGTCTGCCCTCTGCATCCACAGGTTCCACATCTGTGGACAGAAAATATTCAGGAAGGGCTTTCCCTGGTGGTTCAGTGGTTAACACTCCGCCTTCCAATGCAGCGGTTGTGGGTTCAATTCTGAGTCAGAGAACTAGTATCCTGCATACTGCAGGTTGCAGCCAAAATTTTCAAAAAGCAAATAAGCAAACACAACATTATAAATCAACTATACTTCAAATTTAAAATTTTTTTTTTTAAGAAAATATTTAGGACAATTTTTTCCCAGAAGTTCCAAAACAAAACTTGAATTTGTCACACATCATCGACCACTTCCACAGCATTTACATTGTATAGATAGCTATTTCCAGAGCATTTACATTGTATTAAGTAGTATAAGTAATCTAGAGATGATTTAAAGTCTACAGAGGATGTGCTTAAGTTACATGCACGTATTTGAGCATCCTTGGATTTTGATATCTGCAGGAGGTTCTGGAACCAATTTCCCTACAGACAACAAGCAATGATGTACCTACTTCCTTTCATTCTCCCACCAATGCTAATTACATCTTGACTCAAAGGAATGACCTGTTTTATTGAGCCAATACCTTAACCTGAATTTGTGGCCAAAATTTAAATATTTCCAAGTGAATTCTCATAAACTTCTATACCTCTAATAAAGACTATGCAAGCTTAGGAAGCCTGCCTGGGATGTCTTCCTCAACCAGTATTATAATAAAGGCAGTTTGGTCCAGCTGACATTGGGCTGGGTAATGACCCAGTGAGAAATGTGCTTGGGAAGCAAATCAGAATAGATTCACATTTCTTTACAAGTTATAAACAACACATTTTTGTAACCAGAGAAACAGAGCTCACTTCTAAGAAAGCAAACATTTGTAGGAAAGTCACTAGATGACATCTGCTCTCTGATGGAAAATTTACGGAAAACAGCATGATCCAGGCCAAGCCAAGGGAAAGACCAATTAGTATTATTTAGACTACATCACTATTACACTTCCTTGTACAATAAACAATCACCTACCCTTTCACCTACGAATCCGTCTACCCTTTAACACCAGTGTTCTCCAACTAGACACTAAATGCTTCCTTCTTCCAATAGTCAGTAATCTATTCAGCGCTCAGTGCCAACAGCAAGGATGAACATTACTGGTAGGCTCCTTTGGCTGACCTAACATATATTAGGAAAGAAAGGTGAAAAGGGATGGAAGAGAAGAAAGAGTGAGAAAAGAGGTAAAATTAGTAAAGGAAGAAGTGCCTAAGACTGTGACAGGTAGAGTCCCTCTACTCAGTCACTAGCCACTTGCATTGATGCTATACATTGAGAAAGACATCGAGTGAATTAGAGAAGTGAGTTTATCTTAGCTCTGACTCTCACTGGTTCTGAACCTTGGTTAGGTCTGTCTGGGGATCCATGATCTCTGAGGCACTCTGTATCCTACCCTTGAGTTTTCAAATACAACTGTCTACCACATACCATGCCACAGAGGATACAGAGAAGCCTGCTACAAGGAGTCCACCCACAAAGCGACACAGTCAAGATGTCAGCATTCATATAACTATGGTAACCAAGTCCCCCTACCCCGAAACTGTCCCAGATGACCACAGGAAAACAGAACACAGGAATATCAATAGTTTTGAATAGCTGTTTTCAAATAATATCAACCATATGATAAAAATTTTAAGGATTTTTAAAATACAGCACTTATTTATTTGGCTGCATCAGGTCTTAGTTGTGGCATGTGAGATCTTGGGTGCATCGTGCAGATCTTTGATTGTGGCACACAGACTCTGTAGTTGTGGTGTGTTGGCTCAGTAGCTGTGGCATGCAGTCTTAGTTGCTCTATAGCATGTGAGATCTTAGTTCCCCAACCAGGGATCAAACCTACATCCCCTGCATTGCAAGGTGGATTTTTAACCCCTGGACCACCAGGGAAGTCCTTAAGGATTTTTTTTTTTTTTTTTTTTTTGGTGTTAGGTCAAGTATAGGTAGGATCCAATAAAGAAAAAATCACCAAGGGCAGATTTTAAAATATTCATTCTTAAGAAAGTGGTATAGCTGGAGACCATGACAAAGCACAGAAAGAGCTTCACTTGAAGTCACTCTCTTACCAGGGACCAATAGCAGTCAAAGGTGGCTGGGAGAGGAGCCACATTAAAATAAGTATGCAGACAGAGCTATGACCCCAGCTCCTACAATTAGTCCCTTAGGATGCTAGATGAATCAAGTTGCAATTAAAAAAAAAAAAACTATATGATCAAAAATGATATTTTTTAAGATTCTTTTGATGTTGACCATTTTTAAAGTCTTTATTGAATTTGTTACAATATTGTTTCTGTTTTATTTTGCTGCTGCAAGGCAAATGGGATCTTAGCTCCTCAACCAATACCCCCTGCACTGGAAGGTGAAGTCTTCTCCATTCGAACCACTGGACCACCAGGCAAATCCCAGGAATTATATTTGAAGTATTTAATGACTGTTAAAGCACAGGTACCAACCAATCAGATGGCAGCCATAATTACTGATTTGGCCAGGTAGGTAGGTATGGCTGGTAGGTACCTGCTTAACTGATCCCAGAGCCATTCCTGACCATCTTAAAGACAGATTTCTAGGGTATACAAACAAACCATCAAGGAGCCTGTGGTAGCCGTTACTACTGTTCACTGCGTATTTCCAGGTCTCCTCTTGGGCCCGTGGTATGAGTGCATGACCCCAACCCTTTGAAGTTAGGCACGGCCATGACACTTGCTTTGGCTAACAAAGCGACAAACACCTAACAAAACGTGAGTGGTATGTGTCACTTCTATCCAGAAAATTTAGAGAACCAGCACTCAACTTGTCACATTTCCTACCCTCCACAGAAATGGCAATCAGTAATGATTTAGATGGCAACAGCACTGAGAAGAAATGTGATAGATATACAAATGAGAAAAAGCCCTCTGTGTTACGCTGCTGAGATTTTTTTGAAGGTTACTACAGAGGATCTAGCCTATCCTGACTGATGCCAGGAAAAACCTGCCCACTAGTTTTGGGAATAATCAAAAGGTGATGAGGCCATTGCAAACACCCATTCAAGGACATGTGAACAGATTAAAACCAACTTGGAAACCACAAGCATCTGCAGCATTAAACAACAATAACAGAACATGCAAGAGGTAATATTTTGGCAACAAAGTTTTACTCTAGGAATCTAAACTTTAGGTAGCATTTTCTGTGAATACTTAAGAAAACAAAAGTGATCTTGGACTTTGAGAAACAAGATAGAAAAGATGAGTTGATAAGACAATAGTTTTAAATGAAAGGGAAGCTGGCTTTAGTAAAAAACAAGGAAACAATCTGAATGCAGTGAAAGGAGAAAAGAACAGAAATTACAGAAAATAAACTGGATGTAGTTTTTTAGAATACTAAGATGAGAGATCAGTAAAAATGAAAAAGAGCAAGGGAAACTATTTAATCTAAACAACAGAGAGAGAAAATATTTTGAAGATAAAATTAACAGAGCATCAAGGACCCATTGTATAATAACAAAAGATATAAAATTTATGTTATCAGAGTATAAAAAGGAAAAAAGAAATAGCATAGGGTTAAAAGTGTATTTGAAGAAATAATGGCTGAAATTCTACCAATTTGGGGAAAACCATAAAACCAAAGATTCAAGAGGGTGAATCCTTAAAAAGAATAACATCAAAGAAACACACACACATATACACAAAATACCATAATCAAACACCTGAAATCAATGGACAAATAAACACTGCCTATAGGGGAACAACAATTAAAATGGATAGTGGATTTCTCATCTTAAACCAAAGAAGCCAGAAAGAAGTAGCAGACATTTCAAGTGCTGAAATTAAAAAAAATAAAATAAAAACATTTGGACCAGAACTCTATGCCCAGCAAAAATACCCTTTACGAATAAAGGGGAAATCCAGACATTCTCAGAAGAAGGAAGACTAAGAATTGTCACTAGAAGACCTGCCTTTAAAGAAATGATAAAATAAGTACTCTAAAAAAAGGCAGGACTTCTTTGGTGGTGCAGTGGATAAGAATCCACCGGCCAATGCAGGGAACACAGGTTCGATCCCTGATCCAGGAACATCCCATATGCCATGCAGCATCTAAGCCCGCGCATCACAGCCACTGAGCCTGCACTCTAGAGCCCATATGCCATGCATCGCAACCACGGAGCCCAGGTGCTGCAACCACTGAAGCCTGAGCACCCTACAGCCTGTGCCCTGCAACAAGAGAAGCCGCCGCAACCAGGAGGCCATGCGCATAACAAAGAGGAGCCCCGCTCGCCACAGTTAGAGGAAGTCCATGATCAACAGTGAAGACCCAGTGCAGCGGATCATTATTATATTCTTTTCAAAATTATTCTTTTAAATTAAATTAATTTTAAAATTAAAATTAGTTAAATTCGTTTTTAAATTATTTTTTAAAAGACATTTGATGGCTGAGTAATACTCCATTGTGCTTTCTTATCCATTCCTCTGCTGATGGACATGGAGTATTACTCAGCCATTAAAAAGAATGCATTTGAATCAGTTTTAATGAGGTGGATGAAACTGGAG
>SJYX01004763.1:0-22949 GCA_006410675.1 Oreotragus oreotragus
CCTCTAAGAGTGTTATAGTTTCTGGTCTTACATTTAGGTCTTTAATCCATTTTGACTTTATCTTTGTGTGTGGTATTAGGAAGTGTCCTAATTTCTCCTTCTTCTCTTAAAACAGCAAATTACCAAAATGCCTAGGTAGTATTTTCTTTCACTTTTCTTTCCTGACATTAAGGCAAAGGTTTGTAACTGGTGGTCCATGAGTAGAAATCTGAGGATTCTATGAACATGGATGGGGAGAAATTACATCTTTACTTTTATTAACCTTTAACTGAAAATTTGCATTTTCCTTCAGTATAAATGTAGGCTACAAGCAACAATATTGACAATAATAGTGATTTTTGTCATCAGTAAGAGTCACAGATATTCTATAACATTATGAATCACTTAAATTTTGAAACATGATTTATATTCATGACTGCTTTAAAATTGATAGTTATTAGATTGCCACTAGATCTTGTTATTGAATTCATTGATATGTACATATATTACTGTCTCACAGATTTGTTTACTGATTTGATAAGTATATCTCATTATAATTGATTTCATTTTTAACTAATGAGTTTTATTATATACATTTAAAAACATTATTCTAAGAAAAGATCCATATATGTTAAAAGAAAAAAATGTAGTAACACCTTAAGCATGTTGCTTGTACTTGCCCAGTGGTGATGTTTTGGTACTAACTTACATTTGTTGTAAGGCTTAATCATGTCATTAGTTACTTTTAGGATTTTTGATCAATAGGCTGTAGACATGGCTGTCTTTTAATAATTCACCATTTCCCTATTTCAAGCAGTTTTCCACAGTAATTCAGTTCATTATTGAACAGCTAAAATACATATGTATAGCATATTTACATAATGAAATACAAGCTATTTTAAGGAGAAGTGAGGAATAGTTATATATACAGCTCTGGGGGTAATCTCCAGGATTTAATTTAAAAAGAAAAATGAAGAGAAATCTATATAGTATGTCACATTTTCTCTAAGAAATAACTATATAAATATAGAAATAAAATATATGCTTACTAGCTTATTTACATAAAAATGGCCTACATACAATAATATCAGTGTTAGATCCTGGAATAGAAAGAGGACATTTGTGTTAGAAACTAGTGAAATCTGGGAAAAAAAAAAAGAAGAAGCCTGTAGTCAGTTGATAGTGTTGCGACAGTGTTAGCATCTCATTTTGCCAAGTGTACCATGTTTATGTAAGGTGTCAGCAAGGAGGAAAGCTGGCTGGAAGACCGATGGACCTTTCTGTACAACTCTTTTGAAAACCAATAATTATTCCAAAATAAAGTTGAAAAAAAGAGTAAGAGAAAAAAATGAAAGGATAAACCGGAAAATAACAAAAATTTACTTATAGTGGGGAGGAGGAAATAGGATAGAGGCAGTATGGATAGCAACTAGAAGCCTCCTAAAGTATCTTGTTTTGTAGATTTAACTCAGCCAAACCATTGAGATGTTTTATGTTATTTGTAAGAAAAATTGAGTAAAGAAAAAAAAAGTCCTTTAATAAAAGGAGAATTAAATAAAAATAGAATTACTTTTTGCATTGCTGGCTTAAGGACATAGAGATGAATCATTTTAGTGATTTTTGAACAGTAATTTGGCTACACACATGTAGTGGGATGCATCCTATGCCCAAAACAAACTGCAAAAAAAAAAACAAAACCTTAAACTATCTTTAGTAATCACATTGTAATAATATTGCTACTGGTATTTTAAACTGATGTATTATTATGTGTAAGTATAGTATATACTAGGTACTTTGAACCAACCTATTATTATGTGTATGTACCGTATATAGTAGGATAACACTAATAAGTATGTTGCTGTCATTGTACGTGTGTGTGTGGTAGTTGCTTAGTCATGTCCAACTCTTTGGGACCCCATGGACTGTAGCCCACCAGGCTCCTCTGTTCATGGGATTCTCCAGGCAAGAGTACTGAAGTAAGTTGCCATTTCCTTCTCCAAGGGATCTTCCCGACCCAGAAATCGAACCCGATACAGTAGAAGAATACTAAATAGTATATTGCTGTCTTTACTAGTCACTATTCNCCAACTCTTTGGGACCCCATGGACTGTAGCCCACCAGGCTCCTCTGTTCATGGGATTCTCCAGGCAAGAGTACTGAAGTAAGTTGCCATTTCCTTCTCCAAGGGATCTTCCCGACCCAGAAATCGAACCCGATACAGTAGAAGAATACTAAATAGTATATTGCTGTCTTTACTAGTCACTATTCTCAGTTTAAGAGAAAGAAATAAAATATAAAATCAAAGAAGTAAAAGCTCTGCAGTCATATATGTGAATTGTAAATATTGGTGTGAATTCATGATGAATTTTCTCATAAAGGATATCCAGGGCAACATGATTTCTTACTTTCCTGGTGTTTAGAAGCAACAAGTTAGATGGTGATAAGAAGGAAGTTCTGCTCGTTATAGCCACTGCAAAATGGGAAAAAAGAATACTCTCCAGGCAATGAGTACAGGACAAAATCATACTTTATACCTCATCAAATGAGCATATTATGGTAAAATGAATGATACTCATAATCATGATTTGAATCAAGAAAACTCCAATTATGACCATATCCCTCTGTTGGAGAACAGGTAAATATTTTAATATATTTGAAAATAAATAAAACATGTTTTGGCATTTAAAAATGTTTCAGATATGTTAAAATTTATTTATATGGTATTCCTTATTCTCAGATGATATTGAAAAAGGAGGAGTGGTTATATTTAGAAACACTTCCAAATGTGAGCTAATGTCCCCTATTGATTTGCACCTTGTGACACCTTAAAGCATCTTGGTAGGAACAAGCGTCTGGTCTGAGTCTATGATTATAAAAGGAATTGGCTGATAAGTAGTTTTGTGACTCCACATGTCTCTTAGACTGTAAATGCTGCCTGAAGAGGTCGTTGCAAAATGACTCAGTTCAGTTTAGTTCAGTTCAGTTCAGTCACTCAGTCGTGTCCGACTCTTTGTGACCCCATGAATTCAGTATGCCAGGCCTTCCTGTCCATCACTATATCCCCAAGTTCACTCAGACTCACATTCATCGAGTCCGTAATGCCATCCAGCCATCTCATCCTCTGTCATCCCCTTCTCCTCCTGCTCCCAATCCCTCCCAGCATCAGAGTCTTTTCCAATGAGTCAACTCTTCTCATGAGGTGGCCAATGTACTGGAGTTTCAGCTTTAGCATCATTCCTTCCAAAGAAATCCCAGGGTTGATCTCCTTCAGAATGGACTGGTTGGATCTCCTTGCAGTCCAAGGGACTCTCAAGAGTCTTCTCCAACACCACAGTTCAAAAGCATCGATTCTTCGGCGCTCAGCTTTCTTCACAGTCCAACTTTCACATCCATACATGACCACAGGAAAAACCATAGCCTTGACTAGGCGGACCTTAGTCGGCAAAGTAATGTCTCTGCTTTTGAATATACTATCCAGGTTGGTCATAACTTTTCTTCCAAGGAGTAAGCGTCTTTTAATTTCATGGCTGCAGTCACCATCTGCAGTGATTTTGGAGCCCAAAAAAATAAAGTCTGACACTGTTTCCACTGTTTCCCCATCTATTTCCCATGAAGTGATGGGACCGGATGCCATGATCTTCGTTTTCTGAATGTTGAGCTTTAAGCCAACTTTTTCACTCTCCTCTTTCACTTTCATCAAGAGGCTTTTTAGCTCCTCTTCACTTTCTGCCATAAGGGTGGTGTCATCTGCATATCTGAGGTTATTGATATTTCTCCCGGCAATCTTGATTCCAGCTTGTGTTTCTTCCAGTCCAGCGTTTCTCATGATGTACTCTGCATATAAGTTAAATAAGCAGGGTGACAATATACAGCCTTGACGTACTCCTTTTCCTATTTGGAACCAGTCTGTTGTTCCATGTCCAGTTCTAACTGTTGCTTCCTGACCTGCATACAGATTTCTCAAGAGGCAGGTCAGGTGGTCTGGTATTCCCATCTCTTTCAGAATTTTCCACAGTTTATTGTGATCCACACAGTCAAAGGCTTTGGCATAGTCAATAAAGCAGAAATAGATGTTTTTCTGGAACTCTCTTGCTTTTTCCATGATCCAGCAGATGTTGGCAATTTGATCTCTGGTTCCTCTGCCTTTTCTAAAACCAGCTTGAACATCAGGGATTTCACAGTTCACGTATTGCTGAAGCCTGGCTTGGAGAATTTTGAGCATTACTTTACTAGCACGTGAGATGAGTGCAATTGTGAGGTAGTTTGAGCATTCTTTGGCATTGCCTTTCTTTGGGATTGGAATGAAAACGGACTTTTTCCAGTCCTGTGGCCACTGCTGAGTTTTCCAAATTTGCTGGCATATTGAGTGCAGCACTTTCACAGCATCATCTTTCAGGATTTGAAACAGCTCAACTGGAATTCCATCACCTCCACTAGCTTTGTTCATAGTGATGCTTTCTAAGCCCCACTTGACTTTACATTCCAGGATGTCTGGTTCTAGATGAGTGATTATCTGGGTCGTGAAGATCTTTTTTGTATAGTTCTTCTGTGTATTCTTGCCACCTCTTCTTAATATCTTCGGCTTCTGTTAGGTCCATACCATTTCTGTCCTTTATCTAGCCCATCTTTGCTTGAAATGTTCCCTTGGTATCTCTAATTTTCTTGAAGTGATCTCTAGTCTTTCCCATTCTGTTGTTTTCCTCTATTTCTTTGCATTGATCGCTGAAGAAGCTTTCTTATCTCTTCTTGCTATTCTTTGGAACTCTGCATTTAGATGCTTATATCTTTTCTTTTCTCCTTTGCTTTTTGCCTCTTCTTTTCACAGCTATTTGTAAGGCCTCCCCAGACAGCCGTTTTGCTTTTTTGCTTTTCTTTTCCATGGGGATGGTCTTGATCCCTGTCTCCCGTACAATGTCACGAACCTCATTCCGTAGTTCATCAGGCACTCTATCTATCAGATCTAGGCCCTTTAATCTGTTTCTCACTTTCACTGTATAATCATAAGGGATTTGATTTTAGGGCTGTCTAAATTTACAGCTAATCTTGAAAAGAATTCAGAGTGTCCTTTCATTTACCCACTATGCCTTGCACACTAGATCACTGTGCTGATTTAATTTTTTTCAATCTAACTTTCTTATTTACCTCTTTATATCTTTTTTTTTTTTTTTTAAACACCAAAAACATTTGTATCGGGGTATAGCCAATTAACAATGTTGTGGTAGTTTCAGCTGAACAGCAAAGGGATCTTTATGTTTTAAAAAGTTGTAGCATTGTAACTTGTTTCACATTTTAACCTTACGGTTTGTGGGTCACTAGGCTCAGCTATCAGTAGAATAGTGTTAGTTGAACTTCTCCTGAGGTTCTCAGTCATCAATAACTTTCCTTTTTGGTCTAATAGTTAAATTCTTTAATTGCACTTTTCTGTTATCTGTTTTCTGGGACTAAAGGTAGAGAAATATACTGAAATGATCACATCATAAGAGAAACAAATGATCTTATTTTTTGAAAGAAGGGCAAAAATGTACTCCGTTGTAAGAAGTGTATTAATTTATTCATTCTTGAAAGTGAAAGTGTTAATCACTCAGTTGTGTCTGACTCTGCAACCCCATAGAATGTGGCCTGCCAGGCTCCTCTGTCCCTGGAATTCTCCAGGGGATCTTCCTGACCCAGGGGTCGCGCCTAGGTCTCCTGCATTATAGGCAGATTCTTTACATCTGAGCTAATACCTATATACCAAGCACTATGCTAAGATGCTGTAATATACAGAGATGACTTATACATAGAGAATGCTCCTCATCATTCTTGCCTATTCCTGCCATTTCCTGATATTATCTAAAATTCACTACGTAGTTATATAAACTTCCTTAGTTGCTATCATATGTTTTCAAAAGTTTTTTTAAATATGTATAAAAGTTTAAAAAATATGTTAGAAGACCATCATCATCTTAGTGTTAGCAGATTCAGAGTTCTTCCTTTGTAACAACTCATTGAGAAAATAAACTTTTTTTCTTCAAAATGAGATTTGTAGAAGAAATTGATAATCAGCTTGGCCTGTTAGGTATTAGCAGTGGGGACGCACAGACAGCTACAAAACATACAGTGGGTACCTAAGGAATCTAGAGTAAGGAAGAGAAAGGGGTAAGGAAAGGAAGATCCATTTCTGAGGACAAACTGCTTTGTAAAGCTCCATGGACTGACATGGTGTTCCATCTCTGAGCTGTTTCCCTTGGTGTCACATCCCTTGCTCCAGGCTCTCTCCCATCTCTCCCCTTGTCCTTCTCTTCTATTGAGGCTCTTCTTTATTTAAGACATATTAATTGGAATATTATAACAGTTTTCATATCAACAAATGTGCCAGATTAATCTTTTAAAAACATAAACCAAATAATTTGTTGTTGTTATTTAGTCGATAAGTCTTTTCCTACTCTTTTGCAATCCCATGGACTGTAGCCTGCTTGGATCCTCCGTCCACGAAAGACTATGAACAAAACCAAATAATATCACCTTGCTTAAAACCTTCCAATGGCCATTTCCCAATACACAGACTAAGAGTCAAACACTATGCCTCCACCTACGAAGGTCTACTTGATCTGGCCCGGGCCTGTTCTAGGATCTCATTTCCCCACCGTTCTCTCTTTGTACTTCAGTCACACTGCCTCTCTCTCCAGAATTTGCACATACTGTGTATATTCCTGGTTCATGGCTATGAACTTGTAATTATGTCTCTAAGCCTATTAACTCTTTCCCTAAGCCTGTGTTTTCATCTACTCAAAATTTACACTCTAAATGGAATTAGCATATACTTTGTTTACTTTTTTATTTCTTCTCTTGTCCCAGTAGAAAATAAGCTCCATAAGGGTAGAATTTGTTCTGTCATATTTTCCACTATTCATTAAAGATGTGTTAATCAGTGAAACAAATTTTATTTTGTTTTATTTAACTTTCATTTTAGAGAAATATCATCTGTAAACAATGTCACATTTTTATTTAATTTACTCTTCAAAAAACCCCCAAAGCTTCCAGATAATATACAAATATATGCGTAAACTGAAGAGTCTTTGCCTTACGTTTAAGTCTCATTAATTTGGAGCCATTGAAATGGTAAGAGAGCACATAGGTAGTTCTGTCGTTCTTATAGCTCATATTTGTGCTGAAGGGCAGAAAAATATATTCTTAAACTTGTGGGATGTATCCCCAGCAGATCGACCAGTGGTTGGCAGAATATTCTCTCTTGCTGAATGCCAAAATGGGCAAGACAGATGTCAGAGCAGCAGTACTGCTCTCCGTCTTATGTGATTTTATTCTTACTGTGCCAACATCCTTCTTACAGATCCTCCAATTAGTTTGGAAGCTCCTTAAAGATGGAAATTTGATGGTTTAGTTTTCTCCCCAATAGTGTCTAGTGTCTGGCATGGTGCTAGAGTCATACTAAATAATCAGTAATCATTTTTGATCAAATAATAATAATAATGAAAATAACTTCAGTTTTATGCAGATCTTTATAGTCTCTCGAGAAGTAACATATATTTTCTTATAAAAACTCAGCAAAGTATCAAGGAAAATATTCACTTCCTCCTTTTACACTGAAACACTGCAATTGCAGAGTTTACCAGAATTAAGTTCACTCAGTGGGTACCCACTGAGTGAGTAGGTAGCTAAGTGGGTGGGTACTCAGTGGGTAGCTGAGTCTTGAATACTTTCTTAGTGATAATGATATCACTTAAAAATTAAAATGATTAAATTATTTCAGGTAAGATTTAGTGAAATGACTGTTCATCCTTTGATAACAGAGTGAAAATGTGAATAAAGTACTTGAAGGACAGTGCATAGTGCTTTCAGATACCAGTGAGACCTCTGAGTGTATGCTGGCATTTTGGTGGTGGATGAATAAATGATTCCCACTGGGCCTCCTTAGCCATCAAAGCTTATTATTCTTTCCAAACTTACTTATAACCTGCTCAACATGCCACAAAATACTCCACTATTGATGAATGCAGTGATATCCAACAGACTTTCTTTTGCTTCCAAGAGAATTTTGAGAAACTGTAACTCTTCTTGTATGTTTTTAAAATTGACATCCAAAATTATTATTTTAAATGAAATAACTGCAAATGAAGCATTGTATTATAAATACTGACATATTAAAACTACTGTATCACTTTTTGAAATGTGGCCCAATGGCATTTAAGTGCGGTTATTTGTTAAAATGCAATAATCTGTTTTAAAAGTTCATGAATAAGCTCTTTTTAATAGTTAGAAATTTCTCTCTCTCTTTTTCTCCTAAAACCACAATTTTTCTCCATTTTTCTCTCATAAGTCATAATGTAAATGGCTTTATGTTTAACATCCTTTACGGACCACTTATGATATTCCTCTTTAAAAAGATACATATTCGATATTATAAAATTTTTAAAATTAGTTTCCTGTGACTGTAAGGTACTACGTATTAAAAACAAAAAGTATTTAAACATTCTTCTGTGACAGAAACAAATGCAATGTTGTAAAGCAATTATCCTCCAATAAAAAATAAATAAATTTTTAAAATTCTCCTGTATTACATTATCACTACAATTATTGTTAGAACATGATTAGTCAAAACAAAATAAATATATTATACTTTTTGATAATTAGTAACATAAAAAGAAAAAATTTATTAGAAATACACTAATGAAATAGGTAAAGCAGGTCTTTCTCCTGTAATTCATGGAGTATTCACTGTGAATACTATATGTTGCTATGATTAAATAGAATTTGGTATCAGTTTTCTTCTGTTTTTAAATGCATAAATGCTAATAAATTAATTTATTATCGCAGTATTACTTAAGGTGATATTATAGCAATATTCACTCAGCTCTTTTTGTGTGTGTGTGTGTGTAGTAAATGCCAAAATCCACATAGTGAATTTTTTATGAAGACTAATGGTCTGTCAATTAAGAAGTTGATTTTAGTCCTCCAATTTTATTACTTAAAACAAAGAATTTAGAGCCATCTGGTTTACAAAAACTTTTGCTATACTCTCATTCAGTTCAGTTCATTTCAATCACTCAGTTGTGTCTGATTCTTTGTGACCCCATGAATCACAGCACACCAGGCCTCCCTGTCCATCACCAATTCCCAGAGTTCACTCAAACCCATGTCCATTGAGTCGGTGATGCCATCCAGCCATCTCATCCTCTGTCATCCCCTTCTCCTCCTGCCCCCAATCCTTTCCAGCATCAGGGTCTTTTCAAATGAGTCAACTCTTCTCATGAGGTGGCCAAAGTATTGGAGCTTCAGCTTCAGCATCAGCCCTTCCAATGAACACCCAGGACTGATCTCCTTTAGAATGGACTGGTTGGATCTCCTTGCAGTCCAAGGGACTCTCAAGAGTCTTCCTTAGAATAGCTCATTTTCTCAGTACTGATGCAGGTATTTGAAAAAGTTTCTTTGTGTGGTGTTCCAGAAGTTTTGACATTTGTTGATCATGAACCATGACCTGGTAAGCTTATGTCTGGGAGAAAGTTTCACGTGTCTTTTGTAAAGAGGGAAGAGATTATGAAAGAGCAACCGTAAGCATCACCTTTAGAATGTATGGAAATTGAAGATTTGGCAGTAAAATTATTTATAAAGCCATTTTGAATACCACTGGATTAATGGATCAACTGTGGGAGTTTAATGAAGCACCTTAGTAAATAGGATTAGAAAGAGAATTATCACAAGCTGCCACCATTCACATTTTCTTACCCCCATGTTAGAGAAAAGCTCCAAAGATGGCCAAATACATTGACTTTTCATTAATATCTCAGAAAATGCTTAAGTCAAGATGGGAGGAATGTTCAAGTAGGAGGCAACATGGGTAAACCTATGGTTGTTTCATGTTGATGTTTGGTAGAAACCAATGAAATACTGTAAAGCAATATCCTTCAATTAAAAATAAATACATTTTAAAAATTGCATTTCTCTTGTATACTTTTGAGATTAGTTGTTTGTCAGTCAGGATGGGGAACACATGTATACCTGTGGTGGATTCATGTTGATATATGGCAAAACCAATACAATATTGTAAAGTAATTAACCTCCAATTAAAATAAATAAATTTAAAAACTTAAAAGAAAACTGCAAAGTCAGTAGAGGAAAATAAGACATATCTTCAACTTTTATCATTTGAAAAGGTTTTACTTGTGTTTTGAAGACAGAAATGTAGTGTTTGCTGAAGGCAAATAGGTGTGCAGTTTTTGCAGGGATAAATAATAAGATATAACAAAGTTATCAGATTGACATATTCTCATATCCTGCTTCAGCATGTCTTTCTTTTCTCTTATTCTTCAGTTCTTCAACTCTTGAGCTTCTATAATGATCTACCCACTCCCAACCCCTTCCCCTGAATTTTAAGAGAAAATTCCTGAAGAGCCTAAAACCTACAAGACATAAAGAACACATGATAGAAAAGAGTAGTGACAAGGAGTGAGGAATATTCTCTTAAACATACTTCATAGATAATGCTACTTCTTTCTTTCTTCCATGGTCTGTTCTGTGGGGCTGGGGAGGATAAGTAAAGGACAGTGTCAGTTCCCTGTGCTGGGTCAGTGGATATTCTGTAGTCCACAAGTAGTATTTTTTTTAGCCAATTGATCTCCTTAGATTGCTATCCAAGACTGGGTTACTTAGATAGATTCACATAATACAAACATTACATATCATATGAAACTGAAGTCCATGACCAGATACTGATTTCCCAGAATATGGCACCAAAACAATAATGAATGGATGAAGTTTGGGTTTCTGATGTCCATTTCACACCAGTCAGAATAGCTGCGACCCAAAAGTCTACAAGCAATAAATGCTGGAGAGGGTTTGGAGAAAAGGAACCCTCTTACATTGTTGGTGGGAATGCAAACTAGTAGAGCCACTATGGAGAACAGTGTGGAGATTCCTTTAAAAACTGCAAATAGAACTGCCTTAAGACCCAGCAATCTCACTTCTGGGCATACACACCAAGGAAATCAGAACTGAAAGAGACACATGTACCCCAATGTTCATCGCAGCACTGTTTATGATAGCCAGGACATGGAAGCAACCTAGATGTCTGTCAGCAGATGAATGGATAAGAAAGCTGTGGTACATATACACAATGGAGTATTACTCAGCCGTCAAAAAGAATACATTTGAATCAGTTCTAATGAGGTGGATGAAACTGGAGCCTATTATACAGAGTGAGGTAAGCCAGAAAGAAAAACACCAATGCAGTATAGAAGGCAATGGCAACCCACTCCAGTACTCTTGCCTGAAAAATCCCATGGATGGAGGAGGCTGGTAGGCTGCAGTCCATGGGGTTTCTAAGAGTCGACACGACTGAGCGACTTCACTTTCACTTTTCACTTTCATGCATTGCAGACAGAAATGGCAACCCACTCCAGTATTCTTGCCTGGAGAATCCCAGGGATGGGGGAGCCTGGTGGGCTGCCGTCTATGGAGTCGCACAGAGTTGGACACGACTGAAGCGACTTAGCAGCAGCAACAAATATATATGGAATTTAGAAAGATGGTAATGATAACCCTGTATGTGAGACAGCAAAAGAGATGCAGATGTACAGAACAGTCTTTTGGACTCTGTGGGAGAGGGAGAGGGCGGGATGATTTGGGAGAATGGCACTGAAACATGTATAATATCATATAAGAAATGAATCGCCAGTCTAGGTTCGATGCAAGATACATGATGCTTGGGGTTGGCGCCCTCGGATAACCCAGAGGGATCGTATGGGGCGGGAGGTGGGAGAGGGGTTCAGGAGTGGGAACTTATGTACACCCATGGCAGATTTATGTTGATGTATGGCAAAACCAATACAGTATTGTAAAGTTAAAAATAATAATAATAATAAATTTTAAAAAAAGGAGTTGTGAGCAATGGTAGTGACAAGCAGTCACAGGACTTTGGATCTAAGTCTAAACAAACAAAATTATAGGAACAGATTGAATATAAATAGATGAAGATTTTCTTCAAGGCCAAGATAAAGCCCATAGCAAAGCAGTTGGTTGGAGGTCATTGCCCTTGAGAAGGGTGATGTGTATTTCCATACATTTTCCACACTAAATTTTATTTTTAGTGAAAGCTTTATATCAGTTTAGACAGAAATAGTATTTTTGAGTCTGTATAACCCCCATATTTTTTATATGTAAAACTGAGTTTACAGGATATTATCTGACAAATTTTTTAAATGGAGCCAGTTTTTTCCTCAAGAAGCAAAACCACTCTTGACAAGTCTATGAGAAAATGATATACTGTTGTGTTCTATATTTCCAGGAAAGTTCTTCCAGCACTGTAAGTTACAGGCATCATGATCAATCTTTGAGTCAATCACCAGTGTTTCTATACTGTTCATGAAATCATAACATATGTTATATCCTCCATAGCATACGGGATAAAATTGTCTTGAAACAGAATATGCTCCTCTAGGGACTTACGCCAGAGTAACCACCTTAGATGGTGCCATTAATACATAGATCATAGAATTTCTGCTGTCATAGGATCCGAGGAGATCCCAGCCCATTATTTAACGAGATCTAGAGGTCTAAAGATTTGTCAAAGACTGTGTCATGAGTTGTTCCCAGAGCTGTGACTGAGTTTACATCCCCTGACTTTCAAATCAGTGCTTCTCCCACTATTCCAGCTGGCCTTCTGAGAGCCCACTGGCCACATGCTCACATACAGAAGGAGGTATCAGAAAAGCAGGAAATAACAGTAATCCTTTCCCCTTGTCCTCTCAGAGCCTATCAGGTAGTATTTTGCTTCAACCTTTTTCTCCCTAGAGACATCAGAGTATTTATTCTTCACCCTGATGATCAGAGTTAGACCTGTCTGAGATTTAGGATGTGTGGTGAACTATAAAATCAATGATTCAGTTCAGTTCAGTTCATTTCAGTCGTTCCGTTGTGTCCAACTCTTTGCGACCCCATGAATTGCAGCACACCAGGCCTCCCTGTCCATCACCATCTCCCGGAGTTCACTCAGACTCACATTCATCGAGTCTGTGATGCCATCCAGCCATCTCATCCTCTGTTGTCCCCTTCTCCTCCTGCCCCCAACCCTCCCAGCATCAGAGTCTTTTCCAAGGAGTCAACTCTTCGCATGAGGTGGCCAAAGTACTGGAGTTTCAGCTTTAGCATCATTCCTTCCAAAGAAATCCCAGAGTTGATCTCCTTCAGAATGGACTGCTTGGATCTCCTTGCAGTCCAAGGGACTCTCAAGAGTCTTCTCCAGCACCACAGTTCAAAAGCATCAATTCTTCAGCGCTCAGCTTTCTTCACAGTCCGACTCTCACATCCATACATGACCACAGGAAAAACCATAGCCTTGACTAGATGGACCTTAGTCGGCAAAGTAATGTCTCTGCTTTCGAATATACTATCTAGGTTGGTCATAACTTTTCTTCCAAGGAGTAAGCATCTTTTAATTTCATGGCTACAGTCACCATCTGCAGTGATTTTGGAGCACACAAAAAAATAAAGTCTGACACTGTTTCCACTGTTTCCCCATCTATTTCCCATGAAGTGATGGGACCAGATGCCATGATCTTCGTTTTCTGAATGTTGAGCTTTAAGCCAACTTTTTCACTCTCCACTTTCACTTTCATCAAGAGGCTTTTTAGTGCCTTCCCTGGTGGCTCAGAGGTTAAAGCGTCTGCCTGCAATGCGGGAGACCTGGGTTCGATCCCTGGGTCGGGAAGATACCCCTGGAGAAGGAAATGGCACCCCACTCCAGTATTCTTGCCTGGAGAATCCCATGGACAGAGGAGCCTGGTGGGCTACAGTCCACGGGGTCGCAAAGAGNGAACTGAACTGAACTGACTAAAAGGAGATTCTAAAGGCAGGATGGTCTGCCCAAACTGGAATCTTAAGCTCATGTGCTGCTAGTTCAATAGTAATTGAGGAAATGATCACCTGTATTCAGAATTATATTTACATACAAGCTGAACACCCCATTAAGTCAAATAAAAAGAAACTGATATATATACAAAGGAGACCTTAACAGTTTACTGGATTGGTCTCTAATAAATTAAGGTAAGTTCATCTGCCTGGCATTCAAGACTGGTACCCTAATTTGCACAGGTCTTTACATGTACCTACTCTGCTGCTGCTACTGCTAAGTCACATCAGTTGTGTCCGACTCTGTGTGACCCCACAGATAGCAGCCCATTAAGCTCCTCTGTCTCTGGGATTCTCTAGGCTCCAGTTAAATCTATCCACTGCTATTGCTTCATGCATTTATCTTCAGTTCAGTTCAGTCACTCAGTCGTGTCCGACTCTTTGTGACCCCATGAATTGCAGGCCTCCCTGTTCATCACCATCTCTCGAAGTTCACTCAGACTCATGTCCATCGAGTCCATGATGCCATCCAGCCATCTCATCCTTTGTCGTCCCCTTCTCCTCCTGCCCCCAATCCCTCCCAGCATCAGAGTCTTTTCCAGTGAGTCAACTCTTCGCATGAGGTGGCCAAAGTACTGGAGTTTCAGCTTTAACATCATTCCTTCCAAAGAATATCCAGGACTGATCACCTTCAGAATGGACTGGTTGGTTCTCTTTGCACTCCAAGGGACTCTCAAGAGTCTTCTCCAACACCACAGTTCAAAAGCATCGATTCTTCGGCGCTCAGCTTTCTTAACAGTCCAACTTTCACATCCAAACATGACCACAGGAAAAACCATAGCCTTGATTAGACGGACCTTAGTCGGCAAAGTATGTCTCTGCTTTTGAATATGCTATCTAGGTTGGTCATAACTTTTCTTCCCAGGAGTAAGCGACTTCTAGTTTCATGGCTGCAGTCACCATCTGCAGTGAAGTCTGACACTGTTTCCACTGTTTCCCCTTCTATTTCCCATGAAGTGATGGGACTGGAAGCCATGATCTTCGTTTTCTGAATGTTGAGCTTTAAGCCAACTTTTTCGCTCTCCTCTTTCACTTTCATCAAGAGGCTTTTTAGCTCCTCTTCACTTTCTGCCATAAGGGTGGTGTCCTCTGCATATCTGAGGTTATTGATATTTCTCTCGGCAATCTTGATTCCAGCTTGTG
The DNA here is from genome assembly GCA_006410675.1 of Oreotragus oreotragus. NCBI lineage: Eukaryota > Metazoa > Chordata > Mammalia > Artiodactyla > Bovidae > Oreotragus > Oreotragus oreotragus. The sequence continues at coordinate 15,025 of SJYX01004763.1, forward strand.
TTTCTTCCAGTCCAGCGTTTCTCATGATGTACTCTGCATAGAAGTTAAATAAGCAGGGTGACAATATACAGCCTTTTCCTATTTGGAACCAGTCTGTTGTTCCATGTGCAGTTCTAACTGTTGCTTCCTGACCTGCATACAGATTTCTCAAGAGGCAGGTTAGGTGGTCTGGTATTCCCATCTCTTTCAGAATTTTCCACAGTTTATTGTGATCCACAGAGTCAAAGGCTTTGGCATAGTCAATAAAGCAGAAATAGATGTTTTTCTGAAACTCTCTTGCTTTTTCCATGATCCANGGTTATTGATATTTCTCCCGGCAATCTTGATTCCAGCTTGTGTTTCTTCCAGTCCAGCGTTTCTCATGATGTACTCTGCATATAAGTTAAATAAGCAGGGAGACAATATACAGCCTTGACGTACTCCTTTTCCTATTTGGAACCAGTCTGTTGTTCCATGTCCAGTTCTAACTGTTGCTTCCTGACCTGCATACAGATTTCTCAAGAGGCAGGTTAGGTGGTCTGGTATTCCCATCTCTTTCAGAATTTTCCACAGTTTATTGTGATCCACACAGTCAAAGGCTTTGGCATAGTCAAGAAAGCAGAAATAGACGTTTTTCTGGAACTCTCTTGCTTTTTCCATGATCCAGCGGATGTTGGCAATTTGATCTCTGGTTCCTCTGCCTTTTCTAAAACCAGCTTGAACATCAGGGAGTTCATTTAAGAGCTGTACACCTCAGAAATACACAAAGCAACTCTGGGTAAATTGAATATTTGCTGTAATATTTGCAACTTTGCAAACCCTATTTATATCAGGAGATGCTCTGATTGAAGTTAGGTGAGTGCTCTGGAACTCTGTCTACTTATCTTTCCCTTTGCTCTGAGCAACTGCCCCTTCAGAGATCCTTGCAGTTTTGCAAATTCGCCTCTTGAAAACCACGGGGCTAAGTAAGCTGACTTGCAAAGGAATCTTCTGCTTGAAAGTACAGAAATATTATTTCTTTCCTTTAGTCTTTAACTCAACATATATAGAGTGATGAAAGAAAGTAAAAACTTTAGTTGCTAAGTCATGTCCAACTCTTTGCAACCCCATGGACTGTAGCCCGCCAAGCTCCTCTGTCCATGAGGTTTTCCAGGTAAGAATACTAGAGTAGGTTGCCATTTCCTTGACAGATTATGCAAATTAATGATCTATGTTTCATTCTAATCTCAGATAATGCTAAATGAGGTGGTTCCTCAATAATTTTTTACATACCAGTTATTGGATAGAGAACACTTTACCAAATATTTCCATGTACATGATTCACTCGATCTTCATAACAATCCAATAAAATAGATATTTTAAATATTCATTTCACAGGTGAGGCAACTGAGCCTCAGCAAAATTAAATGACTTGTCCAAGGCTAGACTCTTAACCTAAGATTTCTAACCACAAGTCCAAGCGTTTTGGATTGTTTTCCACTGTAGTTAATTAGCCTAAGTGACCTTTCCCTTTGCCTTTTGTACAATTTGTGAAATTGCTCTATAGTCTGCAGTCATGGAATCTGCCAAACCAGATTTGGTTTATAAAGTACTGAAAACCATGACCACAGTCTCACTGCACCTCACTAACTAAGCTAATGGGCCATAGAGAATTGAAATCTTCATGGTGCTTATCACTGATGTTTAAGCATGCTTAATTTTAAAGCTGGAATCCTATATCATTTTCATTAGTATATGCTTCAAGATTCACTCTTGTTATTGAAGCATAGACTACAATACTTTGTGGGTCCTATAATCAGAACTGTCTCACCATATTAAGAGAATTTTCCCTAGATTTTCTTCTCTATTCTTTGTGTGTTGATGGAAGGGAAATAACTGAGGGAGGTGCATGACAAGGAGGATGTCATCCTGCCAGCAGATGCACATAAAGAGCTATATTTACATGAACATAACTAACTCACAATTTCAGTGTTCGCCAGAAGAGAGAAAATTTCTTTTGTTTCACTCTCAAGCTGTCCTTCCATTACATTATTTTAAAATTTGTCACTGTCCATGATGTCCATTTTAGTAAAGTTCACTTCATCAGAATAACACAGATGTGGAAATAGAAGAGTAAGTTCACACTGATTTTCTCCCCAAGACCTATCCATAGAAAAGTCGCTGCTTAGAAACTTAGGAAAGTTGCCACTGCAAGGCGTCAACTTGCGTCTTTTATGTGTTCTCAACAGAATGTCGAGCTGTACACTGTACCTGTGCCCTGGACACAGACAGGAGCACAGGACATGGCCGTCTCCTGGTGGCAAAGAAGAATCATGAGCAGGAGGAAAGTGGTAATGAGATTTTGATGTTTCTTTTTGAGATCATGTCTTACCTGCCTAAAATATAAAATTGGAGGACTTCTGGCTGCAGTTTACAAGTTTGGTCAGACTTGAGGAACCGTTTTGATCTGCTATGCAACCACATACTTGTCTTACTTGTCTGGGAGTCCAGTCATCTCTTCCCTGGTGGCTCGGTGGGTAAGATAGCTGGCTGCTATGCAGGAGGCCTGGGTTTCATCCCTGGGTAAGGAAGATCCCCTGGAGAAGGAAATGGCAACCCACTCCAGTATTCTCGCCTGGAGAATTCCACAGAGAGAGGAGCCTGGCAGGCTACAGTCCTCAGGGTTGCGAAGAGTTAGACACAGCTGAGCGATTAGCAGTTTAACTTTCACTCCCAGTCATCTCCCCTCCTTAACCTTATATCCTGCCCTTCTCACCTCATGGTTAGGAAGTTAGAAAATATTTGACATGGGCCTCCAGGGTTTCTTGGAGCCTGGCAGGCTACAGTCCTCAGGGTTGCGAAGAGTTAGACACAGCTGAGCGATTAGCAGTTTAACTTTCACTCCCAGTCATCTCCCCTCCTTAACCTTATATCCTGCCCTTCTCACCTCATGGTTAGGAAGTTAGAAAATATTTGACATGGGCCTCCAGGGTTTCTCCAATATGAGTTTGTAGCTAACGTTCATGTTCTCAGTCCTGGGAGTCAGTTGATGTCAAACAGGATTTCCTGAGGCCACTTTAAAGCTAAGCACCCATATGATATTTCAGCCTTGAGTTAGGCTTTCCTTCTTTCCTTAGTTTTGAAGTTTAATGTCAATTAGATGCCACCACCATGGTGATTTCCTCAGGTTTACCTCTCCAGGTGTGGGGAGCAAGTGTGTTTAGTACCCTTTTAAAAGTTATCCAATACATACTCCTCTCTTCCCTCCCCCACTACTCTCCACCAACCTCCTTCCCAACTCTGCCTCAAGGCAAGCCTAGCAGCATTTTAGCAATCTTTCCTGCACATTTTTTTTTTTGAGCTTCCATTTTACTTTATTTTACTTTACAGTACTCTATTGGTTTTGGCATACATTGACGTGAATCTGCCACGGGTGTACACGAACTCTCAAACATGAACCCTCCTCCCACCTCCCACTCCACATCATCCCTCCAGATCATCCCCATACACCAGCCCCAAGCATCCTGCATCCTGCAGCATATTTTTGAGGAGGTCCTGATGAAAGAGTAGAGCTTGTGCTTGTGTTTTCTGTGTTGAATATATTGCTTTTCTCAAACAGTGGTAAAAATGATGTCTCTTGGTTTTAATTTGTACAGAGTTTCTGGTGCAGCTTTAGATGTTCTCTGGTTTATAACCTGGTGTGGATTTCCTGCATTCAGCAGACGTTTAATCTTTTTCCCACCACCCTCCTATTTTTTAGGCACATTTAGATTGAATTCAGAGTGTCAGAGTAAAGCAGCTGGTACAAGACTGTGGTATTTTTAATCCCATCAAACATATAATTGTTAAGTCCTTGGTTGTGGGGTATAAACTGTAAAGGTCAGAGGAACTCAGACTTGGGGAGTATCACTGTTACCTATATTTTTAGTCATTCAGCTTATATTTATTAAGCCTTCCTTTGGAAATTGACTAGATTATTTTAATTTATTTCAGATATTTTATATTGAGAGAAAGAAAAATGTTTCAGAGAAAATAGAACAAAAAGGTTCTTGTGTTTATTTATGGCTATTGGTTGTTTTGACAAAACGACCATACTGATTCATGTGTGAACTAAGTAAATACTTTTGGGGACTCTCATTATGGGTCCAGTTACTACATAGTAAATATTCACTAAGCAAATGATTCTCACCACATGTTCTCAAGACTTTCCCTGAGTGGGTGGTCCAGATTTGCACGTAGAAAAAGAGGCATTATTGGCATGCCTCATTTCTATAGGAATGGTATATAATTTGGAACTCAATCCTTGGACCTTTAATTCATTGCTTTTTCTCCATCCCCTGCTTCCTTAGGATATGATATATGAGAAAGTATGTTTCTTAAAAATATGGTATATTCAGGAAATTCCTGATTCTTCATGGCAATGTCAGAATTTAATGGCTTGGATAACTAAAAAAACCTCAAAATTATTTGTTTTTACTATTGATTATACACATAGCTGCAGATGACACCACCCTTATGGCAGAAAGTGAAAGAGAAGAGTGAAAAAGTTGGCTTAAAGCTCAACATTCAGAAAATAAGATCATGGCATCTGGTCCCATCATTTCATGGCAAATAGAGGGGGAAACAGGGGAAACAGTGACAGACTTTACTTTTGGGGGCTCCAAAATCACTGCAGATGGTGACTGCAGCCATGAAACTAAAAGACACTTGCTCCTTGGAAGAAAAGCTATGATCAACCTAGACAGTGTATTAAAAAGCAGAGACATTACTTTGCCAAAAAAGATCCATTTAGTCAAAGCTATGGTTTTTCCAGTGGTCATATATGCATGTGAGAGTTGGACTATAAAGAAAGCTGAGCACCAAAGTTGATGCTTTTGAACTGTGGTGTTGGAGAAGACTCTTGAGAGTCCCTTGGACTGCAAGGAGATCCAACCAGTCCATCCTAAAGGAGATCAGTCCTGGGTATTCATTGGAAGGATTGATGCTGAAGCTGAAACTCCGATACTTTGGCCACCTGATGTGAAGAGGGGACTCATCTGAAAAGACCCTGATGCTGGGAAAGATTGAAGGCGGGAGGAGAAGAGGGTGACAGAAGATGAGATGGTTGGATGGCATCACCACCTCAGTGGACATGAGTTTGAGTAAACTCTGGGAGTTGGTGATGGACAGGAAGCATGGCGTGCTGCAGTCTGTGGGGTCACAAAGAGTCAGACATGTCTAGTGACTGAACTGAACTGAACTGACTGAATTAGTGTGTATATCAAGCTTGAGTGTATGCATGCTCAATTGCTAAGTCGTGTTCAACTCTTTTCAACCCCATAGACTGTAACCCACCAGGGATTGAACCTGAGTCTCCTACCTGGGAGTGCATAACTACGATCCTTTTCTGAGGGTAGAGTAGGGATTTGGGAAAGCTACTGGTGGAGGTTACCTGTGAGTGCTGAAAAGGCAAAAACCTGTAAGTCAGCAAAAGGAAGGATGGAGATAGGAGTTGGATGGGTCTGTGAGCAGTGCCATAGCAGAGCTGCAATGATTAGGTGGTTACAGTGAGATACAGTTGTGAATAGGACAGTGTATAAGCTTTGCAGGTTTTGTTTTTCAGCCTCTAAGTTGTGTCTGACTCTTTGTGATCTCATGACTGTACCACACCGCGCTCCTCTGTCTTCCACTCTCTCCTGGAGTTTGCTCCAACTCATGTCCATTGAATTGGTAGTGCCATCTGACCATCTCATCCTTTGCCACCCCCTCTCCTTTTGCTTTCAATCTTTCCCAGCATCAGGGTCTTTGCCAGTGAGTCTGCTCTTTGCATCAGGTGGCCAAAGTATTGGAACTTGAGCTACAGCAACAGTCTTTCCAGCGAATGAATATTCAAGGTTGATTTTCTTTAGGATTGGCTGGTTTGATCTCCTGTTGTCTAAGGGACTCTCAAGAGTCTTCTCCAGCACCACAATTTGAAGCATCAGTTCTTTGGCGCTCAGCCTTCTATATAGTCCAACTCTCACATCTGTATGTGACTACTGGAAAAAACTGTAGCTTTGATTATACAGACCTTTGTTAGCAAAATGTTGTCTCTGTTCTACAATACGCTGTCTAGGTTAGTCATACCTTTTCTTCCGAGGAGCAAGCGTCTTTTAGTTTCATGGCTGTAGTCACTGGCCACAGTGATTTTGGAGCCCAAGAAAATAAAACCACTTTTCCCCCTTCTCGAACTGGATGCCGTAATCTTAGTTTTTGAATGTTGAGTTTTAAGCCAGCTTTTTCCAGTCTCTTCTTTCACTCTATCAAGAGGCTTTTTAGTTGCTCTTCACTTTCTGCCTTTCAGTTCAGTTCAGTTCAGTTCAGTCAGTCATGTCTAACTTTTTGTGACCCCATGGACTGCAGCATGCCACGCTTCCCTGTCCATCACCAACTCCTGGAGCTTGCTCAAACTCATGGCCATTGAGATGGTGATGCCATCCAATGATCTCATCCTCTGTTGTCCCCTTCTCCTACTGCCTTCAATCTTTTCCAGCATCAGAGTCTTTTCCAATGAATCAGCTCTTTGCACCAGTGGCCAAAATATTGGAGCTTCAGCTTTAGCATCATCCTTTCAATGAATATTCAGAACTGATTTCCTTTAGGATGGACTGGTTTGATTTCCCTGCAGTCCTAGGGACCCTCAAGAGTCTTCTGCAACACCACAGTTCAAAAGCATCAATTCTTGGGTGCTCAGCTTTCTTTATAGTCCAACTCTTACATGCATACATGACTATTGAAAAAACGATAGCTTTGACTAGATGGACTTTGGTGGCAAAGAAATGTCTCTGCTTTTTAATATGCTGTCTAGGTTTATCATAGCTTTTCTCCCAAAAGGCAAGTGTGTTTTAATTTCATGGCTGCAGTTACCATCTTTGGTGCTTTTAGAGCCATTCAGTTCAGTTCAGTTGCTCAGTCGTGTCTGACTCTTTGCGACCCCATGAACCGCAGCACGCCAGGCCTCCCTGTCCATCATCAACTCCCGGAGTGCACCCAAACCCATTTCCATCAAGTCCGTGATGCCATCCAACCATCTCATCCTCTGTCGTCCCCTTCTCCTCCTGCCCTCAATCTTTCCCAGCATCAGGGTCTTTTCAAATGAGTCAGCTCTTCGCATCACATGGCCAAAGTAGAGCCATTAGAGTAGATCATCTATATATCTGAGGTTGTTGATATTTCTCCTAGCAATCTTGATTCCAGTTTGTGAATCATCCAGCCCAGCATTTCCCATGATGTACTCTGCATAGAAGTTAAATAAGCAGGGTGGCAATATACAGCACTGTCATACTCCTTTCACAATTTTGAACCAATCAGTTCTTAACCAAACTAATTTCAACCCATTTTTCAGGCAAGCCAAAATATTATATCTATTTATACTTAGAAATCATTCAGCCAGTATTTGAATTCTGTTCTGGTGACTTCAGATTCTTTCTTTTCAATATGCCACTTTCACCAAGAACATATAAAATAAAGAGTGAGTAGGAATGTCTTAATTAATAAAATGTACAAGTTTTCTTCCTGCAAATTATTCATTTTTTGAGTTGTACTATTTGTTATTTAATTTTGTACTCTCAAGCATAGTGCTAGACTTATAGGAGTTGACCAATCATTATTTTGAATTGAATTCAGGCAAACCATTCAATATTACAGTTATCCAAGTCTATGCCCCAACCAGTAATGCTGAAGAAGCTGAAGTTGAACGGTTTTATGAAGACCTACAAGACCTTGTAGAACTAACACCCAAAAAAGATGTCCTTTTCATTATAGGGGACTGGAATGCTAAAGTAGGAAGTCAAGAAACACCAGGAGTAACAGGCAAATTTGGCCTTGGAATGCGGAATGAAGCAGGGCAAAGACTAATAGAGTTTTGCCAAGAAAATGCACTGGTCATAGCAAACACCCTCTTCCAGCAACACAAGAGAAGACTCTACACATGGACATCACCAGATGGT
>SJYX01004763.1:30867-102871 GCA_006410675.1 Oreotragus oreotragus
CTTTGGCCCATTTTTTGATTGGGTCATTTATTTTTCTGGAATTGAGCTGCATAAGTTGCTTATATATTTTTGAGATTAGTTGTTTGTCAAGAGATTATTTACTTTTGCTTCTACCAGGTATTCTGAGTAAGAACAGATTATTTTAACCCAACTGAGTTGGCATGATAAAGGATTTTGCTTTTTGTGAAGGTTGCCTACTTCTATTTCATCCTTACTGCTAGGATACAATCTTTTAGGGATCCTTTGAAAGCCTGGAATATTTCGTTCACAAGAGTCCCACCTTCTTGACAGGCCAATATTGTTTCTTCAGCTATAACACTGGTAGAAATTTAGCCTCTTAGCCACTATTTTCCATTCAGCTTTTTCATGTTTCAACCTTCATTTAGGAATCACCGAATGTCTTAAGAAGAGAGAAACTGGCAACAAAATTGGGTTCATTTTTGCGTTTCTCTCCTTTCCAGCATCTTGGCCCCTCAACCACAGTCTTGGTAACTCTCAGATGCCTTTGAATATGTATTTAAAAATTTTTTATCCATCATTTATAATTGTTGTCATTTGAAGAATTAATCTGCAATTGAGTTTACCAGCAGCATCCTGACTGATGAATTCTGAATAATTGACCCCTTAAGGGCAGGAATTCTGACTTTTCACTGTCAGCCTCAGCTAAAGGTCTACAACACAGGAAACTGTTAAATGAATGAGGTCTTTTAAATTTATACAACTGCTCAAGACAATAAATGCTCTAGGAATTCATAGAAAGACAGAAAAATTCGAACTGAAATCATTATGTAAAAACATTATGAAGATCCAGGTTGATGTAAACCTCTGTTTTAACATTTGAGCCAGAGTGGATAGAACTTAGGTAGTCTGCGATATGGAGTGGGATGCTGCAGTAGTCTATTCTGTGCTGTGCTTAGTCACTCAGTTGTGTCCAACTCTTTGTGACCTCATGGACTGTGCCCACCAGGCTTCTCTGTCCATGGGATTCTCCAGGAAAGAATACTGGAGTGGGTTGCCACACCCTCCTCCAGCGGATCTTTCCAACCCAGGGATCGAACCCAGGTCTCTGGCATTGCAGGAAGATTCTATACCATCTGAGCCATCAGAGAAGCCCATGTTAGTCTCTAGATGCTGCTGAAATCAATTGCCACAAACCTAGCAGCTTAAAACAACACAAATTTCTTAATATTATAGCTCTGAGGTCAGAAGTCTGAGATGAGTCTTACAGGGCTCATTATCATTATTTTGGCAGAGATTTGTTCTTTATATAGCCTCCAAGAGAGAATGTTTCCTTGCTGTTTTCATCTTCAAAAGGTCACCTGAATTCCTTGGTTTGTGGCCCCTTCCTTCACCTTCAAAATGCATCTCTTAAACCTTTGCTTCTTTCATCAGTTGAGTTCAGTCACTCAGTCATGTTCGACTCTTTTCGACCCCATGAGCCACAGCACACCAGGCCTCCCCGTCCATCACCAACTCCCGGAGTTCACCCAAACTCATGTCCATCGAGTCGGTGATGCCATCCAGCCATCTCATCCTCTGTCGTCCCCTTCTCCTCCTGCCCCCAATCCTTCCCAGCATCAGGGTCTTTTCCAATGAGTCAACTCTTCCTATGAGGTAGCCAAAGTATTGGAGTTTCAGCTTCAGCATCAGTCCTTCCAATGAACACCCGGGACTGATCTCTTTTAGGACGGACTGGTTCAAAGGCAGAAAAAGGAGATTTGATGAAAGAAGCATGCTTCTTCTGCCTTTTTCTGCCTTTGATCCTCTTGCTTCCATCTTACAAGGACTGCTGTGATTACACTGTGCACAGCTGAATAATCCAGTATCNCAAAGTATTGGAGTTTCAGCTTCAGCATCAGTCCTTCCAATGAACACCCGGGACTGATCTCTTTTAGGACGGACTGGTTCAAAGGCAGAAAAAGGAGATTTGATGAAAGAAGCATGCTTCTTCTGCCTTTTTCTGCCTTTGATCCTCTTGCTTCCATCTTACAAGGACTGCTGTGATTACACTGTGCACAGCTGAATAATCCAGTATCATCTCCCATTTTAAGAGCCTTAACCGCAGCTGTAAATTCCCTTTTGTTGTGTGTTTGTTGTTGTTCAGTCAGTCAGATGTGTCCGACTCTTTGAGACCCCATGGACTTCAGCACACCAGGCTTCCCTGTCCTTCACCATCTCCCAGAGCTTTTGTTGTGTAACTTAACATATTCACAGGCTCTGGGGACTGGGATGTAGACATACTCAGAAGTCCATTATTCTGTACCACAGATGTTTTAGCAAAGGTTTAATGAAGTGGCCTAGAACCAACAGCATCAGTATCAGCTGGTAATTTGTTAGAAGCACAAACTCTCAGCCCTTATCCCAGATCTACTGGATCAAAAACTCTGGTGAGGCCCAGCAATCTATGTTATAGCAAGCCCTCCAGGTAATTCTGATGTATACTAAACCATTTGTGAGATACTGTCCAAGAGTGTGGGAAAAGGCAAAGCAGATGCAGAGGATTCATGATTAGATGGACTTCATGAAGATAAAGAATTTCTAGAGCATAACAACACAGATGGAATCAAGAACATGGAGAGCCTGCAGTGAAGTGTTTTATCACAGGCAAACTTTTGTCTCCAAATATGAATTTGCTGGTCTTCTTGCATATTTCACAGAATAAAATACTTAACTAAACATCCCCATTGATTTCATGGGGCATAAAATTAATCTTTTCAAATACACAATCTAACAGATTGACCTAGAAAAATAATTTTTTTATTTTTAAAAATAAAAATCAAAAATTTATTCTAAGAATTTGCAGACTAAAGACATAATTTCTTACACACTCAAAAAAAATTTTTTTAATACAGAAATATTCAAAGGGTTAATTAATAATATTTTCATTCCAGAGCATCTTCCTCAAATTAACTATAACAATAGCTGTAATTTATCAGCAATTTTACTATTTTCATTTTTTATTCTAACAAGCAGCAAGTGAGGAATTATTAACAACCATGTTATCTCTAGAAGACTAGGGCCTCCAAAGAATCACAGGTGACTTCCCAGGAGGGTTGATTAACAGCAGAGGACAATTGCCTTTCCAAAAGCAGTGAACTGGGGCCATTTCAAATTGTGCTCTCCTAGAGGCAAACAGGAAACAGGAAGCTCTCTGCCAGCCATTCTTATCCTGCCCCAGAGCAGGAAAAGCAATGGGAGGAGCCTTATCAGTTACATTGACTCAGCCCAGGGAACAAGATGGCTTGCTCTGCAGGCCTGGGCTGCTAGGTAGCAGACACCTGCAATCCACTGTAACTCTCCCTGACATCCACATAACATCCATTCAGTTTTAATACTGAGGAAATGAAAATGAATGTTATTCAAAGCACATTTACTAGGCTTTGAACAAAAGGGAAGATAGTTTTGTCAAGTGGCAATGAACAAGCAAAAGATAAGCTACCTTCCATCAGTGGAAGTCTTTTGCTGGGCCCCAAACTGCTCTGGAGGCTCAGTCAGTAGAGAACCTGCCTGCAATGTGGGAGACCTGGATTCGACTCCTGGGTTGGAAAGATCCCCTGGAGGCCAGCATGGCAACCCACTCCAGTATTCTTGCCTGGATAATCTCCACGGACAGAGGAGCCTGGTGGGCTACAGTCCATGAGGTCACAAAGAGTTGGACTCAGCGACCAAGCACGCACAGGACAAACTTCTCTGGGAGAACATCACCATAGCACTCAGCTACAAAAACTCAAAATAAGAAGAAACAGTAAGATGAGTGATAGTGTCCCCTAGCAAATGTAACAGTAATAAGAGAATGCGGGAGTAGGTAGCTGTTTTCTCCTCCAGGGGATCTTCCCAACACACCGATTGAACCTGTATCTCCTGAAGCCCCTGCATTGGCAGGTAGATTCTTTTACCACTGACTCACTTGAGAAACTAGTCCATACTTCCACACGAATTCCTGCACTGTAGCTTCCTGGACTTGGTACAGTAGTGCACCCACAGCTTATTCTGTTTGCATTTCTTTGCAAAATTTAATATACTCCCAAACAAGTCTGAGTTTAGAAGCAGAAGAGAGCTAAGTGCTGAATGTGCCAAAATATACCAATTTATGAGTATCACCATGATTAAACATTCTAAGACTTCTCTTCAGGTTACTGAAAAGGATCTACAAAGGATCTACATCACACAGACATAGTGTAAGGGATCCATGCTTTGAGACTGTATTTGTAGAAGAAAAAATGAGAATTTGAATTCACAGAACAGGTGCTATTAATTAACTCAAATGTTGGTTCTGACTGGGGCCAAGTCAAACCAACTGGTCATATGATTTAAGATATTTCGAAATATGTTTTCTTCTCCAGCTTTTCTCTGTTAGCAATGGCATCGGCAACCCAGATACCCAAAGGAGAACACACTGAGCCATTCTTATCTTTACCATCTCCCCACCCACTTCATGCACACATGCAGTTTTAATCACGTGAGACCCTTTCTCATTCCACCTCTGAAATACCCTCATTTCTGTCTCTCTCCATTCCCAGTGTCCAACTTTTGGCTCCAATCATCTTTCTCTCTGGACTACAAACACTGCCTCTTGACCCATGTCCAAATCCTTGAAACCTTGACCAGAAGGGCCAAACACCCTCAACACAGTAGGTCAAATGTCCCTCACATGTGCATCTCATTCCCTCAGGAAAAGTCAATGGTCCCCTCATCAATGTTTTCACATCACTCTCTTCTGGATTTAACACAATCATCCTATAAAATTATTTTATTGAGATACAACTTGTATACAACAAAGGACACCAATCTTAAGTGTATAGCTTGACTAATTTTTACATATGTGTATGACCTGTAGCCGCCACCCAGATCAAGACATCACACATGCCAGCAGCTCCTCAAAGTTCCCTGCTCCCAGTCAACACTTTGCCACCCAAAGGTAACCACTATTCTAACCTCAAATTACTAGATTAGGTTGCCTATTTTAAAATTGTATATAAATGGAATCAAGAAATATGCACTTTTCTATGTGGTATTCTATTTTATAAATGCATCATTTATCCATTCTGTGAACAGATATTTGGGATGCTTCAACTTGGGGGCAATTATAAAGCTGTCATATTATTGTACATATTTTTGTGGACATATACACTACTTCTGCGGAGAAAGCAATGGCACCCCACTCCAGTACTCTTGCCTGGAAAATCCCATGGATGGAGGAGCCTGGTGGGCTGCAGTCTGTGGGGTCACTAAGAATTGGACACAACTGAGCGACTTCACTTTCACTTTTCACTTTCATGCATTGGAGAAGGAAATGGCGACCCACTCCAGTGTTCTTGCCTGGAGAATCCCAGGGATGGGGGAGCCTGGTGGGCTGATGTCTATAGGGTCACACAGGGTCGGACACGACTGAAGTGACTTAGCAGTAGCACACTACTTCTGTTGGGTGTGTACCCAGAAGTGGAATCATTATGTCACATTATGCATATATATGTGCAGGGTGACACATACCTATCCTAGCCTTGTCAACACCTCACTCACCCAAAGCAACGTAGAATATTCAAATCAATTCCTTATATCCCTTGGTCCCCACAGAGTTGCCCAAAAGCTCATTTGTATCTATCTGCCTGGTACTACTGGGTTTTAAACTTGCTGATATGTGTTTTGTCCCCAGTTAAACTGTTGGAAAATTTAACGGGCTAGAAAACCTCACATGTTCAACTCTTTTTTTCCCCTGTAACTTTGTGCAGATTTATTCTGAAATGTGCTAAGAAAACCATGCTCATTAACTAGCCATTCTGCTTTTAAGGTGGATTCAATTAGTGCCAAAGTTCTCCACCTCAACCCGGAGATAGAAAAGGCCTCCTGGAGAAACACCCCCAAAAGATGCATGTTCCTTGATCTGTTTGCGCAGATGGCAGGTATTAGTTACACAAACACATGGAGAGAAGATAGGATTACGGTAGGAAGTCCTCCAAAGTCCTCCAGCTCTCCCTGAAACTGAATTTCTTGCTCTTCCTGTTTTTGCTTCTGAGTCTTAAATTTTCACTGCTCTTGTATTTCTGTGAGTGTCATAGCATGAACCACTTTCTACTCCTTCTCACAGAGATGATTCTCTGCATTTTGATGTCACTTTTAATAAAACATTGGTTCCAGACAGTTTCAGCCACCATATCCAAAAGAAGCCCTTTGCAAACCTGAAACTGTAACCCTCCCTGAGCTAAAAGTAGAACAAAAGTCTGAAAGATAAAGTTTCATAAAGCTATGCAAAATAGGAAGATATATATTGTTATTATTTTCTTGAGAAGTATTAATAAAATTTAAATGTCCTTTTGATTTTAAATAAAGATCTTCTTTTAATTGAGAGAAACTCAATGTGTCTGAGTTATTTGCTTGTTGCTACCCTATTCAAGAGGAGAGGTTTCATGAAAAAATTCTGATCTGGCAGCAGGCAGCCATTCTGTGCAATTAGGCACCTCATTCTTCTATCTTAAGAGATGCTTCTAAAATGAGTTCAACAAATCAGTATTTCTGAACACCCTCAGGCAAAATTAACCAGCCTGCACCTCTCACTTCCCCTTCTCAAAATCACAGTAAAATGACAGCTATTAATTCACTGAAACCTGGCAAATACCATGATTCACCCTGGGCAAGGGGTCAAGTTAACACTGGCGGAGCAGGATGAACAGTGTCATAATCTGGCTACTTCTTTAGGAAAATCTCAGGAGGTTTAAATAAAGTCATTTGTCCTGTGTCATTTTTCTTGATTTTACAAATGTCCCACCCAATCCTCTCTGCCAAATGGTAATGCCACTCACCTCTCAGGATTCCTGATAGAGATGGCATATAATACAACCTCAAATACCAATTCAAATACCACCTTTTTATTTAAATATCCAAAAAAATGGTGTCAAAAGAAATACAGACATTGAGATGCTTTAATTATTGTTTAAAACAAGATATGAGGAAGGACACTACATAATGATCAAAGGATCAATTCAAGAGGAAGATATAACAATTGCAAATATCTATGCTCCCAACATAGGAGAACCTCAATACATAAGACAAACACTGCTGCTGCTAAGTCCCTTCAGTCGTCTCTGACTTTGTGTGACCCCATAGATGGAAGCCCACCAGGCTCCCCCGTCCCTGGGATTCTCCAGGCAAGAACACTGGAGTGGGTTGCCATTTCCTTCTCCAATGCATGAAAGTGAAAAGTGAAAGGGAAGTCACTCAGTCGTGTCCAAATCTTAGAGACCCCATGGACTGCAGCCTACCAGGCTCCGCTGTTCATGGGATTTTCCAGGCAAGAGTACTGGAGTGGGGTGCCATTGCCTTCTCTGAAGACAAACACTAACAGACATAAAAGGAGAAATTGACAGTAACACAATAATAGTAGGAGACTTTAACACCCCACCCATACCTATGAACAGATGATCAAAACAGAAAATTAACAAGGAAACACAAGTCTTAAATGATACATTAGATGAGATGGATCTCATTGATATCTTCAGGACATTCCATTCAAATGCAGAAGAATCCACCTTCTTCTCAAGTGCACATGGAACATTCTCCAGGATACACCACATCTTGGGTCACAAATCAAACCTCAATAAATTTAAGAAAATTGAAATCATATTAAGCATCTTCTCCGACCACAATGCTATGAGACTAGATGTCAATTACAAGAAAAAAACTAAAAAACACAAATACCTGGAGATTAAACAATACATTTCTAAATAACCAACAGGTTACTAAAGAAATCAAAAGGGAAATCAAACAATTTCTAGAAACAAATGACAATGAAAACACAACAACTCAAAACCTAGGGGATGCAGTGAAAGCAGTTCTAAGAGGGAAGTTTATAGCAATACAATCCTACCTCAAAGAAACAAGAAAAACATCGAAGAGAAAACCTAATTTTACACCTAACATAACTGAAAAGAAAGAAGAAAAAAAAAACAAAATTAGTAGAAGGAAATAAATCATAAAGTTCAGAGCAGAAATAACTGAAAAAGAAATGAAAGAAACAATAGTAAACATTGATAAAACTGAAAGCTGGTTCTTTGAGAAGATAAAACTGACAAAACTTTAGCCAGACTCATCAGAAAAAAAGAGAGAAGAATCAAATCAACAAAATTAGAAATGAAAAAGGAGAGGTTACAAGAGACATGCAGAAACACAAAGAATTATAAGAGACTATTATGAACAACTATATGGCAATAAAATGGATAACTTGGAAGAAATGGACAGATTCTTAGAAAAGTTCAATCTTCCAAGACTGAACCAGGAAGAAATAGAAATTATGAACAACCCAATTACAAGCACTGAAATTGAAGCTGTGATCAAAAATCTCCCCCCAAAAAAAACAAAAGGCCAGGACCAGATTGCTTCACAGGAGAATTTTATCACACATTTAGAGAAGAGCTAATGCCTATTCTTTTACAACTCCTTCAAAAAATTGCAGAGGAAGGAACCCTTCCAAATTCATTCTACAAGACCACTATCACCTTGATACCAAAACCAGACAGTTCAGTTCATTTCAGTCACTCAGTCATGTCCAACTCCTTGTGACCCCATGAATCGCAGCATGCCAGGCCTCCCTGTCCATCGCCAACTCCCTGAGTCTACCCAAATCCATGTCCATCGAGTTGGTGATGCCATCCAGCCATCTCATCCTCTGTCGTCCCCTTTCCTCCTGCCTCCAATCCTTCCCAGCATCAGGGTCTTTCCCAATGAGTCAACTCTTTGCATGAGGTGGCCAAAATATTGGCATTTCAGCTTCAACATCAGGCCTTCCAATGAATACCCAGGACTGACTGATCTCCTTCAAGATTGACTGGTTGGATCTTCCAGACAAAGACAACACAAAAAAAGAAAAGTACAAGCCAATATCACTGATGAACATAGATGCAAAAATCCTCAACAAGCTTTTAGTAAACAAAATTCAGCAACACATCAAAAAGCTCATACACCATGATCAAGTTGGGTTTATTCCAGGGATGCAAAGATTCTTCAATATATGTAAATCAATCAACGGTGTATTTGTTAATACATCATACTGTATTTATTAAACACCATATTAACAAATTTAAAGATAAAAACCATACGATCATCTCAATAGATGCAGAAAAAGCCTTTGATAAAATTCAACACCCATTTATGATTAAAACTCTTCAAACAAATCAGCATAGAAGGAACCTACCTCAACATAGTAAAGGCCATATATGATAAGCCTATAGCAAACATTATTTTCAATGGTGAAAACTTGAAAGCATTCCCCCTAAGATCAGGAACAAGACAAGAGTGTGCACTTTCACCACTACTATTCAACATAGTTCTGGAAGTCCTAGCTACAGCAATCAGAGACGTGAAAGAAATAAAAGGAATCCAGATTAGAAAAGAAGTAAAGCTCTCACTGTTTGCAGATGATGTGATATTGGACATAGAAAACCCTAAAGATAGTAACAGAAGATTACTAGAGCTAATCAGTGAATTTAGCAAAGTTGCAGGATATAAAATCAATACAAAGAAATCACTTGCACTTTTATATATTAACAATGAAAAATCAGAAAGAAATTAAGGAATCAATCCTATTCATCATTGCAGCAAAAACTAACTAAACATCTAGGAATAAACTTACCTGAGGAGACAAAAGAACTGTACACAGAGAATTATAAGACACTAATGAAAAAAATCAAAGATGACACAAACAGATGGAGAGATATTCCATGTTCCTGGGGAGGAAGAACCAATACTGTGAAAATGACTATACTACCAAGTGTAGTCTATAGATTCAATGTAATCCTTATCAAATTACCAATGGCATTTTTCACAGAACTAGAGCAAAAAAGTTTACAATTCACATGGAAACACAAAAGACCCCGAATAGCTAAAGCAGTTTTGAGAAAGAAGAATGGAGCTTGAGGAATCAACCTTCCTGAGTTCAGATTATACTACAAAGCTACAGTCATCAAGACAGTATGGTACTGGCACAAAAACAGAAATAGAGACCAATGGAACAAGATAGAAAGTCCAAAAATAAACCCATGCACCTATGGTTACCTTATTTTTGACAAAGGAGGCAAGAGTATACAATGGGGCAAAGACAGCCTCTTCAATAAATGGTGCACAGAAAACTGGACAAATACATGTAAAAGAATGAAATTAGAACACTGCCTAACACCATACACAAAGATAAACTCAAAATGGATGAAAGACCTAAATGTAAGACCAGAAACTATAAAACTCTTAGAGAAAACACAGGCAGAACACTTAATGGCATAAATCAAAGCAAAATCCTCTATGACTCACCTACTAGAGTAATGGAAATAAAAACAAAAGTAAACAAGTGGGACCTGATTAAACTTAAAAGCTTTTGCACAGCAAAGGAAACTATAAGCAAGGTGAAAAGACAGCCCTCAGAATGGGAGAAAGTAATAGCAAATGAAACAACTGACAAAGGATTAGTTTCCAAAATATACAAGCAGCTCATACAACTCAATACCAGAAAAACAAACAATCCAATCAAAAAGTGGAGAAAAGACCTAAACAGACATTTCTCCAAAGAAGACATACAGANAATAGAAATTATGAACAACCCAATTACAAGCACTGAAATTGAAGCTGTGATCAAAAATCTCCCCCCAAAAAAAACAAAAGGCCAGGACCAGATTGCTTCACAGGAGAATTTTATCACACATTTAGAGAAGAGCTAATGCCTATTCTTTTACAACTCCTTCAAAAAATTGCAGAGGAAGGAACCCTTCCAAATTCATTCTACAAGACCACTATCACCTTGATACCAAAACCAGACAGTTCAGTTCATTTCAGTCACTCAGTCATGTCCAACTCCTTGTGACCCCATGAATCGCAGCATGCCAGGCCTCCCTGTCCATCGCCAACTCCCTGAGTCTACCCAAATCCATGTCCATCGAGTTGGTGATGCCATCCAGCCATCTCATCCTCTGTCGTCCCCTTTCCTCCTGCCTCCAATCCTTCCCAGCATCAGGGTCTTTCCCAATGAGTCAACTCTTTGCATGAGGTGGCCAAAATATTGGCATTTCAGCTTCAACATCAGGCCTTCCAATGAATACCCAGGACTGACTGATCTCCTTCAAGATTGACTGGTTGGATCTTCCAGACAAAGACAACACAAAAAAAGAAAAGTACAAGCCAATATCACTGATGAACATAGATGCAAAAATCCTCAACAAGCTTTTAGTAAACAAAATTCAGCAACACATCAAAAAGCTCATACACCATGATCAAGTTGGGTTTATTCCAGGGATGCAANACAAAAAAAGAAAAGTACAAGCCAATATCACTGATGAACATAGATGCAAAAATCCTCAACAAGCTTTTAGTAAACAAAATTCAGCAACACATCAAAAAGCTCATACACCATGATCAAGTTGGGTTTATTCCAGGGATGCAAAGATTCTTCAATATATGTAAATCAATCAACGGTGTATTTGTTAATACATCATACTGTATTTATTAAACACCATATTAACAAATTTAAAGATAAAAACCATACGATCATCTCAATAGATGCAGAAAAAGCCTTTGATAAAATTCAACACCCATTTATGATTAAAACTCTTCAAACAAATCAGCATAGAAGGAACCTACCTCAACATAGTAAAGGCCATATATGATAAGCCTATAGCAAACATTATTTTCAATGGTGAAAACTTGAAAGCATTCCCCCTAAGATCAGGAACAAGACAAGAGTGTGCACTTTCACCACTACTATTCAACATAGTTCTGGAAGTCCTAGCTACAGCAATCAGAGACGTGAAAGAAATAAAAGGAATCCAGATTAGAAAAGAAGTAAAGCTCTCACTGTTTGCAGATGATGTGATATTGGACATAGAAAACCCTAAAGATAGTAACAGAAGATTACTAGAGCTAATCAGTGAATTTAGCAAAGTTGCAGGATATAAAATCAATACAAAGAAATCACTTGCACTTTTATATATTAACAATGAAAAATCAGAAAGAAATTAAGGAATCAATCCTATTCATCATTGCAGCAAAAACTAACTAAACATCTAGGAATAAACTTACCTGAGGAGACAAAAGAACTGTACACAGAGAATTATAAGACACTAATGAAAAAAATCAAAGATGACACAAACAGATGGAGAGATATTCCATGTTCCTGGGGAGGAAGAACCAATACTGTGAAAATGACTATACTACCAAGTGTAGTCTATAGATTCAATGTAATCCTTATCAAATTACCAATGGCATTTTTCACAGAACTAGAGCAAAAAAGTTTACAATTCACATGGAAACACAAAAGACCCCGAATAGCTAAAGCAGTTTTGAGAAAGAAGAATGGAGCTTGAGGAATCAACCTTCCTGAGTTCAGATTATACTACAAAGCTACAGTCATCAAGACAGTATGGTACTGGCACAAAAACAGAAATAGAGACCAATGGAACAAGATAGAAAGTCCAAAAATAAACCCATGCACCTATGGTTACCTTATTTTTGACAAAGGAGGCAAGAGTATACAATGGGGCAAAGACAGCCTCTTCAATAAATGGTGCACAGAAAACTGGACAAATACATGTAAAAGAATGAAATTAGAACACTGCCTAACACCATACACAAAGATAAACTCAAAATGGATGAAAGACCTAAATGTAAGACCAGAAACTATAAAACTCTTAGAGAAAACACAGGCAGAACACTTAATGGCATAAATCAAAGCAAAATCCTCTATGACTCACCTACTAGAGTAATGGAAATAAAAACAAAAGTAAACAAGTGGGACCTGATTAAACTTAAAAGCTTTTGCACAGCAAAGGAAACTATAAGCAAGGTGAAAAGACAGCCCTCAGAATGGGAGAAAGTAATAGCAAATGAAACAACTGACAAAGGATTAGTTTCCAAAATATACAAGCAGCTCATACAACTCAATACCAGAAAAACAAACAATCCAATCAAAAAGTGGAGAAAAGACCTAAACAGACATTTCTCCAAAGAAGACATACAGATGGCTAACAAACAAATGAAAAAAGATGCTCAATGTCGCTCATTATTAGAGAAATGTAAATCAAAACTACAATGAGATATCACCTCATACCACTCAGAATTGGCCATCATCAAAAGTCTACAAACAATAAATGCTGGAGAGGGTGTGGAGAAAAGGGAACACTCTTGCACTGTTGATGGGAATGTAAATTGATACAGTCACCATGGAAGACAGAATGGAAATTCCTTTAAAATCTAGGAATAAAACCACCATATGACCCAGCAATCCTGCTCCTAGGCATATACCCTGAGGAAACCAAAGTTGAAAAAGACACATGTATTCCATTGTTCATTGCAGCAGTGTTTACAATAGCTAGAACATGGAAGCAACATAGATGTCTATCATCAGATGAATGGATAAGGAAGTTGTGGTACATATACACAATGAAATATTACTCAACCATAAAAAGGAGCTAAGTTGAGTTAGTTCTAGTGAGGTAGATGAATTTAGAGCCTGTTATAAATATATATCTATATATCTATATCTATATAATGGTACCAATGAACCTATTTTCAAGGCAGAAATAGAGACATAGACATAGAGAACAAACTTGTGGGCACAGCAGGGGAAGGAGAGGGTGGGACAAACTGAAAGAGTGGCATGGAAACATATACACTACCATATGTACAAAACTAGCTAGTGGGATGCTGCTGTATAGCACAGGGAGCTCAACTGGTGCTCTGTGACAACCTAGAGGGGTAAGATGGGGTGGGAGGTGTGTGAGAGATTCAAGAAGGAGTAGTCATATGTATACTTATGGCTGATTCACATGTTGTATGGAAGAAACCAGCACAACATTGTAAAGCAATTATCCCACAATTAAAAAAAAAAAGAATGGAATATGTCCATTTTAAATTTCCAATACCTTGAAGCAGACAATAACAATATCTTTTTCTATTTGTGTAAGGACTCAATGGACTTTTAAAATGTACTTAGGTGCCTGGGTTATGTGATGCATCTTTCTAAAAAGCTGGTGGAAAGTGTTAGTTATATCAAGAGAGGAAACCACAAAGTTATTTGCATAATTGGTCCAAAAGAAAATAATTTTGTCCAAAAGAGAACAAAAATTTTTACACCTGAGAGATTATAGCTATTGAGTTGGTCAATCTTTCTTTTCACAAGTTATAATATATTTTAAATGATCTTTGAGCTATCTAACAAATAGCTGTTTTTCAGCTCCTTCTACATTGAAAATTTTCAATTTTTAGAATTTCTCAACTTCTTCCAATTAACTTCGTAAACTAAGGTTGATATATCACTTAGTATGTTGGTTATTTTACAACTAGGTTGATTAGATCCTATAAAATGCTGTTACTCGACAATTGTCTACAAATGGCATCCTTGAAAAAGCTTTTCTTTAAATCTGTAGGTTTCAAGAGAACACTTTAACAAATGTAAAATATATTTCAGTCTTACACATTTCTAAAATTTTGCTCTCTTTTTTCCCCCTCTGGAAATATGAGTCACAGATATGGTGGGATATAAATATGGAAAAAATTGAACATATAATCCAGAATCAGTAAGATAGTTTTGAGTTTTCCTTTATAAAACACAATTCAGTATTGTAAAGTAAAATAAAAAAAAAAATTTTTTTTAAAGAAAGTGAAAGAGGAGATTGAAAAAGTTGGCTTAAAACTTCACACTCAGAAAATGAAGATCATGGCATCTGGTCCCATCACTTCATGACAAATAAATGGGGAAACACTGGAAACCGTGGCTGACTTTTATTTTTTGGGGTTCCAAAATCACTGCAGATGGTGATTGCAGTTATGAAATTAAAAGACACTTATCCCTTGGAAAGAAAGTTATGGCCAACCTAGACAGCATATTAAAAAGCAGAGACATTACTTTGCCAACAAAGGTCCATATAGTCAAGGCTATGGTTTTTCCAATAGTTGTGTATGGATTTGAGAGTTGGACTATAAAGAAAGCTGAGTGCAGAAGAATTGATGCTTTTGAACTGTGATGTTGGAGAAGACTGGACTGCAAGAAGATCCAACCAGTCAATCCTAAATCAGATCAGTCCTGAGTGTTCATCTGAAGGACTGATATTGAAGCTGAAACTCTAATACTTCGGCCACCTGATGCAAAGAACTGACTCATTTAAAAAGACCCTAATGCTGGGAAGGATTGAAGGTGGGAGGAAAAGGGGACTACAGATGATGAGATGGTGTGATGGCATCACTGATGCAATGGACATGAGTTTAAGTAAGCTCCAGGAGTTGGTGGTGGACAGCGAAGCCTGGCGTGCTGCAGTCCATGGGGTTGTAAAGAGTCAGACATGACTGAGTGACTGAACTGAACTGAACTGGAGAAGTAAGACCCCACATACCTTTCCACAACAAAAACAAAACATAAAAGAGAAACTATATTGTAAAAAAATTCAGTAAGACTTTAAAAAATAAATAAATAAAAGAAGTCAATATCTTAAAAAACAAAAAAAACAACAATAACAACACAATTGTTCTATAGAAACATGAACATTAAAAGTATAGTCCTGTCCATAATGATATCATGTGACAAATTCATACTGTATACATATCTGGGTTACTTTCAGCTGAATATTTTTAAAGTTAATGTATAAAACCATGTAACAGTCCTCTTACTACATCAAATGCTTTTACGTAGCATACTAATGAAACATTAAATAACATTAAATAATCACATTGTAAAGAGTTACAAGTAATGATCTTTTCAACATCTCAATTTTTTTAAGTCAAGGACAAATGACCAGATTCAAAAGCAACTTTTTAAAATTTGGTATTCTCCTTTCAAAAAAATGAAAACTATGATATTACTTCAGATCTAATTGCATAACATTTCCTGGATGTACTTATTTTTATAGCCAGAAATATTACTTCCACATCACAGTCTGTTTAAAGTAAATATACTTCAGAAAAAACATGAATCAATATAAATCAGGTATTAAATAAATCATATTATACCATTGCTTATATAATGCATATATTAAGAAGGGAATATATTTAAGTGACAGAAATTAAGAAAACTCAGAGCTGACCTGACTTTGGTAATACTCATAAGTTTGTTCTAAGCCCAATCAGTATCATAAAATACTGACAGAACTGTTCTAAACAGATGAAGCTGTTATGCTAGTAACAATAGCGTTCTCAATCATTTGGGAAATATATAGGCAAAAGGATGTAGATAAAATTAATACTAAATTATTTTAAAAGACACAGATAAAAGTGGTTAAAATTGTATTTCATCATTGTGATTTAGTCACAAAGTCCTGTCCGACTCTTGTGATCCCATGGACAATAGCTTGCCAGGATCTTCTCTCCATGCTAGGTCTTAAACTGGTCCTTTAACAAATACAAGGATTTGGGTTGTTAATGAATGAATTGGAGATAAAGACTCAGGGATCCTGAGCAGGGTGTTGTGATTGAGAGTGTGGATAGTTTAAAATATGCAACTAAGCTGTAAAATTAATGAGGAAGAACATTACATTTCTAAGGATTTTGAACTTTAAGTTCAAATACAGACATCCTCCACCCTGCCCCCTCATTAAGGAGATTTTAGAAAATACTTTACATGGGCTTTACCTCGAGCCAAATAAACCAGAATTTCTGAGACTGGGCTAAGGCTTCCTATATGCTTCTTGTTTGTTTTTAAGTTCCCATGGTGATTTTTAAATGCAACTAAATTGGCCAACCACTACTTTCAGCAGTGACCACCATTACAAGCACCTGATGAAGAATCTAACATATTTTCAAAGATATTTTTTGTTGTAATATCTGTTTTTCAGATATTACACTGTCAGATATGACTTCTCAGAGAGGTTAAAGAAACATTACAGAGCAGGAGGTTGAAGTTTAAGAAGTAAATTGTGATAGTCAAGTTAAGAGAATTTAATAGAAAAGTTTGGATGAAAGTTTAAAAGTGAAGATGTAAGTTTACCAACTCAATATTAAAAAGACATTATTCTAGGACTTTGAACTTGCTGTAAAAGTGATGCTTTTGTGATAATAACCAACACTTCCAACGCTGACATGTTAACACACCATTTTCTGAGAATGGACTGCTATTGAAATACATGTGACTATACAATCACGATGACTTTACTGAGTATTTGTAGTTTGTTGTTAATTGTGACTTTACATAAAACAAAGCTTATAAATTTAATCAAAATTTTCTTTGACCTTATTATATCATTAGAAAAGACCTTGATGCTGGGAAAGAGTGAAGGCAAAAGGAGAAGGAAGTGGGAGTGACTGAGATAGTTAAATAGCATCCTTGATCAATGAACATGAATTTGAGCAAATTCTGGGAGATAGTGGTGGACAAAGGAGCTTGATGAGTTGCAAAGAGTCAGACACTACTTAGCAACTGAACAACAACAAAATTATCTCATTGATTCAACCAATATGATTATTAACATTGGACAATTTTAGATTTAAAAGGTATATGATCTGATGTGACTTTTCACATTTAATCTTATTTTTATTCATTGTAATGTAATATTAAATATTTATATTTTTATTTAATCATTTATTTTGGCATGTCTTTAGGTATGAAAACTGAAATGACAGTAATATTCAACCTGAAGAAGGATGATATTAAAAATTAATTTTGTTTTATTCATTTGTAATCACTGAGAAATTTATGTATCTTGGAGATTAATAATTCAGTAGCCACACAATTTGATTTTATTTAGATCAGAATATTTTATAAAATAGGCATATATAAGGGCTGTGGGTTATTTTAAGGAAAGAAGTATCATGGCATAATAAAATAATAGTTTCATATGTAGTTTTTTATATGGTGAGATTCTCCTGATATATATATATACATATATGAAAAAAAGAGATTATTTGAGAAATAAACATTTGCATTCCCAGCTACTAATGCAATCTTATAAAGAATAATGTGAATTTACTTGTCTAATAAAAACAAAAGGGAAATGAAGCTAGTTTGAAATAAACCATTCTACTGATTATTCTATAGCATTTTAGTACCACTAGAAAATACAGATATTTATCAAAGGTTAACTTCCTTATATAATTCCTTAATTTCTAAAAGATACTTTTGAAAAGTTAAATTTAGCAACATATAGTTTAGTACTATGCTTAATTATAGTATCATAGTGTAACTTGTTGAATAAAATAAACACTATTTAATATTAAAGTATGTTTGGCACTAGCAATAAAGAACCTGCCTGCCATTGCAGGACTCAGGAGATGCAGGCTTGATCCCTGCGTTGGGAAGATCCACTGAAGTAGGGAATGGATACCCACTCCAGTATTCTTGCCTGGAGAATCCCACATAGAAGAGCCTGGAAGGCTACAGTCCATAGAGTCACAAACAGTTGGACATGACTGAAGTGACTTAGCATGCATGTACAAGTTATATAGAGATAGATTTTTAAAAATATAGCTCCAATTTTATTGCTAGTATGTCAAGCATACACGCACACACACACATATACATATATATACATACTTTTTAACATTCAGTTCACTTCAGTTCAGTCACTCAGTTGTGTCCAACTCTTTGTGACCCCATGAATCGTGGCACGCCAGGCCTCCCTGTCCATCACCAACTCCTGAAGTTTACTCAAACTTATGTCTATCAACTCAGTGATGCCATCCAGCCATCTCATCCTCTGTCATCCCCTTCTCCTCCTGCCCCCAATCCCTCTCAGCATAAGGGTCTTTTCAAATGAGTCAACTGTTCACATGAGGTAGCCAAAGTGTTGGAGTTTCAGCTTTAGCATCAATGCTTCCAATGAACACCCAGGACTGATCTCCTTTAGGATTGGCTGGTTGGACCTCCTTACAGTCCAAGGGACTCTCAAGAGTCTTCTCCAACACCACAGATCAAAAGCATCAATTCTTCAGTGCTCAGCTTTCTTCACAGTCCAACTCTCACATCCATACATGATCACTGAAAAAACCATAGCCTTGACTAGACAGACCTTTGTTGACAAAGTGATGTCTCTGCTTTTTTAATATGCTGTCTAGGTTGGTCATAACTTTCCTTCGAAGGAGTAGGCATCTTTTAATTTCATGGCTGAAATCACCATCTGCAGTGATTTTGGAGCCCCCCAAAATAGTGTCTGACACTGTTTCCACTGTTTCCCCATCTATTTCCCATGAAGTGATGGGACCAGATGCCNGTTTGGTTTGGTGGGCATTTCTCCTGTTCCTTTACCTGCTGAGTGCTCCTCTGTCTCTTCATCTTGGTTATATTGCTGCGTTTGGGGTGGCCTTTCTATATTCTGGGAATTTGTGGAGTTCTCTTTACTATGGAGTTTCCTCACTGTGGGTGGGGTTGTATCAGTGGGTTGTCAAGGTTTCTTGGTTAGGGAGGCTTGTGTTGGAGTTCTGGTGGGTGGAGCTGGATTTCTTCTCTCTTGCTCCAGGAAGGATGACTCTCAGAGACGTGGACCTTCAGGTGGGACAGGCTCACAAGTCCTGGCTGACACCAGGGGGACCTCTCTGCTGCAGGTAGGGTTAGCTGTTGTCACAACTCAGCAGCTCAGGTCACTAGCCAAAAAACCTGCATCCACGTTCCAGCTTCACGCCTGTCTTGCCACCATAACTTTTAGCCTAGTAGAGTCTGCCTCCACCTGATGGAAATATCTAGTAATTAAGCCAGCAGTCTTCAGCCCAAGGTGTGTATCAGAATCACCTGGCGGGCCCAGGAAGCATCCAAAGACTTCCGCTTGCTCCTGTGTCCTCACTGCTGGAAGAGCCCTCTGAACTTGAGCAGCTCGGTGGCTCCGGCAGAGGGGGGACCCACCCCTTAGGAGGCAGGCCCACAGTATAGAGCCGCTGTGCGGGCTGGACCTGAGTGTCACCACATCAGGCTTATCCGCCTGGTTGATTAATGACTGAGTCGCTCCTGCTGGGATCGAGGGCAGAGAAGAGACGTGTTTCCAGGCAGACTGTCCCCTGTCTCAGAAGGCGCACTCTGGCCCTTCTCTCTCTCAGGAGCCACCCTCTCAGGTGAGTTTCTGGAGGCTGGAGTCACAGGGGCCTTCTTTTCTTGGCCGTGTCTGCGGCTCCCCACGCAGGCTCCTCGGCTTATTTGGCTGTGCTGGGTTTTCGTTGCTGTGCAGGCTTTTCTCCAGTTGTGGCGAGCAGGACCTAGACAGCATATTAAAAAGCAGAGACATTACTTTGCCAACAGAGGTCCATCTAGTCAGAGCTATGGTTTTTTCCAGTAGTCATGTATGGATATGACAGTTGGACTATAAAGAAAGCTGAGCACCAAAGAATTGATGTTTTTGAACTGTGGGGTTGGATAAAACTCTTGAGAGTCCCTTGGACTGCAAGGAGATCCAACCAGTCCATCTTAAAGGAAATCAGTCCTGAATATTCATTAAAAAGACTGATGTTGAATCTGAAATTCTAATACTTTGGCCACCTGATGTGAAGAACTGACTCATTTGAAAAGATCCTGATGCTGGGAAAGAGTGAAGACAGGAGGAGAAGGGGAAAGTAAAGGATGAGATGGTTGTATGGCATCACTGACTCAATGCAGATGAGTTTGAGTAAACTCCAGGAGTTGGTGATGGACAGGAAGGCCTGGCATACTGTAGTCCCTGGTGTCCCAAAGAGTAGGACACGACTGGGTGACTGAACTGAACTGAACTATCCCACACATTTTTTTTTTTTCTCTCTATGGTCTCCACTCCAAATAAAATCTTCACAAAGAAAATTATGCCTTTGTCTGGGTAAATGGTCTTTGTTATCAGTTTTCATTTCTTGAAGCACTGGTATAAGGATTTAACATTCAAGGCTTTCTGTGAAGACTCTGGAATGACTGTATCCTATTTCTCACACTTGCTCTTGGCTAGGGAGATGATGACATTTTTGCGCTCAAGTATCCTTTACTTTCTGCCTTTACTTGAAGTTGTCTAATAAGAGAAAAAGAAACTATATGAACATAATTAGTCTGCAGAGGAAATTAGAAAACATTTGATGCTGATCTGATGTTAACTGAGGACAAAGCTGAATTTAAGCAACAGAACTGGATTGCACTGATTATTCCCTACTTTCCAGACTTTGAATTGTGTTGACATTCACAGGTGCTGCATGGGGCCAATTTTGTGTCAGAAAATCTTAACTTCCAAAAAAATGTACGGAGATACATCAATGGAAATAATTGGATGACTCTAATGGCTCATATTCCCCACTGTAATGTGGGCTAACAGTCCTAGAGGATGAGCTACATCAGTCATCACTGGAAAGGCCTGCTAGCCCCTGCTCCGGGTTGGAGTGGCCCCTGGTGTGTGCTTCCCCTGTATCCAGAGTTCCTAGCGAGGAATCCACCATTTCTCTCGGAAGCCCTTCCAATTCTCTGTCCATCACAGCTTTTTCCAGACAGGGAGACGTGTTTTGTGCAGCTGTGTTTGGCCAGATGGTCCCATGGGGTCATTCTCCTAGGCTTATCCCCATCATGCCCTATTATGTGTGGACCTCAAAGCTCTGATTTAGACTAGAGTTGGGGGAAAGGAAATGGAGAGTGTTGTCAGTTAACTTGAATACTCATGTTTTAGCGTTACATTTTTGCTCTTAGTTAAGCCTCCAGGATTCCTATCACGAGTTCCTTACAAATGTCATGTATCAAACATAAGGACATCTAGCTTTATGTTTAGTCAGTATTTAGTTTCACAGTGACAAACGAGTACCTCCAAGACCCAATCCTAAGTCCTTATCATTGTAGTTACATCATCGTGGGGATCTAGTGTCAAAAGTGACATGATACATTCACTTAAACAGTACACCAAATGTTCTTGGCCTCATTTGCAAGCAGTGCTCTATTGGAAAATCATCCATGATTTTCTGGCTGCTGACATTCCTGGGTCTCTGCTTTCCATAACCTCTCATTCCTATTGAACAGCTGTGCTTCTGATTAGTTTTCCCTAGGGGTATTAACTTTTCAGCACTCTGCAAAAGGAAACTTTGAAGTAATGGGAACAATGGGCCCATCTTTGCTTTGTTAAAGCCAGTTAGTCAGTTGTGGCTCAGAAAGCTTCTGGAAAAGAGATGTAAGACTAAACTAAATTAAGAATTCACCTAAATGTTTCTTAAGACAAATTTGAATCTTGGCATTATGAGAATTGTGATTATCTCTTTGGGGTAAGGAACAATTTCATGTTATTTGTATATATTTCTTTTGTCTATTTTTTTCATGTACTTTGAGAAACAAATATCATATGCCAGTTTTCTATTTGAGTGGAGAATGAATGGTCCTAATTGCTACAGATAGCTGTATATAACCACATTTTACAAACTGTTTTCCTTGACCATCTAGTTTAGGTTAGATTCCATTATTACACACTCACTGAATGGCATTTTTAAAATAATACTTACCATGTGTTTTATTAAAGTAAAAAATACCTTTTAAACTTCTTCTTAATAAGAATATATAATGACTGTTAATAAATGAAATTGTTTGGGGCTTCCCTGGTGGTCCAGTGGTTAAGAATCCGCCTTGAAGTGCAGGGACACCAGTTTGATCCCTGGTCCAGGAAGATCCCACATGATGCTGGGCAGCTAAGTCTGTGCATCACAAGTATCGAGCCTGTGTTCTAGAGCCTGGGAACCACAACTGCTGCCCACGAGCCCTAGAGCCCATGCGACACAACAAGAGAAGCCCCCACACTGAGAAGCCTGTGTCCCACAACCAGAAAGTGGCCCCCACTCTTCCGAAACTAGAGTAAGCCTGCACATAGCAATAGAGACCCAGCACAGCCAAAAGTAAATGAATTTTAAAAAACGAAACTGTTTTAATTTTACAAGTACTATTTTCTGCCCAGGAAACTCAATGAGAGAATATATTTATATGCTAACAAATGGAATGCAAGAATAAATCACCACTCAAAGGAATGCTGAAATACAACATATAGAAAGCTTTATGAATTTGCTATAAGATCTTTGTTCCGATAGATTGATACCAGAATTAGGTATTTAGCCCTTATTTCTACAACCAACAAAATGCCAAGTTGTTTGGTGAAGAAATAACTGACCCAACATTGATTGATTACCCTAAGTATATGTAGGTAAAAAGAAGGAGGAGTGTGCTTCCTGGTTGTCAGAATATGTCTTGGGGAGGAGGTGGTACTTAAAGTAGATCATGAGAGTTGGATAGGATTTAGTATTTTATAGAGAAGGCAAACCAGAGAAACAAAGCAGAAACCCAGGGAAGGAGGAGAGTTAAAAGTGTTGAGCAGAGAACAAGATATCTGACTTTTTGAAGAGTCAGTGTAAAGTTTTGGGGTCTAGTACATAGTAGAGACTCTCTTATTACTTACTGAATGACCAAATGATCCTCTCTTCTAAAATTAAATTCTGTTTTCTGCTCCCTGCAGAAGGTGTTCTTTTTAAAAAATTTTAAGACCATGACTATACCTGGCTCTCATCTACTCATCAGAATATGTTGTCATTTCCAACTCCAGGGGATCTTCCAGACCCAGGGATCAAACCCAGATCTCCTGTGTCTCCTGCACTGGCAGGTGGATTCTTTACCACTGGTGCCACCTGGGAAGCTCCAGCATAACAGTTTGTCAGCTCAGCAAATTTTTATAGTTTAGTTAGCCCTTATTTTCTCATTATAAACTAATTTTAAGATACTATCATTCTTCTCAGTGCTAGCCCAGAAACAGTCAAATTTAACTTTATTTTGGAAGTCTGTTGTTTAGGAAGTTTAAGTTAGATTTCCCTGATCCTTCATTTTCAATATGCAAACATGCTGCTGCTGCTAAGTCACTTCAGTCGTGCCCAACTCTGTGAGACCCAGTAGACATCAGCCCACCAGACTCCCCCACCTCTGGGATTCTCCAGGCAAGAACACTGGAGTGGGTTGCCATTTCCTTCTCCAAGGCACAAAAGTGAAAATGAAAGTGTTTAAACTAACTAGGGTTTTAGACCATTAACCCTTGTTTCTTTTCTGCATTTCCTGTAGTTTTTCAATTGCTTTTGCATAAGGTACTTTTTTGGGTTCAAAACACAGAGTTCCTCCTCATACCCCACTCCCACCCCCAGCCCATACCAAATACACACAACAAAAATGCCAGGAAGAAAGAGATATGAGTCATAGGAAAATGAAAAAGGAATGTCTTAAACCTTAAACCTTAGAATGAGAGGACTACTCTTCTCATCTAACAGAATCCTCATTTCCTGCCCTGAATCACTTGTTCCCATTGAAATAGCAACAACTGCAATTCTAGCTAGGGGTGTGTGAGTGTGTATATGTGGGGAGAGTTGGGGGAGGGATGGGGGAGTTGGGGGAGGGATGGTGTGTGATTTTGGGAAACACTAGAGAAAAGAGGGTGTGAAGCTCTTGTTATTCCTTGTTTATGAATCTATCTTTGGGTTATGGTGGTCTGGTCTAAAAGAGTTAGAATCTTTGGACCTCTGTGGTATTTGTGGTGGTGATGGGCAGTTTTGAAGGGTGATAAGTTAGTATGGCATGCTGGATCAGAGTTCTTTGGGAGTGGGAATAGCATTAATAAATAACGTAAGACAATCAGAGTGGGAAACAAGCAGAGTAATTGTGGATTTCACCTTCTCATCCCAGGTGACTCATCTGTATAGATACAGTTCTGAATTAAGTCTTTAAGCTTCCATGTGAAACTAGTCAAATATGAGAAGTTTTGGTCAGTCTGAACAGAAAGGATTTTGTTGTTGTTGAGTTGCTAAGTTGGGTCCAACTGTTTGTGACCCCATAGACTGCAGCACTCTAGGTTTCTCTGTCCTTCAGCATCTCCTTGTGTTTGCCCAAACTCATGTCTATTGAGTCAGTGATGCCATCTGACCATCTCATCCTCTGTCACCTTCTTCTCCTCCTGCCCCCAGTCTTTCTCAGCATCAGGGTCTTTTCCAATGAGTCAGTTCTTTGCATCAGGTGACCAAAGTATTGGAGCTTCAGCTTCAGCATCAGGGTTGATTCAGGGTTGATTTCCTCTAGGATTGACTCCTAAAGGAGTCAAGGAGTTTGATCTCCTTGCAGTCCAAGTGACTCTTAAAAGTCTTCTCCCTCACCACAGTTTGAAAATGTCAATTCTTCAGTGCTCAGCCTTCTTTATGGTCCAACTCTCACATCCATACATGACTACTGGAAAAACCATAGCTTTGATCATACGGACTTTTGTCAGCAAAGTGATGTCTCTGCTTTTTAATATACTGTCTAGATTTCTCATAGTTATTATTCCAAGGAGCAAGCACCTTTTAATTTCATGGCTTCAGGAAGAGGTGAATAAAAGAGATAAATGATGGGTATATCAATATTGTGGGGCTTCCCACTTGGCACAGTGGTAAAGAATCTTCCTGCCATTGCAGGAAACGCAGAAAATGTGGGTTCAACCCTGGGTGTCAAGAAGATCCCCTGGAGAAGGGAATGGCAACACGCGCCAGTATTCTTGCCTGGAAAATCCCATGGACAGAGGAGCTTTGTGGGCTATATATAGTCCATGGGTTCAAAAAGAGTCAGACACGACTGAGGGACTAACACTTTCACTGACTTTCTAGTCCTTGTTTGTCCCGGATAACAGCTCTCTCTCTGAAGGAAACCTCTGTTATTAATGAGGTCCAGATCTGAGTCATTATTGCACATCTACAGAACCCATGCTTTCAGATGTCTCTTTCTAACTGTTTACTTCTGGACCAGTCTGATCAGAAGTAGAGTCCTTCAAGTATATAGATCATCTTGAAGAATTCTTATTATAGTTATGACTCTTTTTTGTAATCTAAAAATCTAAATCTCTTTTGGCCACTTTAAAGGGGAAATTTCCAATTCAAAATGACAACAAACATGAGTTGATGTATCAAATATCAAATTAGTGCCACAGGAAGGCTTGGGTTTTCTAAAACAGCAAGAAGCATGCTATCCTATCACTTGCACTAATGAACTGCCAAGTAGTACATAAGGCAACTATCATTCTTATTAAGAAAGATAATATTTACATATTATGAAAATTCTGTCCTAATTTTGCCCCTTTGTATAAATGTTTTATTTAAAATATGTCAAAACTTCTTTTAGAAAGTGTTTATGATGTAGTACTATGCATCATAAAAGCACCCCTTACTTGTATTATGCTTATGATAAAATTTTATTTTGCATCTTTTGTCTAACATATTTGGAAAGTTGTCTTTAAAAATATAATTTTTCATCAGTAAAGTAATATTGCATTATGATTACATTACTTTC
Organism: Oreotragus oreotragus; assembly: GCA_006410675.1. Classification (NCBI taxonomy): domain Eukaryota; kingdom Metazoa; phylum Chordata; class Mammalia; order Artiodactyla; family Bovidae; genus Oreotragus; species Oreotragus oreotragus. The sequence goes on from SJYX01004763.1 coordinate 57,071, forward strand.
TTTCACATGGTTTATTCTATTATTGACTGTAGTATNATGCATCATAAAAGCACCCCTTACTTGTATTATGCTTATGATAAAATTTTATTTTGCATCTTTTGTCTAACATATTTGGAAAGTTGTCTTTAAAAATATAATTTTTCATCAGTAAAGTAATATTGCATTATGATTACATTACTTTCTTTCACATGGTTTATTCTATTATTGACTGTAGTATTGGCAAAAATAAATCCATTTATATATTGTGCTTCGGTAAAACATAGCTTTGCCTATACAAATTTAATTTTCTCACAAAATATTTGTGAATCCCCAAGTCAGTATAAGTTTGATTCAACTGCACAAGCAGAAATTGAAAACCTGTTATTCCTATGTGAAATTATATAAGATCTTTGTTTTCTTTTTTATTGCTTCCTTCTGGAGAGTATTGGGTTCCATGAGATCAGGGATTTTGTTTTTTTCAACTGCTGGATTCCTCACTTTTAGAATATTTTATGGTGCATGGTGAGCTATTAATAAATATTGCTGAATGAATGCACTTATTAAAACAGAGTTTATTGAGTTTCTATAACGTGTCAAATATCTAGGCACTGGGGAGAAAGTAATGAATTGGCCAAAGTCCTGGATTTTTGGTTTACTTTCAAATGAGAGGAGACAATAACAAGCAATTAAATATGTAAAATATCTGGTGTTAGTAAGTGCTAAGAAGAAAAGTGAAGTAAATCCAAGGGGACAGAGGGCAGGGTGGAATGAGAGAATTGCTGTCTTAGGAACTCAGGGAAGGCATCTCTGAGAACGGGAGTAAAGTGGGTGAACGTGACTGTTCCTGTGCTGCTGCTGTTGGGGACATTGAAAAAACATGAGACCTGGTCATTAATATAATCTGATCTGATGATGACAAAATCAGTATTATATATCACAAACATAAGTTATATATGCATAACTGTCATGCATACAGTTGGGAACAATGTTTGGAGAATGGAGCATAATCAGACATCTTTAGCGAGTAAAGTACAAGGTTATGGGGTCAGGGATGACTGTAGAAAGGCTGAAAATATAGAAGTGAGTGTAGGCTTTGAAGATTCTGCCAGATTGAGGACTTTGCGCCTCAGCCAGTAGGCAATGGGAGACTGATGATGGTTTTTAGATCTGAAAAGGAAACAATCAGATGTGTATTCTAGAATAATTTAGTCACACAATGGAGGGTGGATTAGAGAGCATAAGAATAGATGAGCTGATTTTTTAATAGATTTTTTTGTGATCAAATATTATTTGAAATAATAGACCATTAGTTGGGCTAAATCATCTTCTCCACCCCAGCTCCCAGGCAAAAAGAAAAAAAAAAAATGGCTTTAGGTTTATTTTTGTTTCAAACATTATTTTCAAGGTTATTTTCAAAAACGTACAATTTTTTTTTTGGCCACACCATGTGGCATGCAGGATCTTAGTTCCTTGACCAGAGATAGAACCCATGCCTCTTGCACTGGAATCATGGAGTCTTAACCACTGGAGTGCCAAGAGAATCCCCTCAATGGTAATTTTAATGGTATAATTGGATCACTATATGAAGTCATAAGAAAAAACTAACGTTTGATGGTAAAAACTTTAGCTGAAATACTCAAATCAAGAGAAAGGCAAGAGAAAAGATTTATAATCTTAGAATTATAGGATAATTAAATTGATTCAAGGAAACACCCAATTTATCTGTGTACACTTGTGTTTCCCTGTATAATCCACATGGTGTCATTTTTTACATGTGTTTTCTCAGAGCAGTTATTTTTCATTCACAGGCAGTAGTGATGACTCACTTTATCCCTTTTGGGTATTAGAGGATCTGATTTCATTCAGGAGATTTTCCGATTAACTAGACAGTATATTAGATGTTATTGTCTAGTTGGAATTTGCCTGGGTGGGGATGGGGGGAATCCTTAAATAAATACATCAACATTGCTTACACCACCCTCACATACATATTTTAGCAAAAATTGTTAGTAAAAATTCAACTTGATGAGGAATTTATATTAGTTTCTTAGGACTTTCCGAGCAAAGCACCACAGATTGGGTGACTTCAACAATGGAAATTACTTTTGAGGGCTATGAGGTAAAGATCTGTTCCAGGCCTCTATCCATGGCTGGCAGATGGCTGTTTTCTCCTAGTATCTTCACATGTCTTCGCTCTGTATATCTGTTTCCAAATTTCTTGTTCTTACAAAGACACTAGTCATTTTGGATTAAGGCTCCTGCTAATGACCTCATATTGACTTGATTACCTCTGTAAGGACCCTATATCGAAATGCAGTCACATTCTAAGGTACTAGGGGTTGGAATTTAATACAATTCCATCTATAAAAGAGTCTGATTTTTTTTTTCTCTCTCTAGATGTCCAGTTTCCCTAAAGGGGGAATACCTAGTAGACCTGACTCCTTTGACAGGAACTTCTAGTTTCTTACTATGATTACCAGCTGTCTTCATTAGCGATGTCCTCATAAAGTAGCTAGCTGTAACATGATGAGATTCTATGACACGATTAGATACTAATGATGCATTTGCTTGGACTTGTGATTCTATGGAACCACAGCGTGTACTTCCTACATGCTTTTTTCCACATGAGTTCCCAGACTTTGGTGAGTCATATTATTTAATTAACTTGGCTTTAGGAATTGTGATATTAAACTTGAATTCATAAATATATTCTTTTCTCCAGTTTGATGATTAGCAATGGGCAATTTTCTCTATTAAAGATCATTCCAGATATGCGGAAAAACAGAGAAGTCAAGAGTATACTGGATACATTGAAAATAAAATTATTGGATCTTCCAGTTAATAAAATTGTGTTGTGATAGATACATACTATCAATATTTTCTTGAAAATAAAGTGGTGGTCTAGGGGTTAAGGCTCCACAATTTCACTTCAGGTGGCACATGTTCAATCCCTGATCTGTGAACTAAGATCCTACATGGCCAAAAATATAAACAAAAAACAAAAAGAGAGCAGAACTGGGAAATTGTAAAATATTATATATATATAATACTTTTTTGAAAAGAGAAGCAAGGGTGGGATGAATTGGGAGAGTACCACTGACATATAGGCCAGGCTAGGCTAAGTCACTTCAGTCATGTCCAACTCTGTGTGATGCTATAGACCATAGCCTGCCAGATTCCTCTGTCCATGGGCTTTTCCAGGCAAGAATCTTGGAGTGAGTTGCTAATTTCCTCCTCCTGCCAATTTCTTCCCAACCCAAGGATTGAATCCACGTCTTTATGACTCGTGCATTGGCTGGCAGGTTCTTTACCACTAGCACCACCAGGGAAGCCCACCGTTGACATATATACACTACCCCATGTAAAGTAGTTAGCTACTGGGAAGCTGCTGTATAGCACGGGGAGCAAAGCTTGATGTTCTATGATGACCTAGAGAGGTGGGATTGGGATGGTGGTGGGAGGGAGGCTAAAGAGAGAGGGGATGTATATATACTTAGAACTGATTCTATAACATAGGTGCTTTTATGATCTGTATTTTACAGATGGAGAAACTGAGATACGGGACACTTAGTAATTGTTCAAAGGACAGCAGAAACTAACACAACATTGTAAAGTAGCTATATTCCAATTAAAAAATAAAACAAAAAGAAAAAATAAGATATGGTAGGCTCAGGTAATTTTTCCTTTAATTGTGAAATCTTTGGGCTACTTGTTTATTATGGTTTCATAATAAAATAAGTTTTTAAAAATAAGCAGTATTTTAAGGACTTGAAATAAACAGTATTTCTTTGTTGTATTAGATCAGGAATCATCTTCTCGCTGGGCTAAATTACTGATCCCAAGCACCCCCTCTTTTCAGTGTGGTGATGATCGTGTCTTCCCACTCTTTTGTCAGTGTTAAAAAGTCTCAACTCAAGGGTGCTAAGGGCAGTTATTTTATTATGAAAGCTTTGGTGACTCTCAGGGGTCTTGCTGAATGCATTCAGTAAATATTTTTTGAGCAGAGGCCATGGAGTGGGTCTGCCTGGATATGAAATTTCCATTCCAACACATAGCTGTGTGTCCTTTGAAAAACTTCTTAACTGCCATGTGTCTCAGTTTCCCCATCTGTAAAATACAGATTATAAAAGTAGCAGCAGCAGCATGTTATAGAATTGTTTTGAAGATTAAACAAGTTAAAATATTTATAATGCCTGACATGTTATAAGCATGAACTGATTGACTGTTGCTTTTAATATTAATTATCTGAAGTATCCTCGTCAACTTTGTTCATGTGCTTCATCTTAAACAAAATATAGAGAGACCGATCATTAGGATCCAAGCTATGTATTATATCCCTCTCTCTTTCCCTCCCTGTGCCTTTCTTTTCCCTTCTTGTCTCTCCCACCTCCCTCCGTCTTCCTGCCTTTCTTTCTTCCTCTTCTCCCTTCCTTCATTCTCTCCTTTCTCCTTTTTTCCCTACCTCTCTGCTTTCCTTCCTTCCTTCCTCCACAACAAAGCTTTAATGAGAGCCCATCGCCAGGTATTTAGCATTCAAGCCTTAAATAAGCTCTAGTCTTTGTCCTCAGGGAGCTCTTGGTCTAGTAGGGCAGATTCTGGAGGGGGCGGGGGGTGGAGATAGTAATTATAAAATAAGTTGGTAAGTTCTTAAGTATCAAAAATATTGGTGTACTCTGTTAGGGCTAGATAAGATTTAGTGTTGGGAAAGTGTTAGTCACTCAGTGGTGTCCAATTCTCTTCGTTCCCATGGACTGGGTTTCCTGCATTGCAGGTGGATTCTTTACTGTCTGAGCCATGCTGTTTAGTACTGTTAGGAAATGCATCCCAATTGAGGTGTTAAGTGGTTGGGACTAGCCAGGCAAGGATGGTTTATTGCAACAGAGGGGGCTGGTTGGAGTTCATGTACATTAAAGGCAGAACAAGCTTACAGTGGCACCAGGTCAAGAGACAGCAGTGTGGGGAGCTATAGCCTATAGTTAAACAGGGGAGTTGGGGTAATGAAGCTGCAGAATAGAGAGAGGTGAGATCACAGAGAGATCTCACTTTATATAAAGCAACTTGGACTTTATTATGGGTGAGTGGAAGCCACTGATGAATTTTAAGTCCTTTGGTGACAAAGCCAAATATCTTTTAGAAGTAACAAATATTACTTGATTCAACTACCTTGGTATATCTGGTCCTCAAGTGTGACTAAAGTCGTGCTTTACGAATTTATAAGATAGGGATGCTAATTTATAGCCCATAAAGATGATGAAATTGACCTCTGCCTCACAATTTACATTGACATTAATACGTTTTTAATGCTTAGTTATATTAATTAACATTTTATAATGGGATGATATACATTATCCCTTGGAGAAGGGCATGGCAACCCACTCTAGGATTCTTGCCTGGGAAATCCCATGGACAGAGGAGCTGGTGGTCCATAGGGTCACAAAGAGTCGGACACGACCGAAGTGACTTAGAACACATGCACATTATGAGGTACATTAATGATCTTGTTGTTTAGTCACTAAGTTGTATCTGACTCTTTTTGCAACCCCACGGACCACAGCCCACCAGGCTCCTCTGTCCATGGGATTTCCCAGGCAAGAACCCTGGAGTATGTGGACATTTCCTTCTCCAGGAGAACCTCCTGATCCAGGGATCAAACCCAGTTTCCTGCATTGGCAGGCAAATTCTTTATCACTGAGCCACTGTGGAAGCCCCATTAATGATCTACATTGAGGCAAATTTGTAAATCTGATAAATTAAGAGAGAAGTGTTGGTAGTACTTTTTTGTTTCTTTTTTCTTTAGAAAGTAAACTTCCCGTTAAGTACAGAGCTCCTCTTGTGCATTTTAAAAAGTACTCTATAGTAAATTTGTCAGGAAAAATGAATTACATAAAATAAACTATATATGTATAAAACACTGTTAAGCATGTTTATAGGATATAAAACAATTATAATCTCTGTCTTTATAAAGCCTACAATCTAATGTCAAAACAAAGCAGTATGGGCTGTTCACGCCAACAAGGCATCTGTTGCCCCAATAATGTATGCATTCATTTTTCTTTTCCTCAGTTGTTTTGTATTTCTCTTTTTATTTTTCTTCTGGCAAAAATTGAAAAATAGTGAACGGAAAAAAAGGTCTCTCATTTGTTAACATTCCCTCTATGTCAGTCCTCAACTTAGAAGTCAACTTCTGTCTTTAATTTTGCAGAGAATCTTTTTGCTGTTGCAAAAAGAATGCGTTTTCATCAGAGGACTTTTTGGGTGAGGGCAGCTAGCCTGTTCTTGAACTTTAAGATATAAAGTTGGCAGAGAGCACAGAAGCACAATAGTAAGAGATGGTCAGCACGCGTAATTTATTTAGCACTGAACCATCTATAAACAATCCAACCTACTAGTTAGGGTTTAAGGTTTCATATATATATATATGTATGTGTATGCATTCCTTTTACGGAACTTTTCATTTTACTAAACTTTTTGAGTTTCATGGCTGACCTTTGTTGTTGTTCAGTCACCCAGTCCTGTCTGACTCTTTGCAACCCATGGACTGCAGTGTGCCAGGCCTCCCTGTCCCTCACCATCTCCCGGAGTTTGCCCAAGTTCATGTTCACTGTATCAGTGATACTGTCCAGCCATCTCACCCTCTGACACCCTCTTCTCCTTCTGCCCTCAATCTTTCCCAGCATCAGGGACCTTTCCAATGATTCGCTCTTCATAGCAGATGACCAAGATACCAGAGCTTCAGCTTAAGCATCCGCCCTTTCAGTGAATATTCAGGGTTGATCGCCCTTTAGATTGACTGGTTTGATCTCCTTGCTGTCCAAGGGACTTTCAGGAGTCTTCTTCAGCACCATAGTTTGAAGGCCTCCATGACCACTGGGAAGACCATAGCCTTGACTTATACAGACCTTTGTTGGCAGAATAATGTCTCTTCTTTTCAATACACTGCTTTTAAGACCTGCAAAAAAAAAACAACAACAACAACAACCCCACAAGATACATTAAACAAAAATAAAATATTCCCATCCAAACAAATTTGAAAGGCTGGTCCCCAGCCTATCGAATTGAGGTTCTTGACCTATGCTTGCTCCTCTTAGTGTAACAATCACAAGATTTGAGGGAAAACATACCCTTTAGGAAACAGGGGAGACTGTCACGGTTTGGGGTTGTGCAACTTCTTGTAGTGCCCTAGGTTTCACTAAAACCTCCCGTCTAGCTTTATGAAACACTCTTCTCCTTGCTTAAAAATGCCCCACATGTTTTAAACCATGTGTTTCGTATTCATTTACACATCTCATTAAGCTGGAGTTCGGTAAGAATCACTTTGTGTCCAAAAAGGCCTTTCCTACTAGCCTTTGGTTCTTAGAAACAGAAAGTTAGACTTTGCCAAATGCAAATGAATTCCAGACCCTTACATTTTAAAGGGGATTTGCAAAACTGGGGCGGGGAGGTGGNAAGCTGGAGTTCGGTAAGAATCACTTTGTGTCCAAAAAGGCCTTTCCTACTAGCCTTTGGTTCTTAGAAACAGAAAGTTAGACTTTGCCAAATGCAAATGAATTCCAGACCCTTACATTTTAAAGGGGATTTGCAAAACTGGGGCGGGGAGGTGGGGGGAGGGACTCCATGTCTCTGTACTTATTTTCAAGATATTCATGCATGATAGTCTTTCTCAAAGTGTGATCTCCCTACATGAGAATAACAGAAGGGTTGTTAAAAATGCCTCTTCACTGGTCCCAACATAGCTCTACAAAATTTGAACCCCTGCTTATTTTATATGGTGTGATTCTTTTAGAAGGAACTGCAGGCATACAGTAGCTACTCAATAAGTTTTAGCTATTTTTATCCAAGTGATTTCTAGACTTCTCAGTTTGTCCAATAGGCATTTGGAATTCATCATCTTTCTCCTCATGTAATGAATAGCATGCCTTGTTCAGTGCAGGGTCCCACCACTGTCTAAGCCAGAACACAGCACTCACTCCCTTCATATTTCCCGTTGGTCAGTATGTCCTGTAGATTTTACCTGTTTGCAATTTCCTGGTTATTTCTTTCATTTCCAGGTCTCCTGCTTCCGGCTATTTAGATCTGTAAATAGATTCCCTATCCCTCAATTACTGCAGTCACTTTTTTTTCTTTGCCATCAGTTGTCCAGCTTCTGTAGGAACTAATCTGTCTGCCACACTGTGATCTTTCTTATGATATGTATATCTTATATATATATACCTAACTATCTATATAGTGATGCCATCTTCCTTCTTCACTGTCGGGGTTCAAACTATCTTGTTGTTCAGTCACTAAGCTGTGTCTGACTCTGTGGCCCCATGGACTGTAGCATGCCAGGCTCTTCTGTCCTCTACTATCTCTTGGACTTTGTGTGAATTCATGTCCATTCAATCAGTGATACTATCTAAGCATATCATCCTCTGCTGCACCCTTCTCCTTTTGCCTTCAGTCTTGCTCAGCATCAGGGTCTTTTCCAATGAGTCAGTTCTTCGCATCAGGTGGCCAAAGTAATGGAGCATCAGCTTCAGCATCAGTCCTTCCAGTGAATATTCAGGATTGATTTTCCTTTAGAATTGACTGGTTTGATTTGCTGTCCAGGGGACTCTCAAGAGTCTTCTCCAGCACCACAGTTCAAAAGCATCAGTTCTTCAGTGCTCAGCCTTCTTTTTGGACTGACTCACATCCGTACATGACTACTGGAAAACCATAGCTTTGACAGTATGGTTCAAGCTATAGTTCCATTTTAATGTCTGGAGTGAAGTTTAAGTTTTATTTTAATACCCATGACCCTCATGATCTGTCTCTTTCATACCTCTGCAGGTAATCTCCCATTTCCATGTGAATGCTTTGTTCTAGCCACACACAGTTTTCCGAATGCCTTATGCTGGTCCATGCTTCCGTGCTTTTACACATAGTTAGTTATCTTCTTCCTTCAGTACATCATCTTCTCCTAGCTTCTTCTAGATAACTCTTATGTGTCCTTTAAAAATCAGCCATTAACATCCCCTCTTCTTGAAAGTCTCCTCCTGACTACCACTCTGACATAGTTGCCACTATGCTTAGCAGAGTGTGATAAATAATAAAATTGACCCTCTGTTTTTTCTTGGGAGAAGTTCAAGTAGATTTTATCATACTTTAGTTAGTTATAAAACTTGGATTGAGATTCACCAATTCTTCTATATTTATTCTAGGACTTTCTAAATGTATCCAAGTAGTTAATCTTTGGAATGGTTATTACATTGAGAGGGAGGTATCTGAGAGTAGGCATAAGGACTTGCTATAGGACTGACAGTGTTCTATATATTGATCTGTTCTATATATTGATGCTTCTATATCAGCTTATCATTCTATATACTTAAATTTGTGCACTTAACTATAAATTATGGATCAGTTTAAAAATGAATGTAAATAGCTGAGCTTTTAACTATAAAATTGATTTTAAGGCCATTTTTTTTTCATTTTCCTTTTTGCCATTTAAATGAAATCATAAAAACCTTGCCACTAGAAGATAATTTTAAATGTCTTTATGGCAATGTACATTGAGCTTTCTGGGGAAGACAGTTCTTAAAACATTAATGTCTCACTAGACAATGAAATAATAAAATGGGATTAACTGGAAAAGTGGTTTAATACTTGCTTTACTTATGTTTCTGCTATTTCCTATATCTTTTCCAGATATTTATTTTATTGGACTATATTTTAATCTCCTTGTGACTGCTGTGTTCTTTTTAGCTTTTCAATATCACCAAAACTAAAAATTGTATGAATTATTAAGATTTATTGTAAAAGTGCCAATAAGAAAAATGACTAGTGCTTCTTGATTTTCAACTTGAGATCTTTTTAATATAAATTTATTTATTTTAATTGCAGGTTAATTACTTTATAATATTGTATTGGTTTTGCCATATATCAACATGAATCCACTACAGGCATACATGTGTTCTCCATCTAAACCCCCCTCCCTCCTCCCTAAACAACTAATCTCAAAAATATACAAGCAACTCCTACAGCTCAGTTCCAGAAAAATAAACGACCCAATCAAAAAATGGGCCAAAGAACTAAATAGACACTTTTCCGAAGAAGACATACAGATGGCTAACAAACACATGAAAAGATGCTCAAACGTCACTCATTATCAGAGAAATGCAAATCAAAACCACAATGAGGTACCATTTCACGCCACTCAGAATGGCTGCGATCCAAAAGTCTACAAGCAATANCAAAGAACTAAATAGACACTTTTCCGAAGAAGACATACAGATGGCTAACAAACACATGAAAAGATGCTCAAACGTCACTCATTATCAGAGAAATGCAAATCAAAACCACAATGAGGTACCATTTCACGCCACTCAGAATGGCTGCGATCCAAAAGTCTACAAGCAATAAGTGCTGGAGACCTTTTTAAATTCTTCTGTTAATCATTGTACTACGTGATCTTTAAACGCATGAGAGTCTCTGATTCCACTTGGAGTGGCTTTCCATGGAGAGAGATTATTGGTAAGAATTGCATTCACTCTTGGCTATGTATTCAAGAGGAACTTATCTTTAAAAATAAATGTGTAGGGAGCTTCCCTGGTGGTCTGCCTGCCAATGCAGGGTACACCTGTTCGATCCCTGGGCCTGGAAGATCCCACTTGCCTCAGGGCAGCTAAGCCCCTGCACCACAACTACTGAGCTCGTCTCATACAACTACTGAAGCCCCCCGTCCCTGGAGCCCACGCTCCACGGGAGAAGCCACCACAGTGAGAAGCTTGTGCACTGCAAGAAAGAGAAACCCCTGCTCACCACAGCTGGAGAAAGCCCTCACAGCAACGAAGACCTAGGCAGCCAATGAATAAATAAATAAAATTAAAAACATGGATTTGTAATTTCCATCAGAGACTGTTTCATTTACCATTGTATCTCCAGCACTTAGAACCTTCCCTGACACATAGTTGACGGTCAGTTATAATAATATTGATAGCAATATTCATGACTTAATAAACGAAATGACTAAAACACTGCAAAATATACCACCCACTCCTCCGCTTCTGTTGTTGTTTCGTTGCTCAGTCGTCTCTGACTCTTTTTGCGACCCCAAGGACTGTAGTCCTCCAGGTTCCTCTGTCCATGGGATTTCCCAGGCAAGAATACTGCAGTGGGTTGCCATTTCCTTCTCCAGGGNCTCCTCCGCTTCTGTTGTTGTTTCGTTGCTCAGTCGTCTCTGACTCTTTTTGCGACCCCAAGGACTGTAGTCCTCCAGGTTCCTCTGTCCATGGGATTTCCCAGGCAAGAATACTGCAGTGGGTTGCCATTTCCTTCTCCAGGGGATCTTGTCGACTTAAGGATTGACCCCGCATCTCCTGCATTGCAGGTGGATTCTTTATCACTGAGCCACCTGGGAAGCTCAACTTCTCGATCTGCTATAATTCACAGATTAACCTCAACTGCTTAATTTTGGTCATTTGTCTTCTGAACAATTTTGCATCTAGAAAATCAAATTGTAACTTGTGGGAAAAGCCTTCATAACAGTTTCCAAATTTCATTTACTATTTTAGTGAATGTGTTTCTTAGTGAAGAAACACTTCAATGGGTGCTAATTTTTTCTTTGCTGAAAATTAAAAGAGAACTACCAGTATATATCATGGACAGATTTTAGTATGTTTACTTTTGAGAGAGTTGATGAATTCTTAAATTTGAATTTTTTTAATATGGGTAAAGAAGCAAGTGAAAGAGGCAATTTAATTTATCCCTTATGCCCTCCTATGCCAGACTGATGCATTAGTACAACCCATACCACTGGATTAAGTTCTGAAGATCAATTTAGTGGTTCTCTAGAACTAGAGGTGCCAGTTGACACCTGAGAGAGGATAATGGAACCTTCTAAAAAGAGTTTTCCTTTCATTGATTATTGCCTTCTACTGAGGGCTTCCCTGGTAGCTCAAATGGTAAAGAATCCGCCTGCGATGCAGGAGACCTGAGTTCAATCCCTGGGTTGGGAAGATCCCCTGGAGGAGAGCATGGCAACCCACTCCAGTGTTCTTGCCTAGAGNATGGAACCTTCTAAAAAGAGTTTTCCTTTCATTGATTATTGCCTTCTACTGAGGGCTTCCCTGGTAGCTCAAATGGTAAAGAATCCGCCTGCGATGCAGGAGACCTGAGTTCAATCCCTGGGTTGGGAAGATCCCCTGGAGGAGAGCATGGCAACCCACTCCAGTGTTCTTGCCTAGAGAAGCCCCATGGACAGAGGAGCCTGGTGGGCTACAGTTTATGGGGTTGCAAAGAGTCTTCTACTAATGTTTTTCTCAGTCTTTGTAATGCATGTTGTTATGTTTCGACATTTTTCAGTCTGCTCTTAGAAGTAAGAATTTATATATGAGATCTAATTATTTTTACTTAAAATTAGCCCTTATTAAATCTAGACAGTTGTGGAGAGGAGGGACTGGGAATGCACATGGGGAAGGAGAATAAAATTTCTTAAAAAAACAAACCTGCTACATAAACTAATAAAATTTCTGAGAGAAAGCAAGTGTCCAAGTTCTCATGTTGCTTAGTCACCCGGTCATGTCTGACTCTTTGCGACCCCATGGATTGTAGCCCACTAGTCTATCCAAGTCTAGAATCCCGGAGTACATTGCCATTTCTTTCTCCAGGAGGTCTTCCTGACCCAGGGATGGAAGCTGCATCTCCTGCACTGGCCGGCAGATTCTTTACCACGAGCCACCAGGGAAGCCCTCGAGTCCTCATGCACGCTCAATTGCTTAGTCACGTCCGACTCTTTGTGACCCCATTAACTGTAGCCCGCCAGGCTCCTCTGTCCACGGGGATTCTCCAGGCAAGAGTACTGGAGTGGGTTGCCATGCCCTCCTCCAGGGGATCTTCCCAACCCAGGGATCAAAACCAGATCTCCCATACTACAGGTGGATTCTTTCTTTTTTTTTTTNGGAGATGGTCGGCTTCAACTTTTCTAAAGGAGACTCCCATTTTCACCTTTCCAGAGGGCTCCATGACAAATTATTTATTCAGCTTCAGGACTCATCTGAAGTTGAGAAAAAGAATTAGTGGAGAAGTAAGAATGGAACTGAAATATATCTTGAACCTGTCTGCTTAATCCCTGCTCCCCGCTAAACCATCTTTCATTTCTCTTGGTCGGATCCACTTTTGAGAAAGAGGACCCCCTAGGGCACCCCCCGGGAAGACCCTCCTCTTCTGTCCTCTTGTCTCTGCTTGGAGAGTCCTGAGGAGCCAGCCCACTGCACAGAGCATCTCCTCCTTCTCTGGGACTTTGCTGGCAGATCCAGCTGGTCTGCGACAGCCCCTCTCCCAGGCTATGGTCCAAGGGCTCCATTCTGGTTGCCCGCCAGGTATTACAACGAGCTAGTCAAGGAAAATGAGATCAAGGACCCCTTTGCAGCGTCTGATGGCAGATTCTCTGTGCGCGACTGGAGAACTTGTTGACGGGGGGCTAACCCGAAAGCAGCTCGTGGTGGTCTTTGGCCGGTCGTCTCCAGCCCATCCTCCCTTCTCCTCCAGTGGCCATCTGTGACATTCCCTCTTTCTGCAGAGACTTTCTGGGAGCTTGGTGACTGGACTCATTGTTCTGACATGTGTGGCCACTTGGAAGACTTAATTCAGAGACCCCAGTGCCTGATGACCAATGTGCAGGAAGTCAGTGAGGCCTTCTGTGATGAGCTCCGGAAGCCACAGGCTGCATTCCAGCCCTGTAACAACCAGGACTGCCCCCACCGGGGTATGTCCAGTCACTCTTTTCTCCTTGCTACCAGCGTTTCACTTGTTTTAAAATGCACAGTAATTTTGACTGAATAACTCAACCACTGAGATTTGTTTTACGGGGACTGTATGAGGTACTCAGCTAAGTAGTTTATGTGGATCACCTCACAGTTGAGATTATTCATTTTCTTTTTTAAAAATTAAAAAAAAAATTTTGGGGGGGTTGTACTAAGCTGCATGCACAATCTTGATTCCCTGACCGGGGAACTCGAGCCCCTTGCACTGGAAGCTCAGAGTCTTAACCTCTGGACCTCCAGGGATGTCTCCAGTGTTGTTCATTCTCTATTATACACTTGGAAAAGGTCCCCTAAGCCACACAGGTATGAGGGCCAGAATTCAAGTTGGGTTAGTCTCATTTCAGACTTCTGCTCTTAATTGCCACCCTCACCTGCTCCCTGCACTCACAATGGACTTTAAGAGCACAGGGAAACTGACTTCATGGGTTCACCTAGGAGATACGGCAATGGGCCAGCATCACAATGTGCTTGTGAAAAGCACATTCCTCAGAATCTACCCCCAGGGTCTTGTTGTTTAGTTGCCCAATTGTGTCCAACTCTTTGTGACCCCTTGGACTGCAGCACACCAGGCCTCCCTGCCCCTCACCATCTCCCAGAGTTGGCCCAAGTGCATGTTCATTGCATTGGTGATGCCGTCCGGCCATCTCATCCTCTGACGCCCTCCTCTCCTCCTGCCCTCAATCTTTCTCAGCATCAGGGACTTTTCCAATGAATTGTCTGTTCACATCAGATGACCAAAATACTGGAGCTTCAGGCTCAGCATCAGACCCTCCAGTGAATATTCAGGGTTGCTCTCCTTCAAGATTGACTGCTTTGAGCTCCTTGCTGTCCAACGGACTTTCAGGAGTCTTCTCCAGCACCACAGTTCGAAGGCATCAATTTTTAGGTGTTCTGCCTACTGTAGGCCCATCTCTCACAAGCGTACGTGACCACTGCGAAGACCATAGCCTCGACAACACAGATGTTTGCCGGCAGAGTAATGTCTCTGCTTTACAACATACTTTCTAGGTTTGTATTGCTTTCCTGCCATGAAGCAGTGGTCTTCTGGTTTCATGGCTACAGTCACCATCTGCAGTGATTTTGGAGCTGAAGAAGAGGAAATCTTTTGCCCTTCTATTTGCCATGCAGTAATGAAGCCAGAAGCCATGATCTTAGGGTTTTTTTACTAGTTAGTCTTAACCCAGCTCTTTCACTCTCCTCCTTCTTAGTTTCTCTTTGCTTTTTTTTTTNAAGAGAAAAGTGAAAGTGAAGTCGCTCAGTCTGTCCGACTGTTAGCGACCCCATGGACTGCAGCCCACCAGGCTACTCCGTCCATGGGATTTTCCAGGCAAGAGTACTGGGGTGGGGTGCCATTGCCTTCCCCGTACATCTCTCTAAATTCCATATATATGTGTTAGTATACTGTATTGGTGTTTTTCTTTCTGGCTTACTTCACTCTGTATAATAGGCTCCAGTTTCATCCACCTCATTAGAACTGATCCAAATGTATTCTTTTTAATGGCTGAGTAATACTCCATTATGTATATGTACCACAGCTTTCTTATCCATTCATCTGCTGATGGACATCTAGGTTGCTTCCATGTCCTGGCTATTATAAACAGTGCTGTGATGAACATTGGGGTACACGTGTGTCTTTCAATTCTGGTTTCCTTGGTGTGTATGCCCAGCAGTGGGATTGCATTGCTGGGTCATAAGACAGTTCTATTTCTAGTGTTTTAAGGAATCTCCACATTGTTCTCCATAGTGGCTGTACTAGTTTGCATTCCCACCAACAGTGTAAGAGGGTTCCCTTTTCTCCACACCCTATCCAATATTTATTGCTTGTAGACTTTTGGATCACAGCCATTCTGACTGGTGTGAAATGGTACCTCATTGTGGTTTTGATTTGCATTTCTCTGATAATGAGTGATGTTTGAGCATCTTTTCATGTGTTTGTTAGCCATCTGTATGTCTTCTTCGGAGAAATGTCTATTTAGTTCTGTGGCCCATTTTTTGATTGGGTCGTTTATTTTTCTGCAGGTGGATTCTTTATCGTCTGACCAAGTAACATGTTAATCCTTTTTTATCAAGAGATATCTAAACCCAACTATGCACAGTTGGGATTTCTTTGTTGTGTTATATGCTTAACAATAAAAGTAGGCTTTTAAAGTACTATTTCTGGAAATAAGGAATAATAATCTCTTTGGTGCTTCTTGTCATAGCTACTGATCAACTAGTAATTCTGGAAAAGCAGCCTGTTTGTTATGGTGTTGTGACAGCACTCAGTTTTCAATGTTTGAATGAGTTTGAATTAAGTATCATTTTCATTCTGTTGCAAATTGTGTACATGTCTTTGATTTACCATAAAACAAGGAGGCAGCATTTCATTAGCCACATATAAAATGTTTTCTTTATGTAATAATTCCATCAGGTAAGGCAATCTAATCCTGTACATTAACTAGATTTATATCAAGCATAAAATTCCTTGAGCACAGCATTGCTATATTCTTGAGAGATGGAAGCATCAGTATTGTGGTTGTTGTGACTTTAGAACAAGTTTTGACCTTAACTCAGGAACCAGAAGTAAATCTAGATTGGAGTCCACATTTTTTCAAGTACCTTGACACCTTGAGATTTATAATAACTTTTGTTATTCAAATAGGAACAATAAAATGAGAATAATGCTGTCTCCTCTATTTTTAGAGTAGTATTGAAAAAATAGGAAATGTGCTACCTACACTGAAAGAGTTTACAACTTTGTAGAATAAAACAGAGACTGAGGGCAAGAGGAGAAGGGGATAACAGGATGAGATGGTTGGATGGCATCACTGACTCAATGGACATGAGTCTGAGCAAACCCAGGGAGATAGTGAAGGACAGGGAAGCCTAGAGTGCTACAGTTCATGAGGTCACAGTCAAATACAACTTAGCAACTGAACAGCAACAAGAAGAATAAAACAAGTGATATATTTGGCATTTTCATTAAGCAATTTTTTGGAGATTACACAAATAATTATAATAGTTTTCATACCCACCAAAAAAAGGTCTAGCAAAGGGTTTAGCCTATGAAACTTCCTTTAACTTGGTTTTGCAGTTAGGATATTCCTCAATACAAATGATGCCCTCTTAGTGTTCTGACCTTTGATTAGCTGATAAATCTCTATTCATTGGTACTTTGTTTTGTATTTAAAATAATTGTTTCTTTTATTTGAATTTTATTTATTTTTTAACACCAAAAACAGTTTGTATTGTTGTATAGTTGATTAGCAATATTGTGATAGTTTCAGGTGAATAGTGAAGGGACTCAGTCATGTGTACACATGTATCCATTCTCCCCCAAGCCCCCCTCCCATCCAGACTGGCACATAACGTTGAGCAGAGATCCCCCTGCTAGGCAATAGGTCTTTGTCGGTTATCTATTTTAAATATAGCAGTGTGTACCTGACCTTCCCCAAGTGCTTAACTATCCCACCTCCCTCCCTAGCAACCACGAGTTCATTTTCTGTGTCTTTCTCTGTTTTGTACATAAATTAATATTTATCATTTCTTTTTTGATTCCACATATAAAGGATGCCGTATGATATTTCTCCTTCCCTGTCTGACGTACTTCACTCAGTATGATGCTCTGTAAGTCCATCCATGTTGCTGCAAATGGCCTTATTTCATTCTTCTTAATGACTGAACGATAATATTCCATTGTGTATACATACACAGACAGACACACACACACCCCGTATCTTTTTTATCCAAATATTTCCTGTGGAATACTGTAAAATCTTGATATGCTTTCTGTATCATCAGAATGTGATTAAATTTTGCTGAATTTATTTTTTTGTTGTTGTTTAGTTGCTCAGTTGTGTCCAATTCTTTGCCACTCATGGACTATAGCCTGCCAGGCTTCTCTGTCCATGGGATTTCCCCAGGCAAGAATACTAGAGTGGGTTGCCACTTCCTTCTCCAGGGAATCTTCCTGACCTAGGGATCGAACCCAAGTCTCCTGCATTGGCAGTGGATTCTTTATTGCTGAACCACAGGGAAGTAATTTAAACTTTTTATCTTCATGAGTGTAATTTCCTAGAGGTAAGAACCTATGTGTTTTACTTCCTTGTATACCCCAAGCATCATGTTTTGTGCATAAACTGAGACCATATTCCCCCTCAAATTTAAAGGCCTTGTCAAGAATTATTATATACTTGTATAAATTTAACAATAGTTATGTGAAATGCAACAGCTTTGTTTAATTATACAAGGAAAAAATAAATTGAAATCTTAGGATTATAATGTCTATATGAAGTAAAAAATTTCACATTATTACCTAACAAAATGAAATCTAAGTTATTTTCAGGTCTATTAAAACAATATTAGGATTTCCTCTCCCCTAGTTGCTGAAATGCTGTGTATTGTAAAGGATGTTGAAAGAATGAATAAGTATACAAGGACATGCCCTTGCTTCTTTCTAGCATTTAAATTTGTTGTTCTTTTAGTACTGGCCAATATTTTCTATTAACTTAAATGATTCCTATCTCACAGAGTTTGACATTCAAGAGGCACACAGTAAATGTTTTTCAATTAAACTAGAAATTTCAATTAATAAGATAACAGATGAGAACACACACACACACACAACACCTAAGCCCCAGTGCAGAGAAACCACAATAAAAATGAGTTTCTTGCTCAGCTCCCCGACTCATTCCAAATATTTTCTGTGCTTCATAAATTTACTGCCAGAATCCTTTGTTGAGTCCTTTGTTTAAAACCTCAAGGTCTTTGACTAAAGTGTCTAGTGATTATAACTGAATGTCCATGAATAATCTTTCACCTAAGGGCCAGTGGGGGGTATAGTGGAATTAGTCAAAATGTGTCATCTCCTACACTTGGTCGCTTTTCCCAATATGCTTCAAGATCTGCTAAAACTTTTGTTTTGGTGAACTTTCACTCCTGTGCTGCAAAAGAAATGAAACATGTTGATTGGGAGTCTACCACAGCATTATAGTTTTTTTTTTTTTTCTTTAAATACACTTTTTTTTTCCAGGGCTAGCTTAATCCTAGTATGACCTTACCATAATTATATTGACTCCATTCACCTTGTACAATTAATTACATAATTGCATGAATGTGAACATTGCTTTGGCCAGCCTTTTCCCCATATAATTCTGTAGGGGATATCCTCTTCAGCTGCAGTGTATTCTTCTGGGATCTAATTATGATGTCTCTTGAAATCTGGCCTGAGTACAAGAACTCAAGCTGATTTCCAGGGTGGAGACCATCCAAAAATCCCAATTGGATGCACTGAAATCCAGTTGTAAACATCATATTATTCAACTGCATTGTAATGGAGGAATCCATTGCAATTTTAATTTACACATTAAAATTGAATTGTAAAAGATGTCTTGACTATCCAACTTCTTTTTTAGCAGACCTGAAAGCTGACATACTTACTGGGTGTTGACTGATATGTTTGTAAGGTTGATAGGCCCTATTGTGCTGTTAATAAGACAAGGTAATTGCTCTTAGTATAGAGTTACAGCAAATTGTATAATAGACTCCAGCCTGTAGGAAGGGCCAACATAGTTAATTTAGAGACTGAAATTATTTCTTCCCAAGGTGAAAGAAACTTGTAATGATGGTCTAAATATCTGAAATTCTTGCAAGAAAAGTTGAAGATGCATAAACTGTTGCTCTATATTTTAACTGCTGCTGCTGCTGCTAAGTCACTTCAGTCGTGTCTGACTCTGTGTGACCCCATAGACGGCAGCCCACCAGGCTTCCCCATCCCTGGGATTCTCCAGGCAAGAATACTGGAGTGGGTTGCCATTTCCTTCTCCAATGCATGAAAGAGAAAAGTAAAAGTGAAAGTGAAGTCGCTCAGTCTGTCCGACTGTTAGCGACCCCATGGACTGCAGCCCACCAGGCTACTCCGTCCATGGGATTTTCCAGGCAAGAGTACTGGGGTGGGGTGCCATTGCCTTCCCCGATATTTTACCTGAGTGGAGGAAAATAAAACTACCTCTTAATTTTCATATATTCTTGGCTTGCTTTCTTAAGGCTTCAGGAAGAGACATTGATGTTGACATGTCAGTGAAGGAGCCACAGTATCCTTCTGGGGGAATTATGTTTTCATGGATTAGAGTTTTTTAATTCATTGAGGACAAAGTACCCTCGTTTTGTAAATTAGTCACTATCTAAACTTACTTTCCTCTTTAAATGATGAAATATTCACCAGAGAGAGAAGGATGTGGAAAAGTGATGTGTGGAATGAACAAATATGCCTACATGGATTCTATTTGATTCATTGGAAAAGATCCTGATGCTGGGAAAGATTGAAGGCAGGAGGAGAATGGGACAACAGAGGATGGGATGGTTGCATGGCATCACCAACTCAATGGACAGGACTTTGAGCAGGCTCTGGGAGTTGGTGATGGACAGAGAAGCCTGGTGTGCTGCAGTCCATGGGGTCACAAAGAGTCGAACACAGCTCAGCAACTGAACTGACTGACTGATGTGGTTAGGAGTAGGTATTAATGAATCAGTCTAGTTGTTTGATTGCAGTTGTATACTTGGTGGTCCAGCTTAGGGTGGAGGCAGCTTCTTGATTTTTTTAAACCCATGGGTTACTGTAAGAAATTAAAACTTAAAGTGGTCCATTTTCAAGTTTGGCTGATATTGAGTGGAAAAGTTACTACCAGCCAAACTTGCTTAACAGGTTACTGATGTAGTAACCACCATAAGGGTTACAAAACTAGAAAGTCCGGGCAAATGCAGGGAGAATGGGATACCTAGGATTTTCATGCAGGCTCGTTCTGTTGGTGAATTCAAAACATAAAAACAGCAATGGGTGTGCAGGAAAGGAGGAAACAAGATGTTAGGGAGAGGCCAGCCCCTCAAGAGGGAGGGTATAAACCTAGGCAACATCTGGGATGATTGTTCACCCCACAGTACTCAGCCAGTGAGGAACAGGGGGAGGGACTTATGTGCTAGAAAATAAATTGCTTGCTATAGGACACCAGTGTGCTTGTCCCCCAAACACCCAATCTTGCAAGATCGTCATTAAAAGTCTCGCTTTCCCTGTGTTTTAAGTCTCCAAGTCCATCCCTTGGTTTGGGCTCATTGTGTTTCTCACAGTTACCTACAACAGTCCCCTGTTTTGCCTTTCTATCCTTCAGTCTGTGTAACAAAATTCCCTCTACTACATTCCCACATTCCTGTTTTCTCAGTTGGACCATGATTGATGAGAATAGATTTTGTTTTTCTGATGGAGAGAAAGAGTGGGAACGAATCAAAGAAAAGAAACAGAGAGAGAGAGTTTATGGATTGGCAATAAATAGTTTTTCATGTGTTTAGGGCCGGCCTGTGAGCTGTCACTTTTTTCCTTCTCCTGTATCCCAAAGTCACCGCTCACCTGTGATAGTTTGAAGGACCTCAGGTGGGCATCTGAATTTGTCAGATCTCCAGTGATGCTTCTCATTGAGACCCATTTCTGCTCAGTCATTTGACTCCCAGTCAATTCAGTTTTTCTCCAAGAGAATATTGAGTTTGTCCACTGGAAGGCTTCTATATTTTTCTATTAATGCAATAAATGGAGAAGGATGAATTCTTAACAGTTCAATACGGGAAATTAAACATTCAGTCCAAGAGAATGTTCTTGTTCCCCCAAGAGCAGCATTTATGAAATTTAGACGTTATTTGGCTTCTCAAACCAAATCATAATATCAATAATTTTTCTGTGTATACTTTGAGATTTTCTCCATAAATAAAGCTTCTACTAAAATGACTTCCTTAATATGATGTTAGATGTGATTAGTTCAGTGCAAAACCACAGAAAAATAATATTTATATGATCAACACTATAAAGGTAATACTTCAGATACTGTCTGGTCATGTGAGTGCTCTGTGGAATGCAATCCCCATGCTCTTTCCATCTCGGCATTTAAAGAGACTTAAAGAAACCACGGCAGTCTCAGCTTCTTTAACATAAAGGTCATCGATCCTTTGGTAAAGTTTGCTAAAGGATGATTTATTGAATTGGATTGTGACAAAAACATAAAATAAATATAACATCCAACAATTTGTCCTCCTCGTGCTAATAAAAACCTGGCATAATTGTATGTCTTTTAAAAATCCAGATTTTCTGTGGTTTCAAAGCATAAACAGTATTAAAACATTCAGTCATTTAAAAGACAATCCAATGTGAAACATTTTGTGGAGGTTGGAGACCAGCAGGCTAAGATGGGTGTTGTACCTATCCCAGGGAGCTGGCTCATTTCTCTGAGAAAACCTTAAATTATTGATTGCCTGCAATTTATAGCATTCATGTTTCATATCAAAAAATTTCAGGTTAAATGGAACTCAGATGACCTAGGACTGACTTTATGAACACCTTTACATGAATTAGAATTAGGATGTGTAAAGCCAAGCAGAGGCAACCAAGTGAATACCAGAGCTTTCTTTGGCTCACAGAAGGATTTGGACAGCCAGAGAGGCATTAATTCTCTGTGGGCATCCATACGTGAAAAGCCTTATGTAAGTGTCAGGTGCCAAGGTGGTGATGATGGGGCATTAAAAATCGTCTGATAGGTGGTAACACAAATCCAGTCTCCTCGTAAAATAAGCTTACATGTTTTTTTTTTGATAGGAACCAACACTAGGCTGCACGGTTAATGAGCTCCAGAGCTGTTTATCGGTTGCTCTCGAGGAGCCTTATGAAGTAGTTCAGTCATGCTGAGATGCTGCTTGGGTGGTGCTGGAAACCTAGCCAACCCCACTGCCTGTTTTCTCCCACAGTGGTGGATATTTCCATAAACCAGATGCCTGCATTTCTTTATGAGATCCACCACATGGAAATTGTGGTGCTTGTTTGTGCCTTCATTTTCTTATCTCATTTTGGTGATGGGGAGGAGAGGGGATGTGTTGGGTCAGCTGGATGGCATAAGGTCAGAGGCAGTTGGGAAAAGATGGTCTCTGCTAAGGGGTCTCAGCCAGCTTGCAAAAGGCTGTGCTGAGAAGACGAAAGATAAGCAGACTTAGCAAGTGCAGGGAGAAGGAAGCAGCACTTCCTCCAGGCAATTCTCAGAACTGTTTCTAAGCTGTTTACTTCCTATTTTGATACCTAGAGCAACAAGAAAGAGGTCTCTGGACCAGTCTTTGCCTGGCCTTGTCCTGAGCTTGTTTATCCACTCTTTCTGTCAGGAAGCAATTGTGATAAGGCCCCTGGCACTGTTCTGGAAGATTTTTTTTTTTTTTCCATTTTTTGTGTAACTTTTGATTGATCATGTTGTGAACATAGTGCTCTATTCTTAGATTGATTTATCAGCAGGGTTCAAAGAACCTCCACCATTTAAAGGGTTTTCTCCTTTTGTCTAAGGAGAAAGGCATTATTTGCACCTCTAAATGAAGGCGTTTTCCAGGCTCTCTGTTCAATAACTGATGAAGATGGAGTGGCTGTCTGTCTTGAGGTCAATTCACCCACGTCATGTGGGCTTCACCTCTAATTTATTGTTCTAGAGTAGACATTTGTTTATTTATGTATTATTTTTAAATTGACATACAGTTGATTTGCATTGTTGTGCTCATTTCTGCTGTACAGCAAAGTGATTCAGTTATACATATATACACACTGTTTTTTATATTCTTTTCCATTGTGGTTTATCACAGGATATCGAATAGTTTTCTGTGCTGTACAGTAGGACCTTGTTGTTTATCCATTCTATATATACTATGTATACTACTATCTATAGCAGTTTGCCTCTGCTAACCCCAAGCTCCCAATACGTCCTTCCTTCCCCTGCCCCCGCCTTTTGGCGACTGTAGGTCTATTCTCTACATCTGTGAGTCTGTTTCTGTTTCACAGATAGGTTCATCTGTTCTTCACATATAAGAGATACGATACGGTATTTGTCTTTCTCTTTCTGCTGCTGCTAAGTTGCTTCAGTCCGACTTTGTGCGACCCCATGGACTGCAGCCTACCAGGCTCCTCCGTCCATGGGATTTTCCAGGCAAGAGTACTGGAGTGGGGTGCCGTCACCTCCTCTTTCTGACTTACTTCAGTTACTGGGGTGATCTTTAAGTCCATCCAAGTTGCTTCAAATGGCATTCTTTCTTTCTTTCTTTCTTTCTTTTTTTTTTGATGGCTGAGTAGTAATAGGCTTCTTATTTTTCTGCTTAGAAAATGGAGGGAGAAAGCCTTCTTAAAGAAAATTTCGGCTTGGACAACTCATTTTGAGGCTTTAGGGCTTATTCAAGGGTTTTCTATTATTTTATTGTACTTTAGGGGGATCCCTTCTTTTCTTCCCCCTAAACCCACTCCCCCTTCTACAGGTCTTCCTTTGCAATGGCCCTGAGCTATGCCATGTTTATTTGGAGTTGTTGGTTTGGTATTGGATTGAGTCTATATGTGGACTCTGCCTGCTTTGGAGCAAAATTTGATTTGCTTGGCCCCACTTCAAATATTGTCAGCACCTTGTGCATTTAGGGCTCTATAAAAACTATAAAATAATAACCACAACTTTATGAGCTGGAAACAGCTTTTCTCATCACACTTCCTTCTCAGTGGACAACAGCAATTTCCACATTTGAAAAGCAACCAATATTAAATATTTTTCATTATCTCCATACTACTTCAAATAAAACTGACATCATGAGGAATTGGAAGCATCTTAGTTCTCTGAAGATATCGATCCAATGAACGGTTTTCAAAGTTAAAATAAAAATAATATACCTCTGCCCTGTTGTGAGAATACTTAGATAGAAAGTCCCTATTATCCAGCAGCCAGTATCACTCATCATCTTTATTTTTCCTTCTATATCGTGACCAATAACAGAGGAATAAGAATGGAACACTAATGAAACTGGTCTCTTAAAAAAAAAAGTGACCTGGCTGAAACTCAGGGCAGCTTTAGTTTCTGGGAAATGCCATCTCAAATTCTGAGGAGTCGTTGGATAAGACAGCTGGGGCACACCTGATTAAACAGATGAAACAAACTGGGCAGGAAGGATAGTTACACAAGAGTCCTGATAATGACCAGTGAGATCTTTTTATGAAGTCATTTATTCATTATGATCAAATAACATACTGGGTCCACAAATGTTAATTACGGTCTATTGCTGTTTTGTTCTTAAGTTCCTACTGTTACTGTCTGTAGTAAAGTGGGACAGACACTGAGTTTCTCAGGAGAATAATTTTTTTTAATTTTTAAAAAATTATTATTATTATTATTTTACTTTACAATATTGTATTGGTTTTGCCACACATCAACATGAATCTTTATAAATTATGTTGTTACTTTGTATTAATGGGGGTTAAATGCTCTTTTTCTTATGAAGCGGTTGTGGAAGGAGGTAGTCATATGTCTGCTGTCTTTACTTGAAAAAAGAAAACTATGATAGCCTAGTGTCAGTCAACAGAGTTTCTAGTGAAATGTAAAATTTTACTGTTGTCTTTTTTCTTTTTTTTGTTTTTTTAAAAAATATATTTATTTATTTTAATTGGAGGCTTTTACTTTGTATTAATGGGGGTTAAATGCTCTTTTTCTTATGAAGCGGTTGTGGAAGGAGGTAGTCATATGTCTGCTGTCTTTACTTGAAAAAAGAAAACTATGATAGCCTAGTGTCAGTCAACAGAGTTTCTAGTGAAATGTAAAATTTTACTGTTGTCTTTTTTCTTTTTTTTGTTTTTTTAAAAAATATATTTATTTATTTTAATTGGAGGCTTCTTTTCTGACCACAGTGCAGTAAGATTAGATCTCAATTACAGGAGAAAAACTATTAAAAATTCCAACATATGGAGGCTGAACAACACGCTGTTGAATAACCAACAAATCACAGAAGAAATCACAGCAACTCTTTTTTTCTTTCATTGGTGTAAGTCAGCAGGCGTTTACTTGCAAGGAGACAGTATGTCTGAGCAGGCACCTGACATCTGCAGTGGAGTCTGAAGAAGAGCGTATTGACTCACTTATGTGAACTATGCACCCATGAGGAAAAAAATGTGTTTGACATGATACCACCTGAGTACAGCTTCACATATATTCAGTGGAATGCATCAGAGATGAAGGCATCATAGTATTTACCAGGATCCCAGAGAAGAAAAAACTGCCCATGATTGGGCTGCTGCTACTGCTAAGTCACTTCAGTTGTGTCCGACTCTGTGCGACCCCATAGACGGCAGCCCACCAGGCTCCCCCGTCCCTGGGATTCTCCAGGCAAGAACACTGGAGTGGGTTGCCATTTCCTTCTCCAATGCATGAAAGTGAAAGGTGAAAGTGAAGTCGCTCAGTTGTGTCCGACTCTTCACAACCCCATGGACTGCAGCCCACCAGGCTCCTCCATCCATGGGGTTTTCCAGGCAAGAGTACTGGAGTGGGGTGCCATTGCCTACTCCATGATTGGGCAGACACTGACAAATAGGATTTCTTGAGAGGATAGCTTTGGTTATACAACCTCCTTGTATCTCTGGGGTCCATGCCTATAGCAGATTATTGACTGCCAAACACGGGGCAGCGGCCCTGAGTTCAATGGCGGTGCAAGCCTGTGTCATGCATTCAGGTTGTTCACAAGGGGACAGCTTCCCTGGGTCCATGAACAACTCATTGGTTTTAAGAGCAGGATCTGTAGGTCAAACTCTCTTGGCATGGCCTTTGTGGGTAACGAAAAAATATTTTGAGGTGTGATGTTATTTATCATATTATACTACATTGCAGTGGTAAAGCTGAGAAAGTCAGCGGCCCTGAGTTCAATGGCGGTGCAAGCCTGTGTCATGCATTCAGGTTGTTCACAAGGGGACAGCTTCCCTGGGTCCATGAACAACTCATTGGTTTTAAGAGCAGGATCTGTAGGTCAAACTCTCTTGGCATGGCCTTTGTGGGTAACGAAAAAATATTTTGAGGTGTGATGTTATTTATCATATTATACTACATTGCAGTGGTAAAGCTGAGAAAGTGACATTGAATAGGGAAACCGGGAAAACTGGGTTCTCATGTCGGTTCTGCTTCTGATTTGCTGGTATAACGTCTCTGGGCCTCAGTTTACTCATTTGTAGACCGACAGTGTTGTCAGTATTTGTAAATAGTGTTTGCTTACCCTATCTATATCAGGCTCAAAATGTTTGTACTAATGCATATTCCTGGGCCCCTCTGGCCCAGCTGAATTAGAAGTTTGTGGTGTGGCCCTGAATCTGCTTTTGTAATGCTTTCCATTGCTAGGTGACTGCTACACAAGCAGAAGTTTGAAAAAGTACACAGTTGAACTAAATATCTCTCTAAGACACCTTATATTCTTCAACTGGGCTTCCCTGGTAGCTCAGTGGTTAAGGCGTCTGCGTGCAATGTGGGAGTCCAGGGTTCCATCCCTGAGTTGGGAAGATCAACTGGAGAAGGCAAT
The DNA here is from genome assembly GCA_006410675.1 of Oreotragus oreotragus. Taxonomy (NCBI): domain Eukaryota; kingdom Metazoa; phylum Chordata; class Mammalia; order Artiodactyla; family Bovidae; genus Oreotragus; species Oreotragus oreotragus. The sequence goes on from SJYX01004763.1 coordinate 84,184, forward strand.
GGCACCCCACTCCAGTACTCTTGCCTGGAAAATCCCATGGACGGAAGAGCCTGGTAGGCTACAATCCATGGGGTCACAAAGAGTCGGACATGACTGAGCGACTTCACTTTCACTTTATTCTTCAATTTGGTGCTTCAAAAGTAAAACTCTCCCACCCCCATGGGAATGGCTGAGGGCCATTCAAGGGTGTGTTGTCCAACTAATCTCTTTTGTAGATAAAACATTTTGGAACTGAGTTATCTCCAGTATTTTAGGTTAGAAAGATTGCTTACATCACAAAGATAAATTAAAACAATGCCCTTGGGGGGAAAAACTTTACAAGGTTTTGAAAACACAAATGTCCTTGTACTACATTCCCCTTCAGTCACCTTCAAAAGAATCTCTCAAAGGCCCTGACTTCCTCTCCGTGGACTGTAGGTTGGCCTGGGTAAGACTTTTCAGCCAGGTGATTCAGCTCTGTCGGCTTTGGTTCAGCTCTGATGAGGATTCAGCTCTCCCTTGACTCCTTCATGGGGCTCAGTTGTAAAAAGTCAAGATTTTCTGTATATAACCGTGTGTGTGTATGTGTGTTAAGCAATCACCTGGTTGTGGGTTTTTCTTCTACTCACTGACAAAACAAAATGGAGTTCAGTTCATTTCTCTCCTTTAAGCGCCTCATGATTTTTGCCTCATTTTATTTGGATGTCATTGGGCTAGTCAAGTTTGTCACAAATACAAAGCAGCTGGAGGAGCTACCTGCAACTAGATGAATTAGAGCTTTGGATTTCCTTTTTCCAGCAGCTACAATGGTGGTTCTCAAGCAAGGACAGTTTCCCCTTCAGAGGACATTTGGAAGTATAGGCAAATATTTTTGTTTGACACAACCAGGGTGTTGCTACTGGCATCCACTGGGTAGAGGTCAGGGATGCTGCTAACAGCTACAATGCACAAGTCACACTCCCTACCCACACCGACACAGAGTTATTTGGCTCAAAACGTCAGTAGATCCAAGATTGAGAACACTTAGTATTTAGTAACTAGAGTAATCATTTACATAATAGAGGAAAGGGGCACTTCCAGAAAGCCAGAGGGATAGAGGATGAGGAGTCAAGGGAGGGTGACTTTAATACGGAATGTCTGACACAACTTAACATGAAAATAGAGTCTACCAACTTCTAGGACAGGTTCAGGCTCAATGAGGTGTTTACAACAGATTTTTGAAAAGGATCCAGGAGGGAAATATAGGCTAGGATGAATATAAAGAGGCAAGCCCACTAATTTTAGGCCACATAAGACAAGTTTCCTTTGTTAACATTGACATGGGAAACATCCTTTTCTGATGAGAGTGATTTTAACATATATATTTTCACTTCTTTCTTTTAAAAGTTATATTTTGGAGATTCTAGAATTTCACATCTAGAATATCTCCCCATCCCTTCAGGTTTCCTAAGGCTGTTAAAAGCATCAAGTATTAATATTTAACCACTGGCTATAACCACTGAACTTCCCTTGTGGCTCAGTTGGTTAAGAATTCGCCTGCAATGCAGGAGACCTGGGTTCTATCCCTGGGTTTGGAAGATCCCCTGGAGAAGGGAAAGGTGACCCACTCCAATATTCTGGCCTGGAGAATTCCATGGACTGTATAGTCTATGGGGTCACAAAGAGTCAGACACGACTGAGCGACTTGTCACTTTCACTTCACTGGCTATAAGGGGAACTTGACTGAGGTCCTTTTTTCCTGTTGCTGTCCCTCTACTCTGTATCTGTAGTCTTTGTTCTCTCTATTCCACTTCCAATTCATTCTCTTCCCTGTGCACCAAAAAAACTCTCTTGTTCCCTGGTTTCTAGGTTGTTGTTGTTCAGTTGCTAGGTCATGTCTGACTCTTTGGTGCACCATGGACTGCAGCACACTAGGCTTGCCTGTCCTTCGCTATCTCCCAGAGTTTGCTCAATCTCGTGTCCATTCAGTCATTGATGCCCTCCATCTCCAACCATCCCCTCCTTTGTCACACCCTTCTCCTCCTGCCCTCCATCTTTCCCAGCATCAGAATCTTTTCCAATGAGCTGGCTCTTTGCATCAGGTGGCCAAAGTATTGAAGCTTCAGCATCAGTCCTTCCCATGAATATTCAGGGTTGATTTCCTTTAGGATTGGTTGGCTTGATCTCCCTGCTGTCCAAGGGACTCTTAAGAGTCTTCTTTAGCACCACAATTCGAAAGCATCAGTTATTTGGTGCTCAGCTTTCTTTACGGTCTATCTCTCACATCCATACATGACTACTGGAAAAACTGTTGCTTTCACTATATGGACCTTTGTTGGCAAAGTGATGTCTCTGATTTTTACTACACTAAGTTTGTCATAGCTTTTCTTCCAAGGAGCAAGTGTCTTTTAATTTCATGGCTGCAGTCACAATCTGCAGTGATTTTGGAGCCCAAGAAATACACCCTGTCACTGTTTTCACTTTTTTCCACATCTATTTGCCAAGAAGTGATGGGACCAGATGCCATGATCTTGGGTTTTTGAATGTTGAGTTTTAAGCCAGTTTTTCACTCTCCTCTTTCACCCTCATCAAGAGGCTAAATTTTTGGTTTCTCTTCACCTTCCGTCTTTAGAGTGGTATCATCTGTATGTCTGAGGTTGTTGATATTTCTCCTGGAAATCTTGATTCCATCTTGTGATTCATCCAGCCTGGCATTTTGCATGATGTACTCTACATATAAGTAATAAGCAAGGTGACAATATACAGCCTTGACATACTCCTTTCCCCATTTTGAATCAGTCCACTGTTCCATGTCCAGTTCTAACTGTTGCTTCTTGACCTGAGAAACCATATAGGTTTCTCAGAAGACAGGTAAGGTGGCCTGATATTCCCATCTCTTTTAAGAATTTTCCTCAGTTTGCTGTGATCCACATAGCCAAAGGCTTTAGCATAGTCAATGAAGCAGAAGTTGATGTTTTTCTGAAATTCTCTTGCTTTTGGAATAGCAAAATGGTTTCTGGGTAGATTTGGCTAATGAAAGACAATAGCAAGAAACTGCGAGGAGGGGGGGTGCAGGAGAAAAAGAGGTCCTAGGTATTTACCACGGTCCTCCATCTCCTTGCTTCTCAGCATTGTGAGAGTTGCTCTTTTTTCCGAGACCCCAGGTTCTGTGGGTCAACCATACTTCCTCCAGTGTTGGAACTCTGAAAATCTGTTTCCTCCCCCTGCTCCTTCAGACCTAGGAAGGCATAGTAAAGACTTTTCACTCCTGCTAGTCCCTAGATGCCTCATCATCTCTCTTTGGTTCCCTTAACTCAGAACACTACTCTGTAAACAGTCCCTTCATTCAATTCTTTTCTGTTATCTTTGTTGTGCCGTCTATTTTGCACTAGGTCTTCCACTAATGTAGTACTTATTACATTTTTTATTGATTTTGTATTTAATATTCAAATAATATTGATCTGGAAGCTAAAAAATTCAGATTCCTGTAGCAGTTCCCTAAGTAACTCTTTCCTTATGAAAACCATTGAGCCTTAGTCCCTCAACTGTTAAATAAGGATTAAAAAATATGTCCTATCCTTCTCACATGGATGTTATGAGAATTAAATTAATGTATACACTTTGGAAACATTAAGCCCTGAATATTGGAAGCCACGTGTTGGCAAGAAGACTAGCAATACGTATTCTAATTCTAACCCTGAAGTTTTTAGGACTCTAACTTTGTGTGCATGTCTCCTGGGACTCCTTTTCCCCATGTTGAATATGCTGACTAGATGAAACAATCTTCCTGATTCCTCCTAGCTTCAAAAAATTTCTCAGTCTTTATATAGTCTGTTCTCATCGCTTCTTGGCCTTTTGGCTAAGATCAAGTGGTGGCTCAGACGGAAAGCGTCTGTCTACAATGTGGGAGACCTGGGTTTGACCCCTGGGTCGGGAAGTTCCCTGGAGAAGGAAACAGCAACCCACTCCAGTACTCTTGCCTAGAAAATCCCTTGGACGGAGGAGCCTGGTGTCCATGGGGTCGCGAAGAGTTGGACACGACTGAGCGACTTCACTTTTTCACTTTCACTTTCTCATTGTTCTAGACTATTCAGTAGTATGACCAGTAAAAACAGAAATTAAAATGTAGATTATAAATCTGGAGAAAATAAAAGTAGAGGTTCGCTAGAGAAAAGAAAATGTGAAATATTCAAAATACAGAACATTAAAAGATGGACTTAACTTCTGTGGGGTTACAAAGGGAAGAATCAGGACAATTGAATAAATGTTATAAGAGTTAGTAGTAAGTACAGAAATGGAAAAGCCTTTCAAATATTTGGACTGCTTCAGTAGTGGAGTGTGCTAGTTTGGTTTCAGTGCAGTGACTTGCCCATCACTGGTGCTGCTGCTGCTGCTGCTGCTGCTAAGTCACTTCAGTCGTGTCTGACTCTGTGCGACCCCAGAGACGGCAGCCCACCAGGCTCCTCTGTCCCTGGGATTCTCCAGGCAAGAACACTGGAGTGGGTTGCCATTTTTCAAGCAGAAATGTATTTGCTTATTTCTCAAGAGCACTGTAGAGAAGATGCCCATGATGAATATGGTAGTCACATGATTTAATAATGTAATGATTATGTAAGTCACAAATATAAGTGGACTGTTCAGGAGTGTTAAAGAATTTTGATTATTTTCAACAAAAGAAGACAAAGGCAACAAGAAAGGAGAAGATGTAAAGTGTTATTATGTATACAAGATACCATTATGTGGTCTTCACAGAAAAGCACAAAGAATACAGCATGATTTAGATTTTAGCAGCTTTTTTTTTTGTTGTTTAAGCTACTGGAAAACATCTATTGTAATAGTAGTGAAACAGTCTCTACATCAGAGGACTTCTAATTCATTTCATAAGTGTTTGATGAATTCCTACTACATATATCAAACATATGCTGAGATCAAAACTAGGTTTTAAAAAGGCATGCAGATTTTAGGGGAGAAAAACAATGCTGCTTTTATTATCAGCATGTCCTAGAGGAGGAAGCCCTAGTGAAAATGGTCTTTTGGTTGTACCATTACTTCACTTCTCTTTTGATTATTGCCCTGCCTCCCTTTCAGCAGCCCTTCCTTATTAATCTGACAAATATTTATCAAGAATATACTCAGTGCAAGTACTATTCAAAATTATAACGATCCGTCAGTGAACAACAAAGTGATCAGTGCCTTGAATCTGCATTTTGAGTTTCCCTCATCAAAGACTCAACTCCATCTGCCTCCCGCAGCAAACATCAGTTTGTTTTCACCTCTGTTTCACATTAATTTCAGTAAGTGGAAAACATATCGTCTGACCAGAACTGGGGAGTATCAGCACTTAATATGCCGTAACATTTATGTCTCTCCACTTCAGTGGTCAATAGGAACATGACTCACTTTGTTAGTACGTAGTATTATGGACTGAATTGTGTACCCCCTAAAAAGTCCATATGTATTCTAGAAGCCTAGAATGGCCCCTTGAGTAACAGAAAACAACAGACTGGAAACCTCAATCAAACCTTCATAAGAAAATGACCCAAAGAACCTTAGAAACAGATCTTTCACTAGTCAAGACCCCAAACGTGGATGTACCACACTGGCACCTTGACCTCAGCCTTGTGAAACTGTGTAGGCACTAAAATGTGCCTGCTGACCCACAGAAGCCATGAGATAGTACATTTGTGCTTACAGAAATGACTAATTGTGGTAACTGGTTATGCAGCAATAGGAAATGAACACACTTGAGAATTATTTCATCCGTTTCACAACAGGGAAACTGAGGTATGAAGAAGTAGACTAACTTGCTTAAGGTTACTAAGTCAGTACATAGTAGACCTTGGATTTGAACCTCAATTTCTGGTTGCAGTGTGTGTATTCAACCACGACATTTCCTGTCTCCTGCCACCTGCCTTCTCTTTGTTTCGCTCTCCCTGCAAGTTGCCACAGCCAGAGTATACGGACCCTTCCTCCTAGTATAGTTGGTCAGAAAGCCATTTTGAAAGCAGTAACTCTAGGCCCCTGGCCTCTAGCCAATCCTCCACTCTGTAACAACTCCCTTTTTTCATAGATGGGAAATCCTAGGCTTCATTCCCAGAGGGTTATTTTTTCTCTTCTACTTTTTTTTAACACTTCTTTAAAAAAAAAATCTACAGTTTTTGAATTATAGCCCTGTGGTTAAGGGAAATGACTTTTACTGGGGAAGCAACTTGTTATGGTCTTAGGTACTCTGCCAAATGCAATGAAAAGGGGGCTTTTAAATGTCATTTATACATTAAAAAAGATTTAAAGAGACACTGAAGAATATACCCACTTGGCACTGCCAAAATCTGTAGGCCTTGTATCCACAAGTATCCTGGGCTAAAATTTAATTTCTTCTTTTATGAGTGAGTAGAGTATATTCTGCCTCAGGTCTGAACCAAAATGTTTAAAAATCACACTTCATTTAAAAGGATCCATGGAGACACGCCAGATCTACAAAGATATAGAGTATATATCTGAAACGTAGGTAGAAGTGTTCATTGCCTAGAGAGTCTCTTTTTTTGGAGGAAAAAAAAAGATAAGAAAGCAAGACAATATTCTTTTAAGTAAGAGAACTTAACCTCGGTGAGTTTTCTTAAACTTTTTGAAAATCCAGACAGAACTCCTCTAATTTAAATAAAAGATGACTGAGGTCCATTTATTTAATAATCATTAGGCAATAACCAGGTGAGTAATCCAAATTACTTGGCAACAGTGTCAAGTTAAACTGAGTCTTGATGGTGGCTAGTTTGATCCAAACCCTGTAGAAAGAAGGTTGGAGGATAATTTAAAATCTTGAGGATATTACTGGTAATGTTCCTCTGCAGTGCATTTTAACCTCTCTTAATTAATTTCATCTATGGTCATTGAGTACATTAGCATTATATATATATATATCTGTAATTTCATTTTTATCATTCATTTTTTTTTTTGCTTGTAAAAGGCACTTGAGAATCCTTCTCCCATTAACCTTCAACTATCCTAGATATTTATAGCTCATTTACAGCCTTTTACTTGCTTTGTATACAATAGCAAAATACAGATACATCTCTCACATTGTGAGGTTAATGCAAGACACTGACACATTACAGTGAAAAGAATCTTTATATGTGAAAGTGACATGAGCATTTCAGTATCAGTGGGCTGTGCATTGAGTTGCTTTCATTAGAGGATTTGGGTCAAATCATCTAAAACCTTTTAGTCTTCTTTGTAATCAGAGCATGCAGCATTTTATAAGACCTTTGCCAGGAGTAAGTATGTTCCGGAATGGATTTGTCCACTGTATACTGATGCCATAGGCTTTCAGAAACAGAGTAGAAAATGGTACATGGGTGAAACTGTGACTATTTGGTTAGGAAACTTGCAAAGAAGTTTTTAAGTGATGCTAAGGATTAGATATTTAAAATCTAATTATAATTTAGTTACATTTGTATAGAGAACAGGTCCTGCATCTTAATAATACTGTTACCCCTACACATTGCAGCTCTCTTGAAGGCATTATCACCTACTCAATATTGTTGTGATGAACTTAGGAAATAATACATGAGACTCTATGTAATACAATGTCTGACAGCTAGGATTTATTTGGTTGATTGGAAAATCTAAAAAAAGCAAAAAGATTTTATTGAGTGTCCATCAAATGAATGAAAACAGGTATAGAGCATTTTGTATAGTTGCTGAGAATCACGTATGGAATTTGGGGTAATGTGACTATATTACTTTGTAAAATAGTAAAACATTATTTCAGAGAGTTCTTGCCATCTTCATTTAAGGCCATGAGACAATCTCATTATTTTAGATAGAGAAGAACTTCAGAAAGGGAATGTTGGATATTTGAAGCATCTTTGTGATAGGATAAATGGCTATATAAAATTCAGTTCAGTTCAGTTCAGTCACTCAGTCATATCCGACTCTTTGTGACCCCATGAACTGCAGCACTCCAGGCCTCCCTGTCCATCACCAATTCCCGGAGTTTACCCAAAGTCATTCCCATTGAGTAGGTGATGCCATCCAACCATCTCATCCTCTGTTGTCCCCTTCTCCTCCTGCCTTCAATCTTTCCCAGCATCAGGGTCTTTTCAAATGAGTCAGCTCTTCGCATCAGGTGGCCAAAGTATTGGAGCTTCAGCTTCAACATCAGTCCTTCCAATGAATACCCAGGACTGATCTCCTTTAGGATGGACTGGCTGGATCTCCTTGTAGTCCCAGGGACTCTCAAATTAAGTAATCTCTAATCAAAATATGTAATGACAACCATTTCACAAAAATCTTCTCTGTGTTAAAATGTCTGACCCAGGAATTCAGTCAGGATGATGTGAGGCTGATAACAGGCAGCGATTCACCATGTTATTGTTCACGTACAGCTGTGAAAATCTTACTCAAACATCAGAAAAGCCGAGGGGGAAAATGCCCTTTTTCTTTGAGAATTCCAGCTGTGTCCTCTTGTCAGTACCCTGCTTGATATTCTGGTCTACTGAAAACCAAATTATTTGCAAAACAAAAAAGTTGCACAGTTATTGGCCAAAACCTTCTTCTATTCCAGGATCTATGACCCTACTCTTATTGATAAATAGATCAGAAAAGGCCAATCTTACTTTTGTGCCTGATTCATTATAAAGTCTAACAGTCTTAAATACTTAATTACTTATTTTTGCTGGATACTCTTGATAGTCTTTCTTCTTTACATGTTCTTTTTAATGAAAGATTGCATCCCTCACTCTTTTGTAGCTTGCCAAGTAGTATAATTGGCAAAGAGTATTTCAGGTGTTGGGACCCTTTAGCCAGAGCTTGCTGTCATTCTCATTGTTCTGGGGAAAAAAAGAAAACAAACATTCGGAAATGACAGTGGATAAGCCTGAGCCTTGGTTTAAGCAGTGGAAGGAAGTGCAGTTAGTTTAAGCATAGAGGAAATCTTTCTTAAAGAAACTGGACTGATTCCTCTAAGAAATAAAAGCCAAAGCGCTCTGTGGGGAAGGTGAGACACTTAGCATTCAGTGCAGGCACCAATGCCAGCTAGCCTGATGACAGCCAGTGGTCCGAAGAGGGATCTGTTAATACTAGGATAAGGGCCAGCTAGACCCAGGGCCTGCCCTGAACAAATACGTCATCAAGTTTGTCTTCAATTGCCACCCCACCCCCACCCCCACTGCCTCATTCTGCATCCTCCTCCTCAATTCCAAGGTTTCTTTTCTCCATTTTCCCTCCCAGAGGCTTAAGGTAGTTTAATTACTTGTTTGTTTGTTTGTTTTCCGTTTAATTGTTAAGAACAGATCATGTGTTTTCCTTTCATAGTTGCAAGTTCTCTAATCAAAGGAGGACAGTAGTTTGGTGAACCAAATTCATACTAAGGTGATAGAATTGTAGGGATTTTTTCCCCTTACTTTTTCTAGGAATCTTTCTAATACTTGGAAAGGACTGTGCTTAACTTAAGAGATTTTCAGACACCTGAGGACCAGAGTGTAAGAGGTGGGCAGGCACTTATTCAGAAGATCAGGCTTCCTAGGTGGCCCGAGTGGTAAAGAATCTGCTTGACAATGCTGGAGATGCAAGAGATGTGGGTTCGATCCTTGGACTGGAAAGATGCAGAAGATTAACTGAGTGAATGAAATTGTGCAATGGATGCCAGTGAGACCCAAAGTGTTGGGTTCCAAATCTGGCTCTGATGTCTTGAAGAAAGATTACTTCTCTTGGGTAATATATGAAGTAGGCTGAATTTATACCTTATTCTGTCTCATTTCATTCTCAGTCCTTCTCAGAGGAAATTTATACTACTATAATATCTCCATGAACTTTCTCTTGGACAGTATTTGTCATAGGCAGCACCCAACTAGTCTTCCATCATCTTTTTCAATTTTTGTTTTTGTTGTTGCTTGAATAGGACTCTGTAAGAGCTTTGCATTGCACTGAAACTCAATAATAGGACTTTGGGGGGCTGAATCTTTTTTAAAGAGATAAAAATGTGTTTATGTATACCCATAAAGAAGACAGGTTATAAAGAATAGATTCTGTCCAAGTAAAAGGCATACCAACACAGTCATAAGCCATCAGAAAATGCAAAGACTTTAGCCTGACCTAAAGAAGAAATATATCTAAGTAAGACTGAAGTCTTGTTTTTTTCTTTTTCCAAATAATTACAATCAACACCCGATTATCCACCTGGGGCATGTCTGAGTAGTGCCATTGGAAAAGAGTATTGAATCTGTAGACCTGAAACTCGGGATGTTTACCTAGCATGCTGCTTCTGTCTACATCCTCCAGATCCATTCCATCCTCCTCTGCTCCCTTCTACACCTAACTTTCTTTGGTTGCATCATCCAGCATCTTTATTCTTGATGTGTTAGTTGCTCAGTTGTATCTGACTCTGTGACCCCATACTGTAGCCCGCCAAGCTTCTGTGTCCATGGAATTCTCCAGGTTAGAATACTGGTGTGGATTGCCGTTCTTCTCCAGAGGATCTTCCTTACCCGGGAACTGAACCCTGGTCTTCCTCATCACAGGCAGATCCTTTAGCTTCTGGTTAATTCTGCTCGATGGGAGGCACTGGCGGAGGAATGGAGGGTGGGAAAAGAGAAGGATCTGGGTATTTCTTCACTGGCCTGACGTCATTCCACTCTGCCACAGTTCTGGCGATATCTGTGTCCACCATCCTGTCAGGCAACTCCTCTGTCACAGTGGCAGCTCCCCCCGAGCTCTGGGAACATTATTCTCTCTTCATCAGACCTCAGGGTAGTTGTCCCTTTCTGCTTTTCAGTCCCAGAGTGTTTTACATTCCCTTTGTTTGGCCGCTTCAATCAGTTACTTTCAGTCAGATCCCTTAGATATGCCATCTGTTTCCTGTCAGAACCCTAACAGATACATTCAAGTTCTTGGACAAGGCAGATAATCTCTCTGACCTTTTATTTTCTTCATCTATAAAACCAGATGATATCTACATTGTTTATCTTGAAAGGTTGCCAAGAGGAGCAATAATGCATGTGAATTAATAAATGTCAGAAAAATGTCCACTCTGAAGAGGAAATGATCTGCTTTCCTCAGATACTTGATTTGTTTTTCATAACCCTTCTCCATGATAAACTGATAGAAGCTTTGAAGATGAAATCTTGGGTTGACCACAGGCAAGCAGAAGCATAAAAGGTAATTCTCTAATGCTTGTATTCCAAAGCTAAATATACACTCGCCTTAGGTTGTTACCATACCTCTGTTCCCCTTCTCAGCAGTATATAATTCAGAGCAGAAAGGGCAAGACAGATCATCTTGTACCTTTGTTCCTACACTGCATTTTTACCCTTGATAATGACTTTGTCAGACATTATTTCCTTGTGCTATGTCTTGTGTATGTGTCGCCCCTCTGTGTATGTAGTGAAGTGAAGTGTTAGTCACTCAGTTGTGTCTGACTCTATGTGACCCCATGGATTATAGCCCACCAGGCTCCTCTGTCCATGGAATTCTCCAGGCAAGAATCCTAGAGTGGGTTGCCATTCCCTTCTCCAAAAGTTTCTTTATAATGTTCTGAGGATAGAGATCATATTTACATTTCTTTTATGACAGGATAATTCACATACTGTTAAGCATATATTTGATAAAGCAGACACTGGGGAAATGGATGGCTGGATATCCAGTGCACACCTGTTCATGCTGAAACTTCCCAGCCTGATCAGGGGCGTTCACTGGTGTTATACAAGAGTGTGCTCTCCCTAATTAGCACGACCCTTTTTACATGCATGGAAAGTGTTTGTTTAACAATTGAAGATTTTATGGACATCTGTTGTGTTTCGTACATGTATTTTGTTGTGTGATGTAACACAGGTAGGACTTAGAATCCAATGAAGAAACTCCTCCTCTTTGTTCCCATCTTATTAGATTGGCATCTAGTAAAATGATCTTACAAAACAAAATAAATGTTTCTGATGAAAACAACAGATGATTTTCCATTCAATCTTCCCAATGCCAATAAAGAGAAGCATACCTGCTCCTGAAAATCAGGTAAACCCAAACTCACACATTCAGAGAAAACATGTAGATTTTCAGAATAATAGGCCTGGGAATAGTGACTGCTGGTTTATCCACTGAACCAACTCTAGAAAGGGCACATGCACAATGTACAAGAGGTATTTGGCTCACTGATTCTTCCTTTCTTTGTTTTCTTGTTTCTGAATAGACTCAACGCACTCTAGAGAACCCTTGCTATTTTTTGTTCCCACACTCTCATTCCTTCAAAAATAAAAGAGAGAAAAATAACTTAGGTAATCAGGAGCCATATTAAGGGCTCTGAGGAGGCCTGGACTGACCCTACTCATTTCTCTCAGAGAGACACTGTGTAAAAACAAAATCAACAGCCTAGTTGAAGGGGTGCTATAAAAGGCCCATAGCTTACTGAGGTCATCAAGTCTGAGAAAGTAAAGAAATGCTTAGACCCTAAAATATCTTTGGTAAATTGAAGAACTGGCTGGAAACAGAAGACTGTAGGAATATATGTATGTATGTGTGGTGTGAAATTAGAACATAACAGAGGAGCTGTGGTCGATTAGCTGCTGCCTGAGAGTAACGCTAACTGCAAAAGTACAGAAGGAACACAGGACTGCTAATAAGTCCCAAGAAAAGAAGAAAGTGCACAAGCTTGTTAAATTTCTGATTTATTTGGTATAAATGATAATAAAGAAGTTTAGAAAATGGAAAGATTAAACTGGAAGGAACCATCGGGGAATATTCCTTGAGAAATTGAGCCTGAAATTACCATCTGAAGGGTTGGCTTGGTATAAAGGGGAACAGTAGGGTTGATGAAATGCCATATACCTTTCCATGGCAAGATTTATACATTAAAACAAAACCTTGTTCAAATAGAATGTCTGGTAAAAAGTAATGAGGTGATATTGGAAAGTCCTCTCTAGACCCCTGGGCAGAGAGAGTCAGCCTTCCAAATAGTAGTGATGAACCCGAGGAAGCAGTCATTCATGGGAGTCTTAGTGGAGAGGGTGAAGGGAGTATCCTGGCTTGCTCAGGGTGTCACAACATCCGCATAGATGGGGTGACTTAAACAGAAATTTACTTCTCTTCCCCTTCTTATTGGGGCACTGATCTCATCATAGGGACAGCATCCTCATAATTTCATCTAAACTTAATTATCTTTCAAAGTCCCTCCCACCAAACGTCATCATATTGGGGGTTAGGGCTCACTGTATGAATTTTAGGGAGACACATTCATTCAGTCTGTAACAGGGAGTAAGTCAGTTTCATGGAAGGAAATTCATTATTCTTTTGAGGGCATCAAGAGAAGCTGTCATGTGAGAGAAGGAAGAAAGGTAGGCACAGAACAAGAGGAATAGCACGGCTCTGATTACATGACAACTAATCCGGGCCAGGAAAAATAGATGAGGAGCCACGATTTATCTAAACGTGTAACTAACAACAATAGGAACGAACTGACTGACTAGGGGCTGCCTAGTCAGATAAAAGAATCAAAAGTTGCAAGAAAGGTAGTTGGTTAGGGAGAAAGCAAATACGGAATCCAATTATTTCCCTTAGCATTCAGTTTTCGAATGCAAAGAGATAGCTGCAGAGTGAGTGCAGAATGATCTCAATTCAAAGAGTACAGGGCCCTGGATTTGCTCCCGAGGTACTCAAAGGAGGTAAGTCTGTGGTCTTTGATGGAAATGGAAGGAGTAGTGAAAGATTAACACTCTGGTGTGGGGCTAGGGCAAGAATATTTTTCATCGAGTGGACTAAGAGTCTTGAGGAAGCCTAATCCAAATGGCTGGTGAGGCATCCTGGGAACAAACTGAGTCATAGACCAAGATGAGACATCTGTAAAGAGATCATAGTCATCCTAGGATCTTTTCTAAGCCTAGTCTCATAAGTAGCTTTTAAGGCCATCCCTTAAAACTTTATTACTCTTCAATGTCCATCTTCTTTTTTTTTTTCTTAGCAGGTTCCTAAGGAAAATAATGACAAAATAGAGGGGTAGCCAAACACAGGGTGCCAAAGAGGAAGAAATGATTAATTTGATGGGTGAAGTGGACTGATTTTGCTTAGCAGAGTACAGTGTACCTCAAACATTGAACCAATTCCCATCTAATCAGTGTTCCCCACAGTGAACAATCTGGCATGTATACTCTTCATTTGTCCAAATGTGCATTATCATAACATTGATAATGTGTTATATTCATGATAAATTATGATATGATGTATGTTAATACTATCACATTCATGATAAAAAAAATTGGAAAGGCACATTAACAAGAATATGAAGCTATGTGAATTTAAGACAATGTGAGCTCTAAAGTTTAAATTTGTTTTCTTATTTCTGCCTCTGAATATGTCATTTTAAGGAGTTCCCTGGTGCCCTAGTGGTTTGGATTTGGGGCTTTCACCACTGTTGCCCAGGCTCAGTCCCTGGTTGGGTAACCAAGATCCCACAGGCTGTGTGGCATGGCCAAAAAAAGGTATTTTATTGGGATAAATTCCACAAATAGGTTTTCAAGGCTTTATTAAAAAAAATAGTAAAATTCTATATTCCTGCTGGGCTTATAGAATCTACATTACACTGTAACCTCATTCTGAGCAAGTAACACCTAGGTAATTTAAGATAAAGTAAAGGAAATTGATGAAATGAAGAGGATATATATAGATATAGATATAGATATATCTTTTATTACCATTGAATTTTTAACTGTTTTCTCACTCTTTGCCTCAGAGAAGGCAGTGGCACCCCACTCCAGTACTCTTGCCTGGAAAATCCCATGGGCAGAGGAGCCTAGTAGGCTTCATTCAGTCCATGGGGTCGCAAAGAGTCAGACACGACTGAGCGACTTGACTTTCACTTTTCACTTTCATGCACTGGAGAAGGAAATGGCAACCCACTCCAGTGTTCTTGCCTGGAGAATCCCAGGGACGGGGGAGCCTGGTTGGCTGCCATCTATGGGGTTGCACACGACTAAAGCAACGTAGCAGCAGCAGTAGCACTCTGCCTGACCATTCTCTCCCACTTCTCTGTGGGTCCGTGTGATGAGTCAGAGCCCACCTCAGTGATTGTGAAGTTGTAAGTCTTATCTCTGGAGCAGCCAGTGTAAATCGGAATTTAAGCCCTACCAGCCAAAGGCTGACAAACAGTCTCAGAATGTAATGTGTCTGCCAATGTCTGTTACTTGAAGACAGATGGATCTGGTTCTGATGTGATCATTTTGTGTTGGCAGTAAGGAACTTATGAGACAGAGGCTGCTTGGAAACAAACAAGATCTTTCAAATAAAAATATTCCAAAACTCCTGTATCTAAAATTATTTTTAAATTTAAAGTGAAAAAATTAAAAAATTTATAGATATTCTTGACTAAACGCTTTTAGCTGCCCCAATCAAAAGAGAATTATTTAAAAACATATACAAATAGATGATAACAAAGAAGGCAGCAGCTCAGATAAAACCAAAATCGAGCATGGCCTGAGAAAGTCCTGTGTTTATAAAACCCTCCAGGTCTGATTGTGTGACTTTTCATGACAAAGATCAGGATGACCAACCAAGGCCATGCTACAGGCAGGGGTGAGGTGGGGGGGTGGGGAGCATTCCACCTCAATTATTTCACATGTTTTTAATTTGGAAGAAGAGCCTCAGTCATTTTTAGTTGAGCACGTGTGAGGGTGTGGAAGTGAACATGCTTGGGCCTGCTAGCTTTCGCATCCTGCCACTGGTAACAAAACTGACAGATTCATTCAGGACCAAATTAAGGGTGAAGTGAAGTAAAAATCACTCAGTCATCTCTACCTCTTTGTGACCCCATGGGCTATACAATCCATGGAATTCTCCAGGCCAGAATACTGGGGTGATTAGCCTTTCTCTTCTCCAGGGGATCTTCCCAACCCAGGGATCGAACTCACATGTCCCACACTGCAGGCAGATTCTTTACCAGCTGAGCCACCAAGAAAACCTAGTCAACTTTGAGTGGAAAATTAGTGTTATAGGATAATTTTGGATTTTATAAAATTTTAGCATTTTCAAGGCTATTTCTTTCTAAAATCATATTATTTATATAAACTATAATCAAAAGGTGATGGTACTTATATGAGGGCCTGTAGGTTTAAACAACTAGGCTTCTAAGAGCATTAAACAGCTAAATTAAAGTTTCTTTGATTAAATATCAGTTTCTTTTCTATCAATGTCTGAACTTCAGTGAAATACTAAATATATGTCTAATACTTAACTTTATGAAATCTACCAAGTGCTACCAATTTCTATTCCTCAGAATACTAATGTGACAAGACTAAAATGTATTTTAATTGACTTTGAAATTCTTTGCAGAAAAACAAAGAGCTTGTGCAGAGAAACGGGGGAGGTCGGTAGAATCAGAAAGAAGTAGGGGATGGGAAGTGGACACTGATTATGTAGCAGGATTAATAAAAAGAGTTGATATTCTGGACTATGATGTTTGATCAGAATACTAGGGAACAGCAAATGGTGTTGGAGAAGACTCTTGAGAGTCCCTTGGACTGTAAGGAGATCCAACCAATCCATTCTAAAGGAGATCAGTCCTGGGTGTTCTTTGGAAGGAATGATGCTAAAGCTGAAACTCCCGTACTTTGGCCACCTCATGCAAAGAGTTGACTCATTAGAAAAGACTCTGATGCTAGGAGGGATTGAGGGCAGGAGGAGAAGGGGACGACCGAGGATGAGATGGCTGGATGGCATCACTGACTTGATGGATGTGAGTCTGAGTGAACTCTGGGAGATGGTGATGGACAGGGAGGCCTGACGTGCTGCAATTCATGGGGTTGCAAAGAGTTGGACACGACTGAGCAACTGAACTGAACTGAAGAAGCAGATATTTTCAAAGAATTTATCAGTGTTTCAGGGGCTTTAAACCAATTCTTGAAAGGAAGACATATAAAAAGAAGATATCATAAGTGTCACACAGAAAGAGCTGTAGTGGAAATGCTAACCAGCTCTTCACAGTCATCACCCAGCTCATATTATCTCAAGTGTATTCCCATCCTGCCTTCAAGAGCTTTTTGCTCCATGGTTTCTCTGTTGGAAGGGCTTTTCTCCTTTGACTACAGGGCAAATGCTACTTACTTCTCAAGACTTGCTTCAGATATCTCTTTTGCCGTGACACTATCCCCGATGCACTGCAGAATTTTGCTTTTTAATACACTAATTGCACTATCAAGTTCTTTGCTCATGTGCCTTCTCTTCTCCAGTGTTCAAAGCAGTTGGAGACTGAGTCATCATTTTATGTGCCTAACTCAGAATTCTTGTTAAGCATATAGATGAATATTGAGTATCATGATTTTAGAAAGACAACTGTTTTCATGTTATAATTGTGAGTGAAATGAAGAACTGCAGCCTGGATTTAGTAACAGTGGGTTTATGGTTGGTGAAATAACTCATCCATGGAGAAGGAAATGGCAACACACTCCAGTATTCTTGCCTGGAACAGCCCGTGGAAGAGGAGTCTGGCGGGCTACCATCCAGGAGGCAGCAAAGAGTCGACACAATCGACTGACTAAACAATAACAGCAACAGCACTCATTAGCCCAGAGGCGACTGGGCAGTCTCAATCTGGAGAGGAGTCTCCAGGGGAGGACTTTAAGGCTTTGTCTTAAAACTGAGTCTTAGACTGTGTAATCAGTGACTTACAGGGAGAAAAGAAAGAATAGGATTAGTTAATTACACTTATTCAATTCCTGGTAGACTTTAAAGTATTAGACTTCCTAAATTGTATTATGCCTTTTGTTGTATCAACCAAAAGATTAGCTTTGTGGTTTATATATTACTCTTTTTTTCAGTTGGGTTACTAGTTTGATTTTCCAGAAGCTGAAAAAATCCTATTTGAAGTACAAAGAAAAATAAAATTAAACTTTAAAATTTGTAATGGTTAGGTGCCTGTTTCCTTGTCTTTGTCGTTTTCTCCTTAGCACCATCTGTGCATCAGTAATTTATTGAAAACTACATATCTTGATTTTATCATTTTAGTGTATTTTATTAAATAAGACACAAGACATTGTTTCTTCCGTATTTTAGATGGCTTTTAGAGTCTAACTGTAAATGTTAACAAATGAAAATAATAGTAATAAACCCTTACATTGATGAGAACAGTTAGACTCTTCTGGAAAATATATGAGTTCTTTCACTTAAGTCTACTGTTGGAAAATAAAGAAGAGAAAACTATGCTCTCATGTGGTCCTGTTGGCCCAGAATATAGTCAAAGCCATTAATTCTGAGGTCTTGCTAATCTCAGCATCCAAGTCTATTTTCTCCAGGACACAGAGAGGAACCCAGTGTCTGGGTCTAAAGACTGATATGCACAAAGAGCAATGGATACAAAAGAAAAATATGGT
This sequence comes from Oreotragus oreotragus, assembly GCA_006410675.1. Classification (NCBI taxonomy): domain Eukaryota; kingdom Metazoa; phylum Chordata; class Mammalia; order Artiodactyla; family Bovidae; genus Oreotragus; species Oreotragus oreotragus. Next base: position 102,483 of record SJYX01004763.1, read on the forward strand.
TTTTCATAGGTTTAGAGCAAAGTGCTCTAAACCAATAGATAGAGTGCCTGATGAACTATGGAATGAGGTTCGTGACATTGTACGGGAGACAGGGATCAAGACCATCCTCATGGAAAAGAAATGCAAAAAAGCAAAATGGCTGTCTGGGGAGGCCTTACAAATAGCTGTGAAAAGAAGAGAGGTGAAAAGCAAAGGAGAAAAGGAAAGATATAAGCATCTGAATGCAGAGTTCCAAAGAATAGCAAGAAGAGATAAGAAAGCCTTCTACAGCGATCAGTGCAAAGAAATAGAGGAAAAGAACAGAATGGGAAAGACTAGAGATCTCTTCAAGAAAATTAGAGATACCAAGGGAACATTTCATGCAAAGATGGGCTCGATAAAGGATAGAA